>JAIGNY010002236.1:1342500-1503657 GCA_020152595.1 Chiridota heheva
TCCAGACTTGCAGCTGATTGAGGCTGGTTTGAAGCCTATTTTCAACAATAGGAAAGCTAGGGAGGAGTAGAAGATGGTGAAGTCATCCACGAGGGTACGTTTGATGCTGGGGCCAAGGTCATTCCCGATGTCATTAATGCTCAGGTTGAAGAGAGTGGGGGAGAGGATGCTGCCTTGGGGGACGCCCTCTTCTTGGGGGTACGGCTTGGAGAGGGTGTGGCCAATACGAACTTGGAACTGCCTGGGTGAGAGGAAGTTTTGAATAAAGATGGGGAGGTGGCCTCTGAGGCCAATGGTGTGAAGTTTCCGGGTAATGCCGTATTTCCAAGGTGGTTTAGCCATCCATGTTTTCCTCTTCTGGGCTTTTACCTTGTAATGGTTGACAAAGCGATGAAATACCGGACCTCTCATAGTGTGTGAACAAGCAATGAAATTGATTGCTTTTCCCCAGTTGCTTTCTCTAGCTGCAAAGTTTCAATATTAGTCTGATCTATGACTCTGGTACCTCAGCAGTAATCTGATGGCAGATGTCTTTCATACTCTGTTGTCAAACTTGCGTGCCAAATCGAATTGGTAATAAGCTCTAATGGGGTCAAGGAGTTGACCATCAGTTAAGCCAACGCTTGTTTCCCCACATTCTTACCGATGTTGGTGTAGTCCAATCTAATCCCTTCACGGGCCTCATACTCGTCAATGTACCAGAGATGCTGTTCTTTGGTTTCTCAGCCTTTCAGCCACCCACTCACTTCCTGCTTCATTTTCAGAAACATATTGATGTAAGTCGTGAACAAACCGGCTTCTTCCGTGTCAGGATCGTACTGCACTGTCTTCTTGAAATGCCATCCTCTTTAATATGTAACACCTTATACTCCATCACTGCAGCCTTCTGTAACTCGCAATTCACCCATGTCCCGTGAAGCGCTCGTTGTTCTTTGTGGTGTTTACACCGTTCTTTAGGGCGGAGTCTTTGCGCAGGTGGCACACAGCAGAAACATGAATTTTTCTCGGCATCGTACCAGGAGCACGGGGTATACCACAAGGAGGTAGGACAGTGCATTTGATCAGTCCTTTGTAGTCACTCACATTGGTAGTGTCCAGGGTTTTGATGATATCAGGATGGCCGATAAGGTATCTACAATACTTATTGACGTAAGGGTAAAGCGAGCAGACATCGGCATACTTGATCTGTTCATCTTCTTCGATGACATGATGAAGCTTAATGGCATTGGTATGTCCATCGAAGAACGCATCATATGGATTGAGAAGTTCGAGCAGTTCCAGGTTATCGATGAAGTCTTTCATCTGCGGGTTTCTCCCCAGCTCTTTATTGAATTCGCATTCCCAGATTTCCACTGGTTGCCAACCTTGTCGCAGACCTTCGTTGTTCAACAAGTCTCGTCTTCGGAAAAGCTGTACGTGAGCATCTTCGACAGTTGTTTCAACCCTTGGCAACTTGTGTTTTCTATGCGGGTAGCAGGTGGGGCAGCTGTGCCACAAACAACCATAGAACTCATAGGCTGTCTTAGACGCCTCATCCCATCCGTCTACTTTGTAAGGATGAATGTGCTTTTCTCCTACGAGAGATCGAGCATATTGCAGTTGCCGACCCTCTCAATGTGCGATCCATTTCGACCATTGAAGGGCTTTAATGGATCAGATGTCATTGTCATATCTGGAATGAGGAACCAGGGCGATCGTATCAGTACACAGGAACTTCTGTCAAAACATGCGCATGCAGGCCATGGAAATAGTGATGCACTTTTCGAAGGGATCTTCACCTGTAGTTTCAACAAACTCTTTTCAAAAGCACAAACATCTTAGCCGGAGCATCTCTACATCACTATAGCAGTTGTGGTGCATTTGACGATTCGCATCAAGCTCTTCGCAGTTACCTTCAGCTGTTATCGGCCACAGGTCGTTTGTATGGCAAAGAAGGCATGGACATCACTCTGTCGGGTTTTCTAAATGGTTACCCATTGCTCGCTTTCAACCTGATGCCCGACGGATCACACGGACAGCACTACATGGTCAACAAACCAGAAAATCTTTGTGTGGATTTCAAATTTGCAAAGGCATTGACTTCCACCACCAACCTTCTCATCTACGCCAAATTCAACAAAATCATCGAAATAGATCAAAACCGCAACATCATCTACAAGTTTCCCAATTAAAATCATGGAGACGTATGGTATTGTCTGAGTGTTGAGCAAAGATGCTTAAAGATGATGGCTTATGTGCGACGTGTTCGATGGTATTCATGCCCCAGATCAGTAACATTCACCTTTGGAACATTTAAATGTCATGGTAGTCAACACAGATCCGAGTAGGAAACTGGGCCGGCATTGGGTCATAATCTACAAGCCCAAATTCGGTCCTTGTGAATATTTTGACTCCTACAGCTAACCCCCCCATGTTTCTTTCATTTGACGTTTCTTAAAAAATAAACTGTTTGTTTACAACTCAAACCGCTTCAGAGTCCTACCTTTGACATCTGTGGCCACTATTGCATTTATTATCTGGTTCACCGGTAAAGAAAAGGAACGCAATAACAAGGATGTCTTCACATTTGTACTTCAACATTACGGTCAAAATGATGATATATATCGTTAAATGGTGATTTGACTAAAATGCATATAAGATGTTCTTTTCAATGGTAATTATAACTCAAATGCTTTTAAGATGTTTTTCATAATGATGACCTATTTTTTTAGCGCCCTCTATAAAAACATTGATGAGCCATCTGAAATGACCAAAGCTGGAACGGGTGTATTCCCCCGTCTCCTTGTCGAAAAGACAGACTTTGACCACAGTAATGAATAGTTGTTTTACTAGAGGGTGCTTGCTTCATGTTGAGTTTGCGCATGTGCATTTATTGTTAAAAACTTATAAAAAGGCAACGACAGTGTGTAACATTCATTCAAAACTCAGACATGAACATGGAAGCATCAACAAGCACTAGCAGTTTCACTGCCTTGCGACAGGTTCGCAATGATCCGAATTAACCGATGTCCGCGCCGGCACACAAGACAAGAAAGCTGTCGCATTAAGAGGCGAGCGCTACCTCACCATCTCTGGCTTCAACAGAAAGTTATACGTTCATGTACGGCAGTAATTTACACACCCGAATGCAGGGATGGCACCTGTGGCAATCAAGAAAGGTTTGCCCTCACACCCTAGCAATGAGCAGTTTTAAATCGCCGAGGTCATTTGGTAACGGATATGCTCAAAAAATTAAAGGAAAGTACCCATTACATCCATTCGGAAGAAAATCAATAGCTGGTGCTTGGATAGTACACCTACATCACAATCTCTTTGTTCAAAGACAATCTCTACATACACATCAGGAAGTACAGCAACGTTTCTTCTGTCAGCGAAGTACCTAGCAAGAAGGGTATTGCTCTCACACCCTAGCAATGGATAACTTTGACACGTCCCGAGAGTTTTCGTCAAGAGTTCAAGATTGTATTTTGAAAAATAAAGAAAACACAATCAAACAAAGAAACCTCGACATTCAAGCAAGAAAGACCAGTATGCCTGTTGGAAGAGACTTGCCTTCTTATGAAGCAATGTACAGCAAACCCAAACTGGTGTTCACACCTGTGGGCATGACTATTGAGAAAGAAAAAGAGCTGTCTTCCTACCAATCGATGTGTAGCAAATCCAACCTTGTTTTAAAGTCAAAAAACATATCTGCCGATTGGAATGAAGCAGGATGTCATCAGCTCATAATTGACTAGCGCCCTCTACTGAAAGTATATAAAAGTCACCGAATACGAGAAACACCCATCATTGTTTCGTAGCTCTTTGAAAAAGAAAGATGACTCAAACTGGATGGTATAAAGTAAATGAGAGGAATGGTAACGTGTATTACCATAACAAGCATCAGGAGAAATGCAATTCTCACCACCTCCTTCGAATCCCGACAATGTACCTTTGAAGAGAGCTTTGAAAATACAGAGTTAATACAACAAAGAGACAGTCACGGATTGGTGACCCAAGCTTATTCCATAGAAGAGGACATGTATGTGTCTACATCGCAGTTTGAAAGCATCGAATATGTACATCTCGGCAAATATGCCAAAACCAGCTCCGGCACAATACCTCGAGTCACAGCTGAAGGCACCGCCATGGAAAAAGGCGTTTAGGATGAACTCTGTAGGAATAAAAATATGATATCTGAACTGGTCTTGCATTACCATACATCTAGCATCAATGGAGCCAGTCGCATAAGCGGTCTGTCACACCCTGAAGAGTTACGTTTGCTTCTCGGAAAATAGATTTACATCAGTCTGACCGCAAAAGATAAAAACATTCTTGTGGATATATGCCATTTCAACCATGCAATGCAAACGATCAGCAACCCAAACGGACGCACTAGTCGCCAATGGACTGTCATACCTGAAGAAAAAGGGATTTCTCTCAACTTAAACTGATGAACATGGAAGGTCTATATGCAGTAGAACATTTTAAAGCACTGGTCAAAGTACCTATCGTTTCGCCAGCAAAGAAAAGACCCCATTTGCCGTCGCCATCGCCACCTCCACCCTGTCAAAACGACGTAAGGTAAATTTAAAACTAGACATACCGCCAACCATCACTGAGAAACCCAAAGAAGAAGAACTCTCACAAGAAGAAGAGTTATCTACACCTGTTAAAACATTAAAAAAAAATAGGTATTGTTGTTTTTCATTATGCCATATAAGCTGCATCTTATTTTCTGGCATTGTTTTTAAAAAGAAAAAAAAAAGTTTGAAGAAAAATAAACAAGAGTGGAAGAAAAAAAGTTCCTGTTATTTGCAATGATTAGACTCCTACGGTACCCTGCAATGGTTGGGGCAGGTGCTTGTACCCTCATGAGACTCTTTTGAAGAGTCTATTATAAACATTCGAGAAAAAGAAAATTGCGTTAAAACATTCAATACAGAGAGTTGCAGTTGGAGGCTACCGTAGAGTTGAAGGCTACTATTCAGATCAACATCTCAAAAGAAGTACAGTGCATCGAAGTAGGTCAACAACACATGAGAAGATACATCAGACAGGCGTGATACTCAGGCAAGCCAATCGGGGGCGCATACACAGCCACGAACTTGACAGTGTCTGTCTGGGTCATAGGAAACCAATTAGGATGTGTTTTTACAAACATGTGTTCATGAACACTGTCAAGATCCAATCACAGCAAGGTGAGAATTGCGTGTAGAGAAAAAAACATGGCTTGTAGAAAACACCAGATCTAGACATTTTTCAATCATTTGATCAGCTATAGATCTACAACATCAATGACAATGTTTCATTGACGAAGAGTGCATGACTGGGACTTGGACAACAAGCCTCCGTTCGGAGTCCGAACTGAACAGCCTCCAGACAACAAGTTGCCATATATAAGGGTGCAGCGCCACTTCGGCCGGCTTATCGCTCTGTTGTTTTTGGCTTCGTTTTACATTTTAAAATTAATTTTGGATATTCAATTTTAAATCTGGACTTTGCGGAACGTCTTTAGATCATGCTTGGAGAGGTTAGAACTGCTTTTAAACTGTTTTTATTGTGTAATCTACGATTTTTTGTAAATTTATCGTATTTAATAGTCAGCCTTATTTTACCGTATACAGGCCTATGTACGCATACACTGTGGACAACATCAACAATTGGCTACTGTTGCGTAACAAGAAGCAACTAGATATAAACGTCTGGAATGCTCAATCATTGTGCAATAAAACTGTGACAATCTATGACTATATCCTCGATTCTGATGTGGGCATCCTAATTATTTGTGAATCTTGGCTTGGTGAAGAAAATCCTGTGGTAATTGAGAAGTGCACACAATCTGAATATTCCAATTTGAACTTCCTTAAAGTCGGTGTTAAACACGGTGGCATTGCTTTAATTTACAAATCTCATTTGAAATTGAGCATTTCACCATTTGTACTTAATGCTGATGTGTACACAACTTTTGGAACATGCATGTGTGGCTGACATTGACAAGACATTTCATCTTGTTGCTATATATCGCCCCCACATTCTCATAAGAATGGCTTTACTGTAGCCAGATTCCATGAAGAATCTGAACACTTTTTGTGTGACTTAGAAAATATGCCTGGAAAGCCTTTGATTATGGGTGATTTAACGATTCACGTTGATGATCCAAGTAAAACCTGAAGTTTCGCGATATTTAGATTTGCTTTCTGAACATAATCTTCACCAGTTTGTGACAGGTCTACTCAGAGGTCCGGTCATATTCTTGATCATGTGATCTGTCGAGTTGATGATGACTTGTTGGTAGAATGCAATGTATCTCCTAACTTATATGGTTTCGATCATCACATAATTGAATGCTTAATAAATAAGCTGAAACCTGCACCAGAAAGGAAAGCTGCCACAATAAGAAATTTCAATGATCTCGATCTGGGTGTTTTTAAGACTGACCTTATCCAAGAACTTAGCGGCCAAAATATGCTGGAAGATTCGAATGCTCAAGCTACCGAGTTTAATACAAGGATGTGCAGAGTTCTTGACAAACACTGTCCGGAGCAGACACAATTTCAACGACAGATTAAATGTCCAGAATGGCTCAAAGATGATGTCCGATCTGCCCGAACAGAACGCCGCAAATATGAGCATAAGTGGAGAAAAATCCTCAGTGATACTGATCGCTTGAAATATCTTGAGCAAAATATAGTTGTAAATGAACTTATTGTTAAATCCAAAACAGAGCATTTCAAAGGTGTGTTGGCAAATGCTGATGCAAAGACAATGTACCGTACAGTTAACTCACTTCTCAAAAGTTCCACCAACTGACCAAGGCTTCACCAATCTGCCGCTCAAATGAAACTTTCAATAATAATTTTGCCAATTTTATTACTGAGAAAGTGGCAAAAATAAGGTCTGAACTTGACGTTGAATGTTTTAATGTAAACATATCTTCTCTTGATACAAGTAAACAATGTAATGATGATATATTTCTGCTTGATTCTGACGATGATTTGATGATTAATGATTTACATATGCACAGTACTGAAGTTGCAAATTTCAACCCTGTAGATGAAGCTGAGATTCTACATATTATTTCTAAGATCCCAAACAAGACAAGTTTTCTTGACCCACTGCCCACTTGATTCTTGAAGGAATGTGTTGACATAGTACTCCTATAATCATGTCTCTTGCAAATAATTCATTTAGTTCTGGTTGTTTTCCATCCATTCTTAGGAAGGCAATTATTTCTCTACTTATCAAGAAGTTCACCCTCAATCCTGACGTTTTGACCCGTCTCCAATCTTCCCACCCTTGGCAAGATCCTTGAGTATCCAGCAGTCTCTAGGTTTAATGAACATTTTCATTCAAAACATCTTACTGAAGTTTTTCAATCTGCCTACAAACCGGCACATAGTACTGAAACTGCGTTATTGCGTGTTAAGAACGATATATTAAATGAGTTAGATTCGGTAGAGTTGTTTTACTTGTACTTCTAGATATGTCTGCAGCCTTTGATACCATTGACCACACTATTCTTATAAATAGGCTTCAGTGTGAGTATGGTATCGGAGGTTGTGTTTTAAACTGGTTTAGATCTTATCTTAGTGATCGCAAGAGTTCAGTTTGTATCTCTGGTAGTTATTCTACTGCCCATCCTCTGAATTATGGTGTTCCCCAAGGATCTGTTGCAGGTCCTCCGATCTTCAATGCCTATTCGCAGCCTGTTACCCGCATTATCAAACTCTTCAATGTTGCTTACCATATATATGCTGATGACACTCAGCTATATGTTAGCTTCGATCCTAAAAAGCCAGGTGATAGGGAAGCTGCCCAAGCTCGCTTGTCAAATTGCATTGCGGCGGTTAAAGACTGGATGCTTCATAACAAACTTAGACTTAATGACACCAAAACTGAATTTTTGATCATTTCATCAAAAAAACAAAAGCATTCCATCAAGTCCATTGATTTGAGGATCGGTGGGTCTGTGATTATTCCTTCATCATCCGTTAAAAATCTAGGTATCATCTTTGAACCTTGTATGAATATGAATTCCCAGATCTCTTCAATATGTCGTACTGTTAATTTTCATTTGCGTAATATTTCTAGAATCAGACGGTACATTGATCAAAATACTTGTGCTCATGCAGTGCGATCTCTCGTCCTTTCTCGGCTGGATTATGGCAACTCCTGCTTGGTGGCATATCACGTGAAAACCTTCAACGCTTGCAAAGACTTCAAAATCGTGCAGCAGCGCATAATTTTTGTGTTGATAGGCGTGCAAGCGCTTCCCCCTCTTGCGTGTTCTTCATTGGTTGCCCATCCAGCAGAGAATCGATTTCAAGATCGTACTGCATGTGTACAACTGCATTAAAAGAATGCGCCTTCTTACCTTCAAGAATTGCTGCATATTTATAAGCCTGGACGCGTTGGTCTAAGATCCGCCAACAAGGATGTCACCCGCCTTGTGGTGCCAAGAACTAATCGTGTCAGTGGGGACTGCGCCTTTTCTGTCCTGGGACCACGTTTGTGGAATAATCTACCCATTGCAATCCGTCAGGCTCAAACTGTTTATACTTTTAAGAAGGCCCTTAAGACTCATCTTTTCCTACTGATTAAGTTTTATGCTGTCTATAATATTTTATTTCTTGTTTTATTTATCTAGTTTTTGTATGTTTATATTTTATTTTTCATTAATTCTTTTATGTTTTTATATTGTCCTGCAAATGTTTTAAATTTGTTTGATATTGTATATTAAGAGTTTGTCTATGTATTATCAATTTGATTGTAAAGCGCTTCGATCCACGGGAGAGGCGCTATATAAATAACTGCAATAATAATAATAATAATAACAAGAACAATGAACAAGATATGATGGTGTTACTGGCCATTGGACAATGGGCTGATGTCGTGCAAACTCTCGATGAGGAATGGCTAGTCCTCAACGAATGGCTGGAGGAAGAAAAGAAAGAGCAAGAAAAGAAAAAGAAAGAGGAAGAAAAAAGAAAGTACAAGAAAAAAAAAAAAGAGGAAGTAGAAAAGAAGGTACAAGAAAAGAAAAAGAAAGAGGAAGAAGAAAAGAAAGAAATGAAGGCACCAGCAGGAATATACAAAAAGCAAAGGCCAAGATGGAGGTAGTGGAAGTTAGCAGAAGCACAGATACACAAACTGAAGACCACCCACCGCCTTTGTGAATGCCCATTCTGCCTGATAACATAAGGAGGAGGAGGCAGACACATAGAACCCTTAGAATACATAGAATCCATAGAACTCTTTTAAGAGCCACCAACCATTCAAGAAAGATAAAGGTTTTTTTAAGACATTCTTATCATTTTTTAATGTTTGTGAATGTATTTTGTTTGTAATGTGTGACATTGTTATCGTTTGTAACGTCCATACTTGTTATGTGTCTGTGTGCTTTTTTTAACCCCCAACAAACCCTGGGAGGGGAAACTCAATGAAAGTATTTTTTTATCCCTCCAACCGACAGACCAATGAAAAATAGGGAGACGTTCGTATATCAAGCAGTTCCTCCAAAAAAAGGTGTGGGGGATGGTCGTATGATCAAATTTGAGAAGCCTATCCAGTTCTCAACCAATCAGAAGACAGCATTTATTATATGCAAATGAACTATTACGTGATAGCAATGCTGGCTTCTGATTGGCTGAGGACTGGATAGGCTCCTCTCAGGAGGTAGAGAGGAGAGGGTATAAGTAAGGGTAAGAAAAGGAAAATAAGTGATTATTAGATCAAGTGGAATAAGTTGCTGTTACAGAAGAAGGTAATGCTGTCGGAGGAGGAATTTTTCTTAAAGAGATCAGAAATAGAGATAATGGGGGAGAGAGTAGATCTAAAAATGGAGTATAGAGGACAGATTTAGAGGATATTACTTATTTAACAATAATTGAATGCTTTGTAAATATGAGATGCAATTTCACCTTATTTACTTAAAAAGGACCCCTACTGTATCTGCAGCAATTTACAAGCAGTTTGTATGATATACAACTCTGGTAAAGTGTTGCTCAATAACATTTTTCAATCAGGGTGAAATTGATTGTAAATCACAGTAAAGTCAAAGCCCCCGCCCCCACCATCCATATACTAACCCATCCTCTTTAGACCTTCAAATCACAGTGGAAAATTAACATTGAAATAATTGTATATAAGTTTCTTTCCTAATGGCACTTACTTAATTGCCTGTTGATAATGCTTGATAGCGACATCTTTCTGCCCACTGTCTCTCATGTAATTGGCCCAGTTGTAATGCATCTTAGCATTGTGTGGTAAGGTGGCCAATCCGGACCTGTAAGGCAAATGAATGCTTTCATTATATGCAACCATCCTATCAATCATGCAGGGCCATAATTCTCCTTTAAACAGTTGGGAGGACATGGGGCCGTGTACCCTAGGTTACTGTGCTTTAAAACCTTATGTATTTTGTCAAATTCTTGCAGGAAGTGGGGGAGAGGAAGTAACCCTGTCCCCCAGGAATTATGGTAGTGCATGGTATAGCCTACCAAACCTGCTGTATACACAGATCAGGTAGGCAATACCTCATGTTGCTGCAGGCCTCTTCATGCAAATCATGCCTTGTCTGGGTAGTAAGTGGATGAAATTGCATGAACTTTTGTTGGTAGTATCTTACAGATCGGTATGTTATGCCATAATATGGAAAATTAGTGTTAAGTTTAGGTTTTTCTAGAATATACAATTATTGCTATATGCAGATAATATCACTATCCTTGATCAACAATTAATCATTTTGAAATATTCCTAAAATAAGTACAGCCTTCAAATAGAGTGTTGAAACAGAGAAGCAGCCAGGGGATGGGGGTCAAGGTTATCACAGGCGAGCGAAAACAAATTGTGGCCAGTAGAAATATTATAATATACTGTTACATGTATACATGGTACTCGCCACACTTAATTAAGCCTTACAAAGTTAATAAGTGATTGGTGAGTGGTTTTGTTTGTATTTTTCTAACTCTGATGGGGATACATACACTGGGAATCAAGGGCATTTTGGCGCCCCCTTAAAAAAAAAAAAAAAAAAAAACCTAAACAAACAAACAATACTCATTAGAGAGTAAAACGTTGGGTTTATTGATCTAACTTAGCATGCACAGTTTAGGAAATCGCTTAAAGGGAGAAGCCTTGGTAAGGATCCAGGGGGGGAAAATCCTCTGGAAACTCTGCATTATATGTAATTTTGATTGCAGAATAATGCTTAAGATTGTGTTAAATCCAAGGTCTAAGCCTTCTTAAATTCTCTTAAATTCGGGAGCAAAAAACTGCTTATTATTGTGTCAACTCAAAAGTTTAAGCTCTGTTAGGGGCCCAATGGGCAGACTCCGGAAGCCCTATATGTTTCTCATGATTTGTATAACAGGAAATTTCTTTAAAATGTGTCAAATCTATGGAGCGAATTCCTGGTAGAGGCACAGGGGCAAAGCCCCCGGAAGCCCTATACGTTTCTTGTGAATTTGATAGCAGAAAAATTTGTCCTGGTGTTAAATCTAGGGGCAAAGCTCCACAAACCCTGCATTTCTCATGACTGTGATAGCAGAGAATAGCTTAATATTGTGTCAAATCCATGGACAAAGTCCTGGTATGCGCCCAGGTGGCAAAGCCTTTAAAAACTTAGCGTGATGTGGCATCCTAAAATTGCTTAGAATCATGTCAATTCCACACTGAAGCAAGTTCAAAGGAATATACATTTTGGAAGGCATGTTTAAATTTATGATCCCATATGTGTCTTGTTACGCGTCCAGGGATTAATTTGATGTTTTTGATTAAGAATAAAGATTTGACATTTACAACGTCTGTTCTGAAATGATACAAATTGCAGAAGTTGAGAATAAAAATAAATACAAAAATTTCAGGACAATTTTTGGGCTTCTGTGAGCATTTGGTATCCTCTCAGAAAGCTTTTCTTGGGGAAAGTTACTCCCCCTGACACCATGCCACTAATGCCCAACCTCTTTTGCAATGGTCAAAGTAATCTTTTTCAAAAATGAAAAATCAAGTACCAATTTCAGGCTCTATTACCCTATGTCCCACATAGCCTCCTACCCTATGTCACACATGGCATCCTACTATATGTCACACATGACATCCTACCTTATTTCACACATATCATCCCAACCTATGTCACACTCTTGTGTTACTCGTGGCATCCCACCATGTCCCACATGGCATTTACCCTGTTCCACATGGCATCCCACCCTATGTCCCACATGGCATCCCACCTCATGTCCCAAATGACATCCATATCTCCCACATGGCATTCCATCCTACAAGTATGTCCCACATTAATCCAACCATATGTACCACATGACATCCCTCCCTATGTCCCACATGGCATCCCTCCCTGTGTCCCACATCAGTGGCTTCCCACCTGATGCCCCACATGTCATTCCACCTTATGTTCCACATGGTATCCCTTCCAATGTCCCAATGATATCCTACTTTATATCCCACATGGCATCACATCCCATGGCCTACTACCCTATGTCCCACATAGCCTCCTACCCTATGTCCCACATAGCCTCCTACCCTATGTCACACATGGCATCCTACCTTATGTCACACATGGTATCCTACCTTGTCACACATGGCATCCCAACCTATGTCACACTCTGTATTACTCATGGCATCCCATCATGTCCCACGTGGCATTTACCCTGTTCCACATGGCATCCCACCCCATGTCCCACATGGCATCCCACCCCATGTCCCACATGACATCCCATAGGCTCCATAATCAGTCCCTGATTGAGCATACTATATATGAAAGTGTCAGTTCATATAATAACTTATATGCAAATGACTTATTAAAATGGGGTGGGACGCCAAGTCCCACATGACATCCCATACCACACCATGTCCCACATGGCATACCACCATATTTCCCACATGGCATTCCACCATACAGTGTCTCACATGGCATTCCAATCTATGTCCTGCATGGCATTCCACCATATATCCTACATGGCCTTCCTCCCTGTTTCACATGGCATCCCAACCCATGTCCCACATGGCATCCCACCCTATGTATCACATGACGTCCTATAGGCTCCATAAGAAGTCTCATCCTAGCTATCACAGTCCCTGATTGAGCACTATGTCACTATGTATGGAAGTGTCAGTTCATATAATAACTTCTATGCAAATGAATTGTTGAATAAGAAAAAAAGAAGGAGTCAAATAATTATGCCTGATATAGCCCTTGGAGTATACCACGTGGTAAATATTATATCATATGTCCCTCATGGCCCCCATCCATGTCACACATGGTATCCCTCCCATGTCCATATGCAATCACATCCTGTCACACTCCTGACTAAGCATACTAAATAAAAAAGTCTGGTAAGGTCATATACTGTAGCAACTTTATGCAAATGACCACAATAACAAAGGTGGCGTTTAATATGCCTGATACAACTGTTGGTGCCCAAATATTTTGAAGAATTTTAAGGATTTTAAATCTCAAGTGCTACAAGAGAGACTTGAGGATCTCTGAAGAATATTGGAAAATTATATCATTTTACAGTTATCTTATAAGAAAATATCAAATGTTTTGTAGATTTTTTAAGGAAACTAGTCTTCAATCCTGTCTTAAAGTATCTCTGAAAAACTTTAACATTTTATAAGGAAATTCTAACCTTCCATAAGGATATCTGAAGAAACTTGAACTTTTTCTGAGGAAGTCTAAAGAAACTTGAACTTTTTCTGAGGAAGTCTAAAGAAACTTTAACATTTTCTGAGGAATTCTCAAAAAACTTTAACATTTCTGAGAAAATCTCAGGACAAATCTGTGGACGGCTGGACGACCGGACGGACGTAATCGTCATTACAAGGTTTGCATTATGCTTCGCATGCGAACCAAAAATGAACAGTTCAAGAATTTTACCTGAAGCCCTGGCTACTCATTAACTTGCATGACATCACCATCAAAAACAATTGGGCACATCTACAGACATCTGTGTACATGACATGAATCCAGTGTATCGTTCTTGAGATATCGCGTTAACGAGCTGGCCGTCCCAAACACACATACTCACATACATACATACACACGCCATCATGACCGCATAGGTTCCTGATGCTATCGCATTGAAACCAAAAACCAATATCTATGATGATACAAATGTTCAAAGAAAAACTCAATTAAGGAAATTTACAATTTTGACCATTACATCTAGCGTGGATGCCTGCTATAAATATAGTACGCTATGAAAAAAAAATCTAGAGGTATTTTTCCAAGTTTGGCTGGTCTACTTCTATTTGCAAGTTTTTTACTAGTATAGTTGTGTTGAGAGATAAGAGTGAGAATGTTACAGAATTTGAGACACATTTCCACAAACCTGAATAGCGTCTCCCTGGAGTGCCAGTCATTATTTCTCACCACTGTCCGCAGAGCAAAGATTATAAGCAAAAGAGAAGCAAGGAATGTTAAAAAGGCTTGGAGAGGTTTTCTCTGCCTTGACGAAATGTTAGTAAAACCAGCAACCAACAGAATGCAGAAGCCCAAGCTGCAAATGAAGAAAACAAAAATGAAATACAGGCACATCTTCTAAATGTGGCGGGAGAGCTGGATCTTTGTCTTCTTACTAGACGGAAAAGTGACAGCACAAAGGATACCAAACTTTAAACTTAAATATCTCCTTAACGAAATAAGATTTTTAAATGCTTTCTTCACCATTTTGTTTATTTTGAAGTCCTCTTTTATATAAGATAAACACGTCTGACCACTGAACTACAGTAATGCTATAAATCAAGTGGTCTCTGAAATCAAAGAAAATAAAACAATTGGTTTCTACCATAAATGGAAAATGATGGAATGTGAATCCTGGCTGAATAGAGCTTAAACAATGATGCTTCACTTAGATAAAACTGAAAACAATGGTATGGCCTTGGAAAAATCCAGTCAGAAGATAATCTTCAAGTGTTCAGATTGCAAATGATCATTACAGATCAAAACTTGGGGATGAATCTTGGTGGGCCTAGGATTTCTGAGGTATATTATATTGAGTATGGGGATTAAATGAACTCTACAATTATTCTAGGCATGTTGGAATTGCAATGGGCGGAGGTATGCGCTCTACAGAGTGCTTATATTCTAGTTAAGAGGTAAAGTAAGAGGTAATTAAACCTCTGAACTCTCATCATTGAAATACTTAGTGTAGTGTAGCAAAATGCTAGTTTAAAAAAATGTTAGTCTTGCATGGCACCCCACCTTATATCCTGCATCAGTGACTTCCCACCTGATGTCCTACATGGCATCCCACCTTATGTCCCACATGGCATCCCATCTTATGTCCCACATGGCATCCCACCATATGTTCCACATGGTGCTCCTCCCAATGTCCCAATGACATCCTAATTTATGTTCAACATGGCATCACATTCCATGTCCCAATGGCCTCCTACCCTATGTCCCACATAGCCTCCTACCCTATGTCACACATGGCATCCCAACCTACGTCACACTCTTGTGTTACTCATGGCATCCCACACCATGTTCCATATGGCATCCCACCCCATGTCCCACATGACATCGCATATTCCATATGATATCCCATCCCCAACATGATATCCCATCCCACAGCATTCCACACTATGTCCCTCATGGCATTCCACCATATATCCCACATGGCATTCCACCCTATTCCACATGGCATTCCACCCTGTTCCACATGGCATCCCACCCCATGTCCCACATGGCATAGGCTCCATACGAAGTCTCATCCTAGCTATCACAGTCCCTGATTGAGCACACTATGTATGAAAGACTGTCAGTACATATAATAACTTATATGCAAATAACCTGTTGAATTAGAAAAAATCCCGCAGCTTTGTGAAGTTGGAAGATTTAGTAATATAAATTTTCAAACTAAAAGTTGTTTATCAATGGCAATGATGAGACAATTCTGGACGTGTTTTGTGCACTTGACATAAACCAAATTTTGGGGCTTACCGGGTACACAGTGTCATATTCAGATCATGCCAGATTTGTTATATCCCTGTTTCTTATTTAAACAGTAGCTTGACTGCATCGCTCTCTCTAACATTAAATTTTTACTGTTTCGTGAGCAAAATTCAAATGAGAGAAACAGAGAATAAAAAAAATAAAGAATAAGACTTGGTGACAGTCGAACCCAATAACCTCTCGCTCAAAAGACAATTCCGTAACCGACTGGGCCACTTAATAACTTGAAATTTATCAGATTTATTTCATATATAGTGTGAAATATGATCTAAGGAAGAAAAATGGATAAATTAGAACAGAATTGTAATTCACATTTAGTAAGGAAATTCCAGCCTTCCATGAGGATATCTGAAGAAACTTATAACATTTTCTGAGGAATTCTCAAAAAACTAACATTTCTGAGGAAATCTTAGGCAAAAATGTAGACCACCGGACGGACAAAATCGCCATTACATAGGTTTGCACTATGCTTCGCATGCTCACCAAAAAATACAACACTAAACCCATATTTTCAAGTTTTGAGTATTCTACTTTGAACAATGTACTTATACTTATATAACCTTTAAACAACGTATATTATACAAATGTGATATATCCCCACACAGTCAAACATGATGTAGGACCACTTTCACGACATGACCTTGGAATTTAAGGCTTGGACCCCCTGGGGGGGGGGCACTTCCATATGTAAAGTATATATATATATACATATATATATATGTGCCGTCCAAGCAGGTGCCTTTTTTGCATAGTGCAGTTGTCTTTTTCTACAAAATGTATATATATATATATATATATATATATATATATATATATATATATATATATATATATATATATATATATATATATATATATAAAAAATAAAAAAATCTTTTTTTTCCATCATTTTCGTAGTGCAGGTCCCAAAAAATGAGGTTTTACTGTGTTAATTTTAAGCTGGTTCATTTTTACAATATTTTTGTTCAATACTCAAACTGCAGGTATCAAAATTGACTTTTTTCATACTGCAGTTACCAAAAAATCTGTCATACTGCTGGTATGTTTTTCGGTTGGTGGGCTGCACACCCCTACCACTTTTAGTATGAAGCGCCCCCTGCCAACCCCCCCCCCTGCCCCTATTGAAAATCCATAGTCCGACCCTGTATCATATTTTAGCCTATTAAGTGAAAATGCACCTTTACAGTCAACTTTCTTTCATCAACCATTAACACCTGCAAATCTTCATACAACAAAAAGACTCCCTTTCATTCATAACATCACAAAAAGATTATGAAATTCAACTATGAAGTCTTTGAAGATCAAAGTTGAAAATATCTTCTGTGACAGTTGTTAGAAAGGGAACCACAGAATACCATTTGAGGTGATAGGTCAGCTGAAAAAACACCTGATTGTTGAGTGTCATACCAACAAGTACAGTACATGTATTGTGTGCAGTCAAGTTGGTTGGTGACATGTACAGAAACCACAGCTTAATTGTTACAAGAAATTTGAATTGATCTTTTCTGGTGTGTGTTGGTTGGACGAGGGAGTTGTTAAGACACAGACCATCACAACAGGTGATATAGAATAAAGCAAGTACATGTAAGTATGGAAAAACTTACGTAAATTGAAAGGCATGCATGGTTGGTAATATGAGTTTAATAGTACAGTATGAATGTGTTAGGTGACTGATGCCAGGGAGTTGCAGGGGTGCATTTCCCACTGTTCCAAAACCATGCTTTTTTTATGCAGGAACAATGAATTTAATTTTCAAACATCACTGTTCTTCTTTTTCACAGGCAAGTGGCATCATTGATCAATAACTTGATCTTTGCTCAAAATAAAAATGCATGTTTATACGTACCTCAAACAACATACATTTTCATAAAAATAATTTCTTCCAGTAAGAAAAATCTTTTTGTACATCTTGCCTGCAGATGTCAGCACAATCAATCATGAATACACATACTGTGTGCAAGGCTGCTTGTATGTGTATGACTCATGACTGAATGCTACATCATGTAAACAATAATAACCAACACACATATTTGCACATATTAACAAATAAGTAGATGTAAATTAAGCCCATTCAGAAGAAAGGAATTTGTTCTGTTATCAGCAAAAAAGCTGGAACAGCGAAATGATCCAGAAAAATTATTATTTGAAACACTGTTCCGTTAAACTGTAGTAGCAAAAATTTTAATTTTGACCACTGACTAATGTAAGGTGGACCTAATCACTTTGTAAATGGAAAGCAATTAATTGGCTTCATACATAGGAGTCAAGGATTTTGTTATATTTTACATGATCACACGGTGTGCTTATAAGACAAAAGTTATGGCACAGAATAAGAGGCTAGTTTTTCAACAATACTGTTAAATATTTTATTATTAAAACAACTCCCCCAGCCAAAAACTGAAGTGTTTTAAGATGGTAAAAAACTGAGACACTTTTAGAGGACTTCAATGTGCCTCAAATATGAAATTTCAGCCTTTTAAATTGTTTTTTTTTATAGCAAAATCAAGTTAAATCAAACTATTCACATCATGAACAAATCTTAAATTTGGTGAAAATACACTTTCAAACATATATTGACTGTTATTTAATCATTTATTATATAGTTATCTCAATGAATTTGAATCTGCAAACAAACAGTTGTTTATAAGTTTAACATGGCTTTCAGAATCATAGCTTTAAATTTTTCCAGATTTTGCACCTGAGGAAAGTTTGTGAATATTTTTTGTAGGAAATGGATTGTTAAGGAATTTATCTTGCAAATTTTAAAACTTATAAGACCAGAAATGTGAGTTTTTAAATAAGAATAAAAAATCAACAAAATTTGAGGTTTTCCCTACACAGCCTAACATAATGACCCCTATTGGTTGCCATTTCAAGTGTTCCATGGCCTATATATTACAACAGCTCCCCAGCCAAAAATCTGGCTCGTGTTTTAAGATGGTAAAAATGCTGACTTCCACTGCAACAGCTCCCCATTGCACCAATAAAAATGAGAGCAAGATGATATTTGTGATTAAAGGTATATTGACATGTAAAGTTTGTTAGCTCATTTGCTTTCAAATCTATAGTAGCAAAACAATCAAAATCAGTTACGCAGCAGCCAAACAGCATCTTCACATACCCCTCAAGATTTCACCCTTTTTCACATACTTTTTCCAGATTTTTTTAAAGTCAAGATTCACCTACCTGCAATATTTTTTAGGCAAAGATTTACCTTGGACAAAAAAATTCGGATCAAGATTCACCACAGCAAAAACAATTGGGTCAAGATTCACTTCGGCCAATTTTTTTAGGTGAAGATTCACCATAGAGAAAAAATGATTTCTGGTTATTTCTTTACTGTGTAATCAGTCAATATAGTATCATTATGTACCATTTTGTTAATCTCCATTATCTTCTTTATGATAGAATGAAATCTATTGGAAATAAATCTATTGGAAATAGTAGTATAACTTGAGCAATTATTATTTTTCAGTTCGACGCTGATTCGACATTAATGATTTTAATTCAACACATTTCCGTCGTTATAGATTAAAGAATTTGGACAAGGATTCACCCATCTGCAATAGTTTTCAGGCAAAGTTTCAACTGACTTAAAAAAAAAATAGTTTAAGATTCACACAATGCACCCAACAATATTTTAGGTCAAGATTCCCCCAAACTTCAAATTTTTGACCTAAAGGGTCGTCATCGTAATGACGCTGAACTTTGAAGGGGGTCTATGAAGATGCTGTTTGACCGCTGCATTAACAATTGACTATTTTTACAACATATTAATTCAAAATCTCAGGCATCAATTAATGCAAATTTTTATAAAAATTGTGAAGTATTACTGGGCGACCTTGGTATTTTTTGTCTTGTTAATCATTTGTTTTTTAAACATCTATCATAAATCTTTGCAGTAGTCTTTACTATAGCCTAATCAAATTCTATTAGGAATAGACCTAATCCTATCATTTTTAGGCATAAGACTTTGGAAGAATATTGAAATAATTCATAATGATTTTGAGCTGTCTGCCCTATCATACATCACAACTATTTAGCATTAATTAAAAATTGACAAAATTTCTAGCAGCTGTTACTCAAAAGCTGGAAGTGCTATTTTCAAAATTCAAAAGCTGATCTGCTCAGAATTGACTAGGCCTACTCTCTTAACCAATACAGAAATTGCTTTGTTTCATAGACATTTGAGAATCTTCTACCCTCCCCCAAAAAAGTAAACAAGTTCAAACAAGTAATGGTCGACAAACAACAGATGTACTAGTGGTGGATATGGTCTGACATTAATGAAGCAAAAAGTAAACTTTATTGTGGGTAGGAAAACAAATTACACGTTTGGCTGCCTCGGACAAACAACTAGAACTGTCAGAAGAACAGCATGCTCGACTATTTACAGCTAGTATACAGAATGGGCTTATATTGAGAGAACTATAAGCAGAAATAGGTTAAGTATAGGGACAGATGATTTCAAATTACTTGAGCTTTGAAGGATGCACTTACATTTTCATTTGCTTTAGATTTTCACATTTTAATACAAGCTTCAAAATATCTTCGAGTTGTCCCAGATATTTTAAGACAAAAAAAAAAGATCAAGGTTACGACCTCACCCAGTAACTCAGATACAGGCAAAAGCTAGCACTCTTTATAACTAAAACACCTCTTTTAGTTCTACCTATTGAACAACAAAGAATGGAGAGGCCCTGACTTGCCAATGTCAATAAAAGATTAAAATACTGCAAAGCATACTAATGTGGCATGATGCAATTACTACCCTCTATTCATCTTAAACCGATGCCTGAAAGCCAAAAACAATTTTTCTGTTATTTTCCATTATACAATTCACCCCTAAACTGCTCTCCAACTTACTGCTCTCCAACTTACCCCTCCCCAACCCGTACCCTCCCCAACCACTACACATTCCCAGGACCCAGAACTACATCTTGGATAATGTAATCCAACTTTCAACTTAAGATAATATGTGGGTCAATTAAGCAGCAAAAACCAGAAAACCAAAATCTTTAGTGGCGATGCAGTCTTTTATTGTTGGCTGATTTTCTGGCTGAAGTTTACTAACTGGCATTGCTTTATATCATGATACTGTATACATGCTTAATAACATTTAGGAAAAAAACGTGGCAGGAAATTCTCCCGTGACTATTGGGAGTCTTAAGTACAGGTACGCCAGGGCATTTGTATAGGAATGAATTTCCCGTGGAAATGGTGGGTACTGCATAGGGAGTCTATTGTGTTTACAAGCTTTTTTCAGCAAAATCATATTAAGCCTGCCCACTATGCATATTAATGATATTCAACATTCAAATACCAAGAAGATGTTCATATCAGCTAACAACATATTTACACTATCAACAAAACAGACAAGTAATTGTTAAATACAAGCATTTAACTTCAAGATTTTTACATTAAGAACCGCCCATTCATTAATATGCATGTCATCATCATCAAAAACAATAGGGCAAATCTGCAGACCATGGGCTATCAGTGTACCACATATGACATGAATCCACTGTAACATTTTTAGGATATCGTGTTTACAAGCTACAATCTTGGACAAAACTTGTTGAAACACTTAGTGAAAATACGTGATGTTTTTCATGAAGCTACTTTTCTATTGTAATTATTTCACATTTAGAAATCAGAAATGCTGGAATTTTTTCTGTTGCTTCTTCAATCTCTACTCTTTCAATTGCAATTAAAATTTTAGAATTTTAGGGACATTTTTATTATTTCATTGACTCTGCCAGTGTCCCCGTCCCCTACCTGTAATATTAATTGATGTGTTTTGAGTGTCTAGAGAAAAATTAGCGAAATAAATTTCAAAGACAATAAGTTATATGATAAATAAGAATAGACTTGGGGAATGGAATAAATTAATAGGTCAATGGAATTTATTTTTATGTGTTTTTGAAGGTTGCAGTTACCTGAGAATTACCTGCACTTTTCAGGGACTGAATGAAGAAAAATAAATGAAGATAAAAGACTGGTTTATCTAAGCATATGTATATAAGCTATTCAATACATAAAAATTGAGGAAATAAAAGGGAATGTCAACCCTCATGTAATCGACAGGATTCAAACCCATGTTCCAATGATTTGAAATTCATCCTATTATCCGCTGCCCCCACCACGACGCTTGCTACATGGGATTGAAAAAATGCCATCCATTCTTGAAATGAAATATGAGGAAGAATGGTAGAGCTGCCAATTATGTGAAATCTTTATACAAATCAACACAAGTAAAGTCGTGTAAAGTCGTTTAATCAATTTATCTCTTAATTTCTTTCTCAATTTCCAATACTATCATACAATTTCTTTTTACTGATTGTGTAATACACCGATATTAGTAAAAAGATGCATGCTGAAACAGTCTACCGTTGTTTTTCTCAAGTTTGAATCTTCAATACTATTTCCCCTGACTTTTAAGGTAGACCGTGGAGCTCTTTTATATTAAGAAAATATACAAAAATGATCCCCTATCCTACTTCAATGTATTTACCAATCGCCCCCCACTCCCCCTTCCTAAAACTGTCTGACCAATTTGATGCGAAATTGACCAATTTGATGGAAGCAGAAATGACAGATTTTTGGCATAAAATGCAACTTTTTGATTGCATAAATTAGAAATCACAAATTTGAAATCCCACAGATGGAAGCAGAAATGACAGATTTTTGGCATAAAATGCAATACTTTTCAGGGCCCCAATTAAACTTACCTACTTTTGAACATTTATAAATCATCAATATTTTTTCCACATTTCAACCCTCTTTTAACAACTTTAGTAGCTTGATGTAATTTTTCAGACATTGTTATATTTTTCAGGACTCTTCCTGTTTGTTTGTTTGTTTGATGAGGTCTTAACAGCACCACGACAACGAAGGTCAAATTGTGCCTGAGAGGTCAGATCATTTTAGAGGTAGTAAGGAAAGAGACCAGGGGAAGAATGAGAGAAATTCAAGAACAAAAGCCAGAAAGCTGTGATCGAGAGAGGAGGTGCATGGGTAAAACAAAAACAAAGTAGAGAGGGGGTGGAAGAGGAGAATTAAATATGGTTGTAGAGGGATGCATGCTGAAGGAAGGAGACTATTTTATCTGGAGGATTTTTTTGGAAGAACTCAGCAATTGAGTTGTGGGGAGCGAAGGAAGCTCTGGGAAGGTTGTACAGGGGCAAGCAAGGAGAACGTGTTGGATTGTGAGGATGCAGTGGCAATTGTTACAGAGGGGTTGGGGGAACCAATAAGGAGGTGGGAGTGAGTGAGGTGGGTGTGACCAATTCTAAGACGGGTAATATGAACGTTGTCGATCTGAGAAAGGTTGTTGATGGTGGATTTGATCGATTGTGGGCTGGATAACATGGAGTTTGTTATCAATTTGGAAGTTCCATAAGGTTTGCCAGCGGTCACGAACAAGAGAAGCGATAAGCGGTTTGATGTCAGAGAGGGTTTTGGGAAAAGGGGAAGGGAGGAGGTTAAGGGCAAGCTTAGCGGCTGTATCAGCCCTGTCATTGCCAGGGATGCCAACATGGCTGGGCCAGAAAAGAACACTTTTCCTGCAGAGGGTGGGAGAAAAGAGGCCCCAAGGTGGCAAGGTGAGGTTATCCCATTTAAGATTGTTTAAAACATTTCAGAGAAAATAAATCATCAATACGAGGAGAATGGCCTTAGCCTCGGCTGAAAAGATGGATGAGTGGTCAGGAAGTCTGCTTTTGTCTTGGATGATGGCAGCAAGCTGTCTTGTTTTTAGCCACAAATTTAGTTGGTCTTTGATTTGTTGTGGAGATTGTAATTTTTTGAGTTTTGTTACATTGTTATGCCGAGAGTGGCGGGGTTTTTCAGTTGAAAGAGACTCTGATTTCCTGTTCCCTATCCTACTACAATGTATTTTCCAATCCCCCTTCCCTCCCTCCGTCTTGACCAATTTGACAATTTAAATGGACCAATAGACACATTCTGAGAATAACTTTCCGATTTGTACTTTGCTTTTTACAAAATAAGCGCCAATTTTCTTCAAGAATATTATGGGATTTTCTCAGACAATCTTGGACAAAACTCGTTGAAACACTTGGTGAAAATATGTGTTTTTCATGAAGCTACTTTTCTATTGTAAATCATTCCACATTTAGAAATCAGAAATGCTGGAATTTTTTCTGTTGCTTCTTCAATCTCTACTCTTTCAATTGTAATTAATATTTTAGATTTTTAAGGAATTTTTGTATCATTTCATTGACTCCGCCAGTGTCCCCGTCCCCTAACTCACTATATTAATTGTCCTAGCAAGATGAAGAAAGGAGACCATTTTATCCGGAGGGTTTTTCTGGAAGAACTTGGCAATTGAGTTGTGGGGAATTAGGGAAGCTCTGGGGAAATTGTACAGGGGGCAAGCAAGTAGAACGTAATGGACTGTGAGGGTGCAATAGCAATTGTTGTAGAGGGGTCGATGGAGCCAATAAGGAGGTGGGAGTGAGTAAGGTGGGTGTGACCTATTCTGAGATGGGTAATATGAACGTTGTTGACACGAGAGAGGTTGTTGATGGTGGGTTTGATCGGAATGGTGGGCTGGATGATGTGGAATTTGTTATCAATTTGGGAGTCCCATGAGGTTTGCCAGCAGTCACGAACAAGGGAAGCGATAAGCGGTTTGATGTCAGAAAGGGTTTTGGGAAATGGGGTAGGGGGAGGTTGACGGCAAGCTTAGCGGCTGCATTAGCCCTGTCATTGCCTGGGATGCCAACATGGCTGGCTGGGTATCCAGAAGTAAAGAATACATTCCCTGCAGAGGGTGGGCGAAAGGAGTTTCCGGACGAGGAGGTGGGATGTGACGTTATCCCATTTAAGATTGAGTAAAGAAGTAAGAACAGCCTTGGAGTCAGAGAAGATGGCAAAGTGGCTGAGTGGAGAGTACTCAATAAAGTTGAGGGCGAGGAGGATGGCCTTTGCCTCAGCTAAAAAGATGGACGAGTAGTCGGAAAGTCTGCTACTGAGGGTGATGTCTTGGATAATGGCAGCAGCAGCTGTCTTGTTGCCTTCCTTGAAGCCATCAGTATAAATGGAGGTGTAGTTTAAGAGTTGGTCTGTGATTTGGTTGTGGAGATTGATGAGGAGGTTAAGGTGGGTTTGGGTTTTGTGATAAGTGGAGAGGCCCAGGTGGATAGAAGGGATGGGGTGGCCCAAGGAGGAAAAGTGGGTCAGGAGAAGTTGCCAAGAGTGGCAGGGTTGATGCCGAGATGGAGGAGGTCTGATTTAATGCATAAGCTAAAGGGAGGGGATAGGATTTCCAAGTAGTGTCGAAAGCTTTCTTAAAGTCAAAAAAGATGGCAATGAGGTGTTCCTTTTTTGCAAAGGATTCTGGCACTTATGACAACAGAGGATGTTAGGAATATAAGGGATGACTGGGATTCTCAGGTAGCCAGCAGTGATGTGGGAGGGGAGAGTTGGTGTGGAAAATGTCAGGAAGATGTTTTGGTGTTTTGGCACCGTCTCTCTTGAGGACGAGACGACGGGCTTCAGCAACGTCTTGATTGGTAAGTTTCTCTACGAGGTCTTCATCGGTCAGGTAGGCTAGGTTTCTGGTTCTGACCACACCTTTGCTGGACTTAAGAGAACGGTGGGGGTGACTGTAACGTCAATACCGGTATTGGCTAGGGCTTTGATGGTGAGGAGGGTGGTAGCTTGAATATCCCTGGTGCAGTGCACCAGGAGATCGCCAGATCTGAGGGTGGAGACCTTGGGGAGGGTACCAACAAGGCCTTGGAGGCTGGAGCGCTTTGTGAATTAGAAAAGGGGAAACTTTTCTAAAACTATCTGGTTTATTGGCAGCCTGTATTATTAGCATTTTGGGGATTGGAGCTGAATATTGGTCAATGGAGGTAGCAGGTGGGTCACGGGGAGAAGAGGGAGTGTCAAGGTCAAAGCAGAATTGTTTCGTCATGATGAAAAAAAAAACCTAAGGGCCGAGAGACCCAAGGCAACTAGAATTCAAAAAAATCGTGGAACTATTATAGGAGAACTGCTGTACAGGTAACGAAAAGAAGCGAAAGTTTGGTCAGAACGGAAGGGAAAAAATCAAAAGAACGATCTCACCGAAAACGGATGCCCATCCACAGAGAGAGAATCCCGGAAAATAAAGATATAAAACAAAATTTAGGTGGTAAAGGGCAAGGTAAAATGAAATAAAATGAATAGTTAAAGAGAATAGAATAGAAGTCACATTGCTCTCAACACAGCACCTTAGGCAACTTAGTACTCTTCCTTCAAAGATTTGCTAATCAGTTACTGTACTTTTAATAAAGAATACAAACACGCTTGAATTATCTGTATTATGCAAAGGACTTAAATATGTTTACCTCCTTCAAGTCAAATCTCTTACAGCCGTCTATGCATATCTAATGGTGCATGCTATTAGCACTGTCATAACATGTCGATTATCACAATCTTTTTTTCCACGACATGAAATATGACTCTCAACACATATCGCGATACCAAACACCAATACAAATTTTAGAAAGTTTCGCGAAACTATACTTCATACATTATGGCACTAACATTATGGCACTAACATTATAGTACCAACATTATGGTACTAACGTTATGGTACTAACATTATGGTAGTAAATCTAAGTCAAGTTTAGGTCAATAAAAACGTGCAAAAATACTGTGAAACATAAAAAAAAACTATTAAAAAGATTGTGCTCCTTTACTCCACACTGGCACGCTCTAAGTAGGCAAAAAGAATGAAAAATTGACCCAGAACATGCATGCCTCTTACTTCGATGATTCATGGTTACGTTGGCTGAATTACCAAACATGTGTGTGATGCGTGATAAATGTAATAGTCACGCTAGCATGTCGTCTGCTAGATTTAAAAACATTTTTTCTTGCGTTCATCATACAGTCATAAAAGAAGTAACATTAGTGATAATATTAACAATGTGTCATAAGTCAGTTTCCTTGAAAAGTATAGCGATATACCAATATATTGCAATATTTTTCTCCACAATAATCGATACGTAATAGTGCCACATGTGTTGTGACAGTACTAGTTGCTATAGCAACAATATGTACAACAAATTCAACCAAATAAACCAAGGACTTCCAAGCTAAGTGATACTGTGATGTAACTCATAAATCTGTTGGAACTTTAAATTTCAGTATCTTTGTAACAAATACAATTTTTGCTGACGTTCTTTACCATTTTGTGTCTTAACATATATAAACCGATATGTGTGGCTGCTAATTTTATGTTAACATTTAGTTTCTTCTTTCTTAACAGATAAAAGCTTTGGCACAGTGAGAGGAAGACAGACAGACAGACAGACACTCAAGTTTAAAAGACTCCCTAAAATCCTCGAAAAGCAAAACCAGAAGTAATTTTCAACAATTATGGCCGAGGAAATTAAGACTGAAATTTGTTCTTACACTGCAGAATACAATAAAGAAATTCAAAGGTTGTTTTCATACAATAATATATGGAAATACATACTGTTAAACAGCTTAGCATCACCAGCAACCATATTCATATCCCTCCTAATGACATTCTTGTGGCATCTCATTTGGGGAACCTCAGATATCATCAATTTGTATACAACATTAATGACATGCTACGTCATATGTGTAACAATGCTTTGTATAGAAACAGTTCGTGCAGTAGCCACTGAAATATATCCAAGTGGTGAGGCAATGGCGGAAAAAATAACCAAGCGACAGGCAGGTCAAATGTGGCTTATAGTCAGAAAACAGACAACTAAGAAACGTCTGGTTGGGACGGTAAGTGTTCACCCAGCATCCAGAACAAAAATGTTACTGACTCAGTTGGCAGTGGTTGATAAGTATCGCAGAAAAGGATTCGGTCGGAAGCTTTTACGACATGCATCTAACTACTGTAAACAACAGGGCTACCATCAAGTTGAACTGGAAGTATACATGTTTAGATCTGATATGTCAGTACAGAACTTATACATCTCAGAAGGATTTGAAAAAGTTGGTTTTTCTTTCTTTCCAAGATACTACCTGCCGTTTTACTACTATGAAATTTACAGGAAATTTCTTTAAACAAGTGAGTCATCCCTTCAAAAATAAGTTGTGTGGTCACGTGTGCTTATTTTGTTTGATAGGGAACAATAAAAAAATATATAAAAAAATACAAAGAACAACTTTAATATCTTGTTGTGTTCAGAAAATTTCAAGCCTGAAAATGTGTGACTTGGAGAGAAAGTCTGACATCATAAACTCATGTTCTTCATAATAGTGGCACCACAGGGAGGACTGGGGGTCCTCTCCATTTCTAGCAAAGATTGATTTTCCATTTCGTACAAAACCAGAGAGAAAATGTGGAGGAGGAGGGGTAGTTCGAGGTTCCCCAATAGCAATGCCACAAGAAGGACAAAAGGTCTCTTCTCATTCTTCTCGCCAATATCTATTTTCCAATTCATTCAAATCAGAGGAGAAAATATTGAGAAGTAGGGGTAGGTCCCCGAGGTGGTTAATGATGTCCTTTTTTGTGGTGAGAAGGTTACCACTCCAAGAGAGGTGGGAGACTTGCCCATCCTGCCATGGAATCTGTTAACCATACTCCAAATCTTCTTAGTGGGGGTGTTGGTGGTAAGAATAGAAACAAAGTTGTTTTAAGTGTCGTTTACTGTCCTTGATAGTGCGCCTGGCTTTGGCACGGCTGATGCGAAAGAGGTTGAGGTTGTGGGTGGTCGGCTTAGTTTTGAAGTTCACGAGGGCCCTTTTTCTGTTCTTGATAACGGTTTTGCAGTCATCAGTAAACCAGGGGTTGGGGGAGGGGAGGTGAATAGGGGGTTTGGAGGTTTTGGGGATGGAGCAGGTGGTGATGTTGATAAGGATCATGCCAAAAAGTTTCTCTTTAAGCCAACCCGCACCCGACACCTGACTTAATCCTGAAAACTAAGGTATGACAATTACCAACCCGACTTCCTGTTCAGTGTATTGTTTTCACTCCAAACAATGATTGTTTATCGTCCATTCCCAATCAAACCACAGCCAAGTAGCCCAAGGTTATTTGTGTGTATAAAATTACACAAAGCCAGAGCTGAATAATCAAGGCACTTTTGTGATTGAAATCACTCATCTGTGTTAGGGGTCTTAGTGGGAGAAGTTGGTTTTCAAACTGGTGATAAAAATAAGTGTGTATAATAATGCATGATTGACAGATTATTTCTCCTAAGGAAAGATATTGCTTCATGATGTTACTGAAGTTTGACATGGGATCCTCACTCTCGAGGAGAGGGGGAAGAGGTGCAAGGGTTTCGAAAAGGGGTCAGTCGGACATCTTGAAGTTCCAATTGGGGGTGTGGTCTGTTGGGGGTTTAAGGTTGGAGTGAATAAGAAGAGGGTAATGGTCACTACCACAGAGATCAACGGTGACCATCCAAATAAAATCAAGGAAGAAGTTGGGGAACAGATAGACAGGTCAATACAGGTGAGGGAGCTTGTGGCAGGGTGAAGGTAGGTCGGGGAGTTAGTGTTGAGCAAGAAAAGGCTGTGCTGTCGAAGAGTATTTTTGACGAGCTTGCCTCTGGGGGTGGTGGTATTGGACCCCACAGGGGTTGTGGGCATTGAAGTCACCAAGAAGGATGAAAGGGGAGGGGAGCTGAGACTAGAGGTTGTTAAAGCTGGTTGGCTGAACGGTGGCATTGGGGAGAATAGATATAACAAAGAGTGAGTGCTTTGTGGAGGGAGATAGACATACAGATGGCCTGAAGGTCAGTGTTTACATGAACAGGGCTGTGTGGGATATCGTGTCTTAGGAAAATGGAGACGCCCCCACAGGCCCTGTCGGCGCCCATTTGATGTTTATGGTAGCAAGCAAGGTTATTGGGAAATATTGGTCAGTGGTTTTCACAAAGGTTTCTTGTAGGCAGAAGACGACTGGGTGGAAGGTGGTGGCCAGTAGGTCAATTTCTTCTGATGTTCCATTGTATAATGTTGTGGGTGTTATAGTAAATGTTTGTGTTGCACACCAAAAGGGGGAAGGGGTTATCTTGAGGAAGATCTGTTGGGTCTGAGTTGGCTTGCTTTTTCTTTGGATCTGTCCCTGTTTCTTTGGAAGTGGTTGTTTTTGAAAGTTGGACGAGAATTATGTTCGGTGGGTTTGGTAATCGAACAATCTATGTTCTCTTCAGTGTCATACGTGTGGGTTTGGATGGTGGACTGTTGTTGATTGGTTGTTTGTTGGTTAGTTTGGTGTTTGTTGGCCAGTTGGCTTAAGTTTGATGGCATTAGAGGTATTGGGTAGGAGACAGTGGGGGTTTTAGAAAAGGAAGGAAGGTTGGGAGAGAAGTGGTGGTGGCGGTGGTTTGGGCATTGGGTGTGGTTGGGTTGTTGGCAATGGTGATGGGCTTAGACCTGGTTAACAAAAACCAGGTATGGTCAGTTTGGGCATGAGAGTCAGTTTTAGTTGTATTAGAGTGGGCAGTATTGGTGTTTGAGGGGAGGGGGAGGCAGTTTAATAAAATCATACTAAAATAGAACAAATCACGATACAAAAGATACAAGTATGGCAAAAGGTGGGGGGAAATGCCCCCTTGCATCCTTAAATCCCACCACGATCATGATGAGAGCAACTGGGACCTGTAATATTTCCTGTTTTTTTCTTTGATTTCTATTAACTACTCATTTTCTGTTGATGTTTTTAAGCATGGATAGCTCCACAAAGTTTTGTTTTATATTATTTATTTATTTATTTCATAATCTGTTTATTTCTTATCTTCAATTCAGTTTTACAAAAATATACAGAAATTATAGCAAAAGATTCGTACAAACAAATATTCAATTTTTTTGATATGTTGAATGATAAAATAGAACACAAACACAAAACACAAAACAAACACTGATTGACAGGTGCCTTTACCCGTGATGAAATTTCAGCCCAGGTAAATAGAAAACTGTGTTATAAAACAAATTTCAAATACATTAAGACCTGGGGTGGAGCATACCTCCAGGCTAGATGTTTAAGGCCCCCCCCCCCTCCTCCCCCGGGCCAAAATTCCTGTTTGGGTGAAAAAATGATTGATAGGTCACCCAGCTCAGCCCGGGTTTGCCTGGGCCCGGAATGGGCCCAGCCCAGGTCCAGCCCAACACCAAAATGGGATAGGGCTGAGATTAAATTCTTAACCAAAAATAATTCATTTTTAAACTAACAATAATTAATTTTCATGTATTTTGAAGATAAATCACTAAACAACATTTTTTCATTCAATACCCATACAGTAGATTCATCTCAAATCAGTTATTTTTGGCTGCAGAAATCTGCAATTACATTTAGTAGCATATCATAAAGATGATATTATTAATTTCATTATAAATGAGTAAAATGAGACTGCAAAATAATAAAGTCCAAACGCAACTATGCAAATTCAATCCCATTGAATGTTTTATTTTATAAAACTATTATTGAGAACTTTTACAACTTAAAATCTTTCTTTTTTTAAAGAAATTATATTGTATAACATTTTGTTTGACCTGAAGAAAAAAAGAATTTTCTCTTAAAAATAATTGTCCTTTGATGTAAAATATCACAAACTTTGTTGTTTCATAGGTTTGAAAATTGTTGAGTTAATGCAATAAAAGTTATTTTTTATTGTACATGCATGTTTGGCATAAAAGTGTCTTTATTTTAACTCAGAAGGCCTACTCAAGTCTGATTGTTTAATATTCCTCTGGCAAGTACTGCTGGATACACTCTTGTTATCACCAATCAAAGTTCTCACCCTCATTCATGGTGCATGAATAAATCAGGATCTTGAAGTTTTGGCCTCTCTTCATCTGGCTTGCGGCAAAGTCGGATCTGTTCCTCAACATCAGCTAGTGCAACAGGTTGACTCTTGCACTGAAAGTAGTTGTGCAGGATGAAGCATGCATAAACCTTGACTGACACAATTTCAATTTCCAAGTTAATTTTTCGAGTAAAATTCTCAATCTAGCTTAAGGCGACCATAAGCACATTTCTAGCAGCTCTTAGCATGTTGTTGAATAATAATTTTGTGTTCGTCTTACACGATTGGTATTCCTTCAGGCAATGTGGGGTCAGTGGATAAGTGGGATCAGCAAGGAGATAACTTGGAATCCAATATTGTCCTGGTAACAAGGAAGAATACCTTTGGCAACCTGCTCTCTTTCAGCTTCAAATTTATTCCAGAGTTGGCAAAGAACTTCGCATCATGTACTGACCCTGGCCACCTACAATCAACATCCATGAAGTAGCCATTGCTACCGCAAATGCCCTGAACATTCAACGAGTACAATTCCTTGTAACATCAATAGTTCTGGCTGTTCTCCTTAGGCCTTTTCATACGGATATGCATGCCATCCACACACCGGAAACTTTGGGGCATGCCAAATTCGATTTCAAATCCGCTTATCTTTTCGTTCATTTCATCTTGATCTTTTGGTAAGTGCAGAAGTCTTGAGCCAAGTCTAAAATTGATTGCCTAGCACACCTGTCATATCACTTTGCTGACTGTCTACTGGTGTATTCCAAAAGAGTTTGCCATCATCCACATCCCTCCGGTATCCTTTAAATAGTACAAAGCCACTGCCACTTTCTTCTCAGCATTCAGAGCTCTAGAGTTTGGCATTTCTCCATGTCCTACTACAATCTTCATGTATCTCTTCCAATATCTCATAGAAGCTGGCTTTATTTACACGGAAATTCTTCTTCCATTTGCAATCGCGGACATCTTGACCTAGCATTTGCGACCACCAATAATCCGATCTTCCTAATTCCACCCAGAATTTCTTTGGCCTAGGCATTCTTTCCATTGTATCAATTCTCTGTCTTGATTGTCTATGTTGCTTTATAGTGCGGCAAGCATCATGTTCTGTCTTAGCTGAAGAATTGGGAAAGCATTATTAGAATACCAAACAGTTGGAAATTCAATGCAATTATTGATAGGAAAACTTTCAGACTATATATATGTTGGCCATGTTTGTTTTCAAAAAAACTCTGTGTAAATGTTTATATTACGTGTTTTTAAGGTATCTGTTACGTGAACACTTCCAGCCCGGCTTCTAACCCCCATAGGCCAGCCCGCCCCTGAACGGGCCTATGTAATTGGAATGATTTTTCAGCCCTCCCCTGGCTAACCCAACCTAACCAGGCTCATGTAATCACACCGTGACTGAAAGAAGATAAAAAACCAGAAATAAGTAAGCTTTTCTAGTCTGGCCCTTGAAATTTAATAATTTATTAAATAATTAAAAGTGTATTAATTTTTCAAGTTATGTCTGATGGTTCTGATCATAGTTTTTTTAATTTATTTATATGTATTGCAAAGTTTGTGATGTACTCTATAAATGGGGAAGAGAACTGATTTGGGGTTTTTGCATTCGTATATATTTCTTTCTAAATTATAAGTCTTTGAAAATAATGAGTCTGTCAAATCCAATTAGTACTTGATTGCATTTTATATCTACATGTTAGACCTGAAAATCAAAAAAGGTACAAAATTGTCAATCTTTAAAACCTATAGTATTCTAACACACTTTTTGAAGAGGCTTTGCTGTATGATTGTTCCCTTTCATGCCAGACAACAAACAGACAGACAAACAGAAGGACAAACAGACAGACAAACAAATGGTGTAGGCACTGACACCAACTTCATTGGCGAGGGGGAAATAACATGACACAACATATTATGAAATGTTCCACCAGTTAAGATTAAGGCATCATTTCTGCTTGTGTATGCATTTGAAAGTACATGCTGATTGTGTGGAGGTTTTTTCATTGTTTAATAATAAATACTGTTTCAACGTGTCTTTATGAATTTCATAATAGCTTGGAATTGTTCATTTTTTTTATAAGAAAAGGGTTATCTTGTAAAATCAGGAACTTTACCCTTCTTTATTCTTCTTACTATGACTTTGGCTTTGGTACCACTTTTTGCTTGTCTGTTTAGTAAAATACCTTCAAGGATTAGTTCCATAGTCAAGCAAGACCATCTTATACGAAAGAGGACTGCAAAAGATACACAATGGTGAAGAATGCATTCATAAATATCTTATTTCATTCAGGAGATATTCAAGTTTAAAGCGCTGTCATACCTGTGACTAGTGTAGTAAGTTTGGTGCATTCATCCTCACATTCTTAACAATTGTTACTGTAAATTTTGAAGAAAATTTATTTCACTGTATTACTATTTCAATTACATGTATTTTTCCTCCAACTTTCTTCAGGTGGCAAAATATAATTATCCTTACAAGATTCTGTTTGACTACTTTTCTGACATATCTAATAATTTTAAGGTGCGAAATCACTGGACAAAATATGATAGAATACATAAAGACTTTTGAGGAATTTGAGGCTATGACATCACAACTAGTCTGATTTCAGTTTTCTATATAAAGTATACCAAACTTTAAAACTTAAATTTCTTTAACGGAATAAGATTTTTGAACATTTTCTCCACCATTTTGTTTCTTTATAAGTCTTCTTTCATATTGCTTTGTTACTGAACTAATAAACCTTTAAAAAGGTGAAGACAGACACCCCCCGCCCCCAAAAAAATCACTTGCAAAGATGCCTATGTCTTGTGAATATCTTCATCATTCAAATGTTCAGCCTCCACTTTCAAAACAGTGATATCAGGCCTGGTGGGGCCTCCACTTTCAAAACAGTGGTAACAGGGCTGGTGGGGAGGAAGGGGGGAAGGAGGGTTGTCTTACAGTATTTGGTCTAATGGTGTCTTCAAATATTACAAATTTTGAACCACTTATAATATATTTGAAAAGTTTTGATTCTTGACCTTGGGAAGTGACCTTACAGAGGTCACAAATGAAAGGACAAGGAATTTTTAGATTAGGTTGGCTCAAATCCTTTTTATCAGTTAAACAATGGAACTAACCTGACATTGTTTTTTCAATTTTGAAATGCAACAATGGAGTCATGTACCTCATACTTGAATGCACGTGACCAGACAAATGCTTAATTGTGTGGGCTGCAGTTACCCTTCAGTATACTGCAAACTAGGTTACAACAAACTAGGTTACTACAAACTAGGTTACTACAAACTAGGTTACTACAAACTAGGTTACTACAAACTAGGTTACTACAAACTAGGCTACTACAAACTAGGCTACTACAAACTAGGTAGCTACAAACTAGGCTACTACAAACTAGGTTACTACAAACTAGGTTACTACAAACTAGGTTACTACAAACTAGGTTACTACAAACTAGGTTACTACAAACTAGGTTACTACAAACTGGGTAGTGCCATTAGTTATTCATTAATTGGGATTAAGGAGTCAAATACAGGATACCCTATCAGATACTAGCTCAGTTCATATCCAGTATCTAGTGAGTAAAGTAACATATTTATTGTATCTTACATATTTAGATTAAAGGTCTAGAGAATCTGCTGACCCATGAAAATAGCAAAGAAATCCTATCAAAATCAGTTAAAATGTGTACATTTTCCAAGTATTTGAATTTTCAAGTCTAAATATGCAAATTTAGAATGTTTGGTATAGACCTCTCCATCTTCTCATCCACTGTTTTTTTAATTCCTAACATAACTTTTCACTTTTCCTAGTTTATGATGTTTGTGGGATTTTAGCTAGATTGTCTAAGCGACAGAATTTAAATCTAAACACATAATGCTGTATGTGTATTTCAAGAACTAATATCTTGAAAGCAATTGATCATTACAGGAAAGCTGAACAATACTACTCAAAAGTGAAGACATTCCTTATGAAACACATTTGAAAATCATGATAGATGGCCCTCAAATTGAAGTTAATGCATGTGATTTATGAACAGAGTTCTAAAAGTTATTTTGAACAAAATATTCTACATCAACATCATTGACCACTGCATCAATAATCTTATAAGGGGAGAAGGGCCAAGTACCATTTTGGCCACACAGAAAGGAATTGATTTTTGAAGAGCCAGAATAAATGGCATCTTTTCTGAAAATCATTAATTTTTGAGAAATCTCCTTCAATTTTCGTAAACTTTTCTTCACTTTTATGGAATTTGCTTCAATGTTCCTGAAATTTTTGTAAAATTTCCTTCATCTTAGTGAAATGAGTTTCAATTTTTGTGAAATTTTCTTCATTTTCAAGAAATGTTGCCAATGTTGGAAATTTTCAAAAGTTTTCTTTATTTTTGGGAAACTTTATTCAAATTTCAAGAAGTTTTATTTGATTTTCAAGAAGTTTTATTCAATTTTAAGAAATTTGCTCAATTTTGAGCAAATCTTCAATTTTCGTAAAATTTCCTTCATTTTCGTGTAATTTACCAAAATTTCCAATCATTTCAGGAACATGTGCCCCTTTACAAATAAGTTTTTGACCCTGCTATGACCCCGTGGGAAATTTCCTTCATTTGAGGGAAATGTTCTTCAAATTTTGAGCTGTTTTGTTTAATTTTAGAAGCTTTTCTTTAATTTTGTAAAAATTCCTTCATTTTCACATAATTTGCTTCAATTGTCCTAACATTTACTTAATTTTCAGGAAATTTTCTTCAATTTTCAGGATGTTTTATAAACCCTCCTTTACAATAATAGTTTTTGGACTTTGATAAGATTCATACATTTTTGGATTGTTGGGATAAAAATAAAATCTGGCCCCAAATGTCAAATATCTTCTGCTGACATGATCACATGTATTTTTTTCCATGTTTAGTAACAAAATAAACATTTATTATAGCAATATCATGTCTAAACTATCTACTTTTTCTTTTTTTTGGGGGGAGGGAAGATGGGGGTGGGGTTAAGTTAGAAAGAAACTGAAGATATCAATTGTACCAATTCACTGGTTTTGCATTTCTGTCTTTCAGACCTAAGGCTTCAAAACTAAGGTAACATTTAAACAACCTAAAATGATCCATTAAATTTAAATGAGCAAGCCAATTCTGTGCATCAATGTGAAACCCCTTGACAAACACACGTAATAATAACTTCTGTAAAAATAACTGTTTATTACTTAACCCTTGTTGAAACCAAACTTCCCCCAAACCTAATCTCTGAAGACATAGTTTAATATGCAGTTGGTCAAATAATCAGCCCTATCATAACAATATTTATAGCAAATTAAAGTGAAACAGTGATTATTGTGTTTAAGAATTCGTAGCCAATATTTTATAGTAATGATTATTGTGTGACAAGATAGACTCACTGGACCCAGTTCACCTCTTGCAGTCACATTAACAGAATTCCTTGGTAATCTCAGGGATCCCATAAGGTCCATCTATTAACACAAACTTGCTTCTCATTAAAAAAATGTAACAAAAAGGTCAAAAACTGATTATTTTGAATACTTATTTTAACTTTGACCTATGATCTTTGACATTTAAAGCATCAAAACACCATTTATCTCACCCACCTATCATATATTACCCTCTAGATCCATTCACAACTCAAATTTTCTTTCAATTGTACAATAGGTTCAAGCTACAGTGTATATAAAATATGCAAAAATAACCCAAATTATACCCTAAAATCACAAATTTGACCTCTTGACTTGTGACTTTTGACCTTGAAAACTATGAAACAACATACATTTTTTGCAATCATCTTACTGTACCATACAACACCAACCACGCTTGAATAACATTTTCCATTTCAAAATCATAGACAAAATGGCAAAATTAGGTCACTTGCTCTGTGACCTTTTGATCCCAAGGTCCGCTGGGCACAACTTCATACACCAAGGTACAACATTAGGTTGATATGGTATGTACTTTTGAGTTTAAAGTAACACAAATTTACCTCTTAAAAATACGTATGACCGTTGAACTCATAATTATTTCAATTTTTTGAAAGATGTTTTAACCTATGCACCTGTTACTTTTAGAGATGTCCTTTATATAAAAGATGCAGCCGTCGCTAATAAATTGTTTCATTTGACCTTTGATGCTAATTTTTTTTTAAATCCCAGGTACCAGTGTCAAGTTTGACAACAATTGAAATTGCAGATTTTTAGATATACATGACACAAAAAATATTTTGTTAACACACACACCACCACCCACACACACCCATCCAAGTTCCAATTGGGACATGCATTTTGAATCACCCAAAAGGGGACATTGTACCTAGACATTCATTTAAACCTGATGAGATGTTGATTGATAAATAGATCACAATTTCACAACCCATCTTTATTAACACTCAATGTTTTCTTTTTCATGGCCTGTAACAGGAATGTAATATAGTACATACCAACTGGGGACACACATGTATATCCTCCAACTGGGAACACCACATATAAGATACCAATCGAGAACACAGGTGATGTGTGGGAACAATATAGAATCTAAATCACATAGCTGGGGACATAGATGCTAGAAAATCTTACTTTAAGAATATACCTAAAGATACATATTTTGAAAGAAAGCCTGCACAGAACAAACTAAATGAGGACAAATAAATATGCGTAATATTTTAGGTGGCATATTGTTTTACCATGGAGAGCCTAAATCTGCAAGAAAATTAATTGGGAGGTGGTTCCGGACTGAAAGGTGAATTATTATACAAACGTCCCCAATTGGGAGCTTACATACGCACACAAACACAGATGGAAAATTACCCTGTGTCACACACTCAGGAATCCCAACCCCTTAGTTTCAAGGGGTCCATGGGGTCTAGGGGCTGGAGGCTGTTATGTGCAATACCCCCAAACTGACTACAATATGTCATCCCCATATACAGGGGTGATGATTTATAAAAAAGCCTTCGACCTGTGTAACATGATAAACTTGAAAACAATATATTTGTTGTACTCTTCTCTTTACAATATGTATCTTTCAAAGCTGCATGCATTTACAAAACTGTAAAGCACTTTAGAGTACACTTGAACATTAAAGTATACATAAGGAGTGAATATTATTCTATTATTATTGTTGAAGAAATTGTCAGGCCTAGCTGTAAAAGATTGGTATCAATTCTTTATTAACAAATCATGAAAATAGCACAAAATTTTATCAAAACTAGTTTACAATCTACTGACTGTAATAGCTTCCATCTCTTTCATTCCAGAAAATTTGTGATGTCATTAAGTTCAATACTTCCCCATTTCTTGCGACAACCCATTGTTTGTATCCTCTTTCATAACAGCATAAGGAAAGCTGACATCAACAAATATTATTTGTGACCTGGTCTACCTCAAACCATCACTTAGCTGAGAAAATGTTCTCAGTCATCAATGGTTGGACAACTTGGGACTCAGGGGTAAAGGAAGCTTGTGAAAAGTGGGGGTGGTGGAAGGGGGCACAACCTCTCAAGACAGAACTTCACAAGTCATACAAATGTCCCCCCAATCTGTGGCTAGAATTAGTGAGCCCAACACAACAAAGGGGCACCTCATTTTAAAGGGCACTTTTGTAATAAGTGTGCACACATTCCACCAGTTCCTGCACCTTTGACAGTAATTGAGGGGCACGTTTCATTTCAAAAGGGGCACTTTTGTTAATTTTGGAAAAAGTGGGAGGCACATTCTTCCCTGGCCCTCCGGTTCCTACACCTATAGTTGAACTTGATGAAGAAAGTTGATGAAATTACATCTGCATCAATAGAGTATGTGCACTGATGTCCTCAACACACTGTGTAGGAAATTATCCAATCACCAGTCAAGGAATAGTAAACAAACACAGGGCATCAGGTGCAATGTTTGCTTTGCCTCCAACTTTCACATAAAAACTAACTTTTCCAACATGAATTCCTCCATTAATGCTTCTTTGCATTTAAAATGTTATGTTTTAAATCTTTGATGTCTTGGGTAAATAAACTTGGCATGTACAGCATAACACAAGAAACAGTTCAGAACTCAGTTCATTCTTTAAAGTCTATGGACAGGCATAAAAGATTTATGTTCCGAGAACAGTGCTTTATAAGCAGGAACAGTGAGTTTTCAAATATTACTGTTTCGTGAAACCTTTTTTTTTCTTTCTCAAACATATAAGATCAACACCCTGCATTATATTGTTTTCTGCTCAAAAACATTGTAAGAAAAAATCCTTGTAACAAATATTTTTATTGCATTAAAAACCTTTCTTTTCCTGCAATTACTGGCTGCTGAAACTAACAATAACAAAACCTTAGGTTTTGATCTCATTCTGTCAAGACCCGTTTTACAAGCTGTAAAATTGACCACAAAATACACAGCAGAAATTCTTTATTTGTGGTGATCAGTACATTTACATGTAAACATTACCTGATAAGTCAAATAAATTTTGCAAGAAAGACAAAAAAAATTAAATGAACAAAAATAAATGCCATTTTATAAAAAACTGATGAACTGATTGCAGCCATTTGATAAAAGGATTGATGAACTGTATCACAGCATCCAAGATTTTTTGAAATTAATTATGGCAAAAGATTACACTATTTTAAGATCAAATGACATTACAGTTACAAGATTTTCTTACTGAAATTTCCATGCACATATTCCATAAAAATGATGATTAATACTGTAGAAATATTTCAAGATTAAATGACATTAAAGAGAACTGAACTGTGCTTTAAAGCAATTTTGGTGTACTTTCGAAAATTAACCAATGCTTTTTCTTGCACATTTTCCAAAAAATGATGATTTATACTGCATTTCAGAAATGCACCTTTCAAAATTTGGAAAGCAAAATTCCATTAGTATTAATTTACCGGGATATATCTATTTAGGCAATGGATTGAATAAATAACTAGAAATAATGATATGAGTGCGTGATCATTTTAAGAATTTATGTAGCAATGCAAGACCTCATTAAGATGAACTTCATGTGTGACCCCATTTTTTTATTTTTGACAAAATATAATCAAATTGGTGGAAGAAGTTAGAATTACCCATTGACCCACATATTATAATTTATACAAAACAGCTCATAAATTTTGTTAGAAGTATATTTTTTATGTTCAAACATCCCCATGAATTCATTTTTCTCTCTAATGCCTTTTAATTTTTTTGAGTTGGAAAAATATATTTTCCATCACATGATATGGTCAATTTGCACCCTCCCACTCCACGCTGTTTGCCCAAGACGTAATAATTTCTGCTATATATTCATCAAAATAATTGTTTATGTCTAACTCACATCCCTGATACTGTATTTGCATGTGTTAACAAACGCAATTATCATAAGTTCCGTTACGTATTTACCCCGTACATACGATACAATAGGTGTTACAGCCTTACTTGGTCTAGAATTTTGGGCAGTATACCAGTAATCATGTAAGTACCGGTACTGAAGTACCGGTACTTGCGAATACCGGAAGTAAAAAAGTTTGCTACTACTACCAGTACTGCCGGAAAGTACCGGTGGCAACTCACCCAAATCATGCATTTTCAATACCTGATAATAAATATTATCACATATTTACCTCGCAAGTAGTTATTCAATTTATCAAAACACCACTGATAAAAACCCTCCAGAATTATTCAAAAGCTGCAAATATCTCAAATCTCACACACATGTAATCAAAATAATTGGTGTTTTGATGAATGGATTAACTACTTGCAAGGTAAATATGTGATAATGTGAATGTGATTTACATGAATTAGGTATTGAAATAGAAGTTACATTTCATTCTTTACTCTGTAGGCATAGGTGTTGTTTCTAAGTCAAACGTAACACACACAATTAGCTATTAAAACAGATCACAAGTAAATATCATGAAATATGTGCTCTATGCAAAATGTGTAATATGTGCATTTTTTTTTTTCAAAAGAAACCCAAAAAAAAAAGAACGTACCTCACTCATATTCAATAAGTCTGAATTTCCGATTGACGGGCAGATATAAAACCAGCAATCCATACTGCATATACAGTATGTGAAAGAAATTGGGAATCCTCAGTACGCTGCAGTGAAAGTGAAATACGCTGCAGTGAGAAGTGAGCGACGCCTCACCTGAACGCTGCAGTGAGCGCTGCAGTGAGAGCTGCAGTGATGCTGCAGTGAGCAGTTACGCTGCAGTGATATAGTGAGTACGCCAGTGGCTTATGCAAGTGAGCTTATGCTGCAGTGAGCTTACGCTGCAGTGAGCTTACGCTGCAGTGAATGTCAGATATTATTATTTTTGCAGTCCATTAATCTGCAATCTGGGAACCTGTCACAAAAAAGTTTTTCTCAATAAAACTTATTTCAGTCACGCACATTTTAGTGTACATCACGTAACGTTGTGTTGTACAATGCATTGCCTTGACCATTCATGTGAACATGTTCAGAGTTGCAAAATTCATCATCTTTAATTCATCCCGGAAGTTTTAAAACTCAATCTTGCAGTTCTACACAGCCTTTACAGCTATTTTGGAGTTAATTTTGCTGTAACAAAATGAAGATGGAACTTCATTTTTAACAATTATTATTGACTGGAGGTATTTTCAAAGGTATTTTATACCATGTGAATTATTGAAGTAGGCCTAGGACTTAGTCTTAGAAGTAGTGTATACAAATTGTGAGTTCAAAGTTAGTTCATAAATGACCAAGTGATAACTGACATGTGTGCTTGCCAAAGACTGAAATTTACTTAAATTTTGTTACAATAAGTTGTTTTTAGTATGAAGATTCAGAAAAGAAGACAAAAAACATGATTTTTTGACATTTATTTACTTAATTTTTTCCTTTAAAAACCCCAAAAAGATGGTTTTTTTTCAACAATTTTTATTAATTCCGTTAGAGTAGGTAAGCCTAGTAATAAATATTTCCCTCCCTGATACATCCAGCCCGCAATCATTTATAATGTTATCAGTAGTATTAGGCCTTAGTATGTATCTATAAATAATGTTACATGTTATTGTGATACTAGTTGGCAAATATACCAAGCACACAGTGATATTATTTTGACCTTTTCTTACACACAAGAAGAACCGGTACTATAAATAGTACCGGTACTGTCTTAACGAAAGTACCGGTGCGAATTTTTGTGGTACCGCCCAAGCCTAATGACTATTAATTTCTTATTGTTTCTCTTAAAGGTATATTATGACAAAAAAAGTGTATATTATTAAGTCCAATCTAAAAGCAAACAAATTTGCATTTATATTGATGAAAAAAATAAAACAGTGAAATTTGATCCAGAACAGTTTTTTTCAAGAAACACTGTTCTGTGGAACAATGGTAAAATTTTTTTAAATTTAATCCCTGAATATGATGATCATAAAGTTTGAAAATTTTATAATACATTGAAAAAATGTGATGTATGAACAGAAAACACCTGAAAATTGTTTTCTTTTTCTTTATATTTCTTCCCTTAATTTGAGACCAAAATTCCAGGCTTGGTATGGTAAAGATCAAGTTCTCTTCATTAGAATTATCTTTCCTTTTTCAAGAGAAATGGCAGAGGATTAAAAAATAATAGATTTACATAAGAAAGTAAAGACTATGTCCTGTTTATGCATCACAAGAGTGACACAAAAATTTGAATATTAGCCCATATTTGCACAAAAATCTTCAAAAAGCAGTAAAGTTTTAACCAATTTTAATGAATTTTTTTGCTTTCTTTATGGTTTTTTGTGGATTTCTTAGCTAATGTTGTCTCTACATGTTCATATACCTTTCAACTTGATTTCCCAAAATTTTGGTCACCTGACCAAAATGAAGTTTTTCCATCCATATATGGTTAAGATTGAAAACACTTTTGTCAGATTCAGGCAGCAGCTTTGCTTCTATTTTTTTGCAGGCTCCTTTAAAACTGTATGGTCACAGGACATTTTCTCATGCTGCTACATCCTTATGGAATACTCTACCACTAAACATTAGCCAAACACACTCTGCAGACATTTTCAAAACTCTATTAAAGACTAACTTGTTTGATATATAATATTTTTTTTTTTCTCCCTTTCTCTAAGCGCATTGAGGCTTTTGCAATTTGCACTTGATAAATTTATGTTATTATTATTGCTGCTTGTTTACTATTATGTATATATTCATGTAAAGGCCCCTGGCCTAATCATAAAGAAGAATAAATTGAAATTGAAATTATTAATGAGCCTATTAAACAACAAGAAAGTAACAAAATTAGAACATATTTGGTGAGATATGACTATTTTACAGCTTAATTAATTTTCAGGCATAAAAACAAATAGGAATTTTTCCAGCTATATATAGTTAAGATTATAACTAGGTGACCTTGGAATTTTCTGTTGTCAATCCTTTGCTTTTAATCATTGGTTGTAATTCTTTTAGGAGTGCAGGAAAAATTCTGACCAAGTATTGAGTATCTACCATACCCCTAATCAATTTTAGCAGGAATACAATTTGCTAATCTTCTTCAGTGACTGAAGTGTACAAACAAATTCTGAAAAGTATATCAAGATTTGAGCTGTTTAACTTATCATACATACATTACAAATTGGGCATAATGCAAATTCTACAAGCTTTGATTAGCTATATCTCTGAAGTTCAAAAAGTTGTTCCATCTAAAATATAAAACTATTTCTATATTTGGGCTTTCCAACTCTACACAGTCATAAATCTTTAACAGATTTTAAACAATATAACTTATATTACCTATCTGTGATCGTTAACTGCAGAGTTGATGAAGCTACCACCAACTTCAGAGCTCAAGATCAAGAAAGTCCATTGTTTGTTATCAACCTACCTTGGTATGTACAAAATCCTTTCAGCAATGACGAATCCAACTCGCATGAAAATGTTGGTGGCAGGAATGAACGGAATGCCAAGAAATAATAGCCCTAGAATCAGCTGCTTGTCCATTAGTCCCTGCAACAAATAAAACATGGATTCTAAGCACCTAGGCATATCTCAAAGGAATATTCCTGAATTTTCATATTTTCATACATATGATAGAGGACTATGAAAGAAACAATTTGGTTTAAAAATCATGTTCATATCTTTTTTCACATAGTAATTGCATTTTAAAGTTTGTGCAAGTGTGTTAAAAAGTGGCCTTACAGTGTACAGTGTGAAGTCATCGAGGCAATTTCAATAAAAAATGTGGATATTTCTTTGAAAATTAATTCTAAATTACTGAAAGTATTTTTTGTTTATTTATGGAAATATTGGTGTAGCATGCACTTTATAAGAAACATGCTTTGCTTATCTGCTCATGAATCTTACACTCTAAGTAAAAGAAGAACATTATTCTGTTTTATAGTTCTGATACTTGTGTTGTTGAAAAATTACTTGAGTATTTATTAGAAACAATTACAATTGATTTGAACATTTACATCAAAGGTTATCAATGCCATCACATGCACAAAAGGTTATCAATGCCATCACATGCACAAAAGGTTATCAATGCCATCACATGCACAAAGATTATCAATGCCATCACATGCACAAAAGGTTATCAATGCCATCACATGTACAAAATTGTGTTGGAATATTCTAGAGAGTCCAGAATAACAAAGTGCTCCTTTTAAAAAGGAAATTGAATAAAAAGATTAAAAAGATATCGTTTGTGATATATTTGAATAAGTTGATGGAGAAACCTTCAGTCCTGGACGAGTCTTAGCCCTTTATCCCCTTGCACTGTTTCAATGCTGGAACATGACATACACCTGCAACTTTCGACATTCACTTCCAAAATTGAAACGGGTTGAAGAACAAGGGCCAAATACATTTTTTCAGGATTGCAGATGGGTGAAGTACAGGTTTAAGATTAATGCAATGACTGCACAAGTGGCGAAGGAAAGCAGAAAGGAGTAGAAATGAAGAGAGCCATCTTATATGAGCTTGTACAAATCTACATTAAAGATCAAATTGAGAATTTGATAATCAAACATGTTGTAACCAGTGTTCCACTATTTTCCCACACAATAAATATATCGTCGCAGGAGAGTAACGTTGTTCTATGTCCAAAAATGTCATATTGAGATAATCACATTTTAAGTTATTGATTTTTAATGTATTTCTTTGAAATATTATAACACATTGTTGTAATATTTTATTTTGTATGTGATATATTCATAAGTCAATTACCTAGAAAGAATATTATTTAGTTTCAGAACATTTTCCAATAAAAATTCAATTTGACTAAAACTAGACTTAGGACGACTAAACTTTCCTGCCACAATATGGAGGGTGAAGATACTAAAACACAATGACTGTATTACACAGAAGAAACACAATTTCGATTGACTTTCTTACCAAATCATTTTTTTTCCAAACATAATAATAGGAATTGTAAACCCTGTGTGCTTTTTATTTATGTTACCTCTTTTTAAATATTTTACCTTAGGGGCCAACTTTAATTTGGACAGAAAATGTCTTTAATCTTAACCAGCTTTTAAAAAAACCAATTTTAAAATGAAACTGACTTAACTTTTTATAATATCAATACAGGAGGGTGTGGCACCCCCACACATCATCCCCTCTAAATCTACATCCCTGGGGAGACTTCTAACTGAAAACTTCCATACCTCACATGTCGTCTAGCCATCTTTTTCACTACTCTTGAGAAGAAAAAACATTAATAGCTTATATCTTCTTGCTTGTTACCTTCCCAAAATACTTACTTTCAGAAGTACCTTCAAGGTGATGCCACATAATACAAGAAAAGTACCAAGAGTGCACAGATTCCTCCAGTCCCAGATTGATTCCACCAGTGGAATACTCCCAATCTGCCAGTCATAAGACAAAGTTGCAGGGCACACCAGCAGCCACACATTGCAGAATATCAGGTATGAGTATGTTAACACTCTGCACAGAACAGTAATGAGAAAATAATTGTACAAATTATGATAATCATTATTCATAAATGTGACAATCTTTTTTATTACAAAAAATAAGGTAACACAGAATAAGAGCAGATTTAATTTTAAGTCATAAAACCCAAATTTGAAATATATAGTATAGAAGTTTATATAAATAAAATAATGCAAACTGCATCTAAATAGCTAGTTATTTCATAAAGTTATCAATGTTGAACAAATTTAGACAAATTATGTTATCGAATTTAGGCCTAAGATGACATCATTCATCCATGCATGCATTCATTAACCTCACATACCCAACATTTTGCTTTGTTAATTACATACTTAACTACCATGTCTCAATATATTTATACTGCAAACTTTATTTCAACGATACAAAATACACATAACCCTCTCCCCGTCCCCCAAAAAAAAAAAATATATAAAAATGGTTGATTTATTAGAAGATATGAAAATCAATCAGTATATAATTAACTAAATTGCTTTATAATATTCCTAGAATATATTTTTCAAAGCCTGAGCATATATACTGTATAACAGAAGACTTTATGGAAGTCTTTTTGTCCCAAAGGGATTCTGATGTGCCCTTTGTTGCCAAGGAAAATACTGTGTGCATTGAAAATAAATATCCCACAAAAAAAACTTTAAACTACTAGAACTGTCGGAAGGACAGTATGCTTGACTATTCAAAGCTAGTATAGACCTTTTCAAACCGAGTTTAGCCGAACGTGAAACGTCAGGGTACTTTAACCAATAAAATGCCGGGGAATTTTCGCTTGTACTAAGCAACCAATCAGCTGCAGGGAAAATTGTAAACAACAACAATACGCGCGCGTATTTCCTTCATAAACTTGTATGCACGTACATAACAGTACAACACTACATGCACAACGTACGTAAATGTATAAACTTTGTGTTGTATGCACACGTAAACTGCTCTGCCTGGATAATTCTTTTCTTATGGGGATGTTTTTTTGTTGTCATATTCCAAGACGATCCATACTGTCTTCCATTCAGACTCTCAATAAGGGAATATGCGATAACCAAGTAAGATTTCAAGTTAAAACTTGGCCTCAAGTACCTTTATAACACAAACGTTACGTTCAATGCATGTAGTTGTAGGCCCTGGGCTTAGTGTGCACGTTAAAATGTTGTTTTTATGATTGGAACATTGTATGTTCGTTGGGGTTCACATTCTTTCAACATTTACGAAACATTAAAAATATTTGTGCACATTTGAAACACAAAACTAGGACGGAAATTGGCAAAAATCGTTCAATTTTGAAAACGTTGATGTTCAGTGCAGAGAGCGTAATGATATGGAATTGCGCCGTTGACCTCACTGCACAAAATGTGAAAATAGTATCCAGAACTTTCGACAGCAAATCCCTTGTTATCTGTGAATGAGACAACTAGTTTTGCATATCGGAAAAATTGTGTGAATGGAGAGGATACAGTTTATACAAAGTTTTCAGTTTGGTGTGGAATTTCCTAACCAAATTACGCTACCATTTAAATCTCAGTGGAGTGCTTATTTGTGTATGTAGGCCCCTATATACTGTTGATTATTGTGTGAAATTGTATTTTTAATGGGCTTGACCTAATACGCTTGTAAATTGTGCAAACGATCAGAATTCCCCAGAATTTGATTGGTCCATTAGGGTCACGTGAATTTTGGCCATGTGACATTATTTAAATGAGATTTCCTGAAATTACTAATTCCAAGCAAAAAAAAAAAGGGATACCATGTGGGACATATGGTGGGATCCAATGTGGGACATAAGGTGGGATGCCATGTGGGACATACAATGGAAAGCTACTGATGCGGGACACAGGGAGGGATGCCATGTGGGACATAGGGAGAGATGTCATGTCGTACATATGGTTGGATTAATGTGGGACATACATGTAGGATGGGATCCATGTGGGGCACAGGGTGGGATGTCATGTGGGTCATAGGGTGGGGATGCCATATGGGACATATGGTGGAATGCCATGTGGGACATATGGTGGAATGCCATGTGAGACATACATGGTGGAATGCCATGTGGGTCATAGGGAGAGATGTCATGTGGTACATGTGCTTGGATTAATGTGGGACATGGGGTGGGATGTCATTTAGGACATGGGATGGGATCCTTGTAGGACATAGAGGGGAATGCCATGTGGGTCATATACAGACCCCTGGCTTGATTTCAAAAGGGGCAGGGTGCTAGACTTGTTGAGGGGCACATAAATGTGTGCGCAAAGCGCTGCGTCTTTTTGGCGTGGAGTCCAGGGCCCCCTTAAGGCTCAATCCCATGGTGAAGAAGCTCTGGGATTTTAGCTATTAAGAAACAATAGAATGAAACTATTCTGACTGATATTGATAAGGACCATTCATGAGCCAAACAGGACAATTGCTTACCATGTTATCATTCTGTGTTCTGTATCCATGTAAGGTATTTCATTTATGAGGTTAATTAACATTACTAAGTTTAAAAAAAAAAAATCTAAAAAAAAAATGAGGGGCAGGGCGGACCACCAGGGGGCAGAGAGGGCCCACGGAGGGGTGAGGCAGGCCGCCCCTGTAGAACAGCAAAGCATGGGGTCTGCATAGGATGGGATGCCATGTGGGACATATGGTGGAATGCCACGTGGGACTAGGGATGGGATGTCATGTGGGACATGGGGTGGGATGCCATGTGGGAGATAATTTGGCATGCCATGTGGGACAAGGGATGGGATGTCATGTGGGACATGGGGTGGGATGCTATGTGGGACATGAGATGCCATGTGGGACTTAGTGTGAGATGCCATTTTTATAATTGGCTGGAGTCATATGATATGGGTGTCAATTTGCATGGGCATGCGAACCATGACGATATTTACTCTTATAGTTTTTCTTTTTAATAGGTATGAGCAGGTTTTTATCAAATATATTTCTTATCTACTATACATACATTCATACATACAACAGAATTGTATACCAAACCATTCTATGAAGACCACTGCACCACCAGTCAAGTTCTCCGGCTGACAGACGAGTCTTGGACTTGACTGGGCCAGGATGGGAAGTGAAAGAATTACGGGTGTTTTCATGCTTTGCTTCTAAATAGTGTTCAGAGAAGTTACTGTCCTGTTGTCGGGACCAAAATTTAATGTCCCCATCCTCATACCATCTGTTGTATTTAACTTTTTCCCCCCCAAACCTCCAATTCAAAGTAAGGTACCACTGCTGGTTTATCTTCCTGTACAACTTCTGTTCTGCCATTTTCTTCCCAATTTGAGCCTAATTACCTTTTTCAATGAGTTTAAATTTTCTCACTTTCATTTGCAATTTTTCTTAACTTTAAATTAATATTTCAGAAGAGATTATTCTAAAGAAAGCCCAATATTACAATTTTTTAAACGTACCTTGTAAGAAACTGGTCTGAGAATGATGTAGGATTGTCCTGCTCCAAAAATCTGGAAGATTTCCTCCCATCAGAGAAAGCCTTAACATCAATAGAAGAATTGCCTGGGAAACAATTCAAGGGATCAATCTTGTATTTTCAAGATCAGTTTGATAGGTAAAGGATTAGTTCAGTGCTCAAGCTTGTTCATCTTATATCAAGGAGGATTTACACACAAACAAAATGGTGAAGAAACTACTTCAATATCTTATTCCGTTAAGGAGATTAAAAGTTAAAAGTTCTTTCTCATTATATAGAATGAATGGTGAGGAGAGTCAGCTATAGAAATTTGCCGCCCTCATCCTCACTTTCTTAACAATCATTAAAGAAAATTAATTTGGCATTTTTAACTTCTTGAATTTTCTTCATCAAATTTTCTTCTGGTAGTAACTTATAACAGTTTTCAGAAAAAAACATAATAGAACACAAAGACTTGAAGGAATGTCAGGGTGTATTATTACATTACAATTAGTATGATTTCAGTTGTTTCTACACAAATTAAACAGAAATTTATAACTTAACGGAATTAAGATTTTCCATAAAGACTTGCTTTGACCACTGTACTAATCCTTTAAATAATTAGTTTCATCACTTCAAGAACAATTTCATGACTTAAGATCCACTTCACAACTATAACATAACAAGATTACGGGCTAAGAAGGTTTAGTCACCCTATAAAAAGCCCAAACTAACACCACACCACAAAAAAAAAAAAATCAAAGACGCCCAGAGTTAGTAAAGAACTTATCAATGTGGACTTTGAAATTGTGAACAGAATTGGAGCTAACTACCCACTTGGACAAACCATTCCACTCATTAACAACTCTTTGCAAAAAGCTAAAGCGCCGAATATTTATCCGTGAGAAGTCTTTGGTCAACTTCAAACTGTTACCACGTGTCACATGGGGATTAGCTGAAATATGCAAGAAATAACAGGAAGTCAAAGCATCACTACCCGATAGAAACTTAAAAACCTGAATCATATCGCCACGTACTCTTCTCGACTCAAGCGTGGTCAAACCAATAATTCGCAACCTAGATTCATAACAGAGATTCCTTACTTCGGGAATAAGTCTAGTAGCTCTTCGCTGAACCTGCTCCAAAATGAACTTATCCTTCTCATAAAAGGGACTCTAAGCCTGAATAGCATACTCAAGGTGAGGCCTGACTAACTGCTTATACAAATTAAGAACAACCTCTCTACCAAGAAAACAAAAATGTCTTCTAATCAAACCAAGCATCCTATTTGCCCTTGCAGCTGCTAAAGCACACTGTTTAGAAGGCTTCAGATTGCTAGTAATGACAACACCTAGATCCCTTTCTTGATCAACAAAACCAAGATTTGAACCATTCATGCAGCAATCAAAAGCCAAATTGTTCTGACCAAAATGAATAACTTTGCATTTATCAACATTGAATGACATCTGCCATGCTTGGGACCAAGAAACTAACTTATCCAGATCAGTTTGCAAAAGTGAAGAATCCCTAGCATCATCAACAATCCTGTACAGCTTAGTGTCATCAACAAATTTACAAATCCTGGAGCCAAGGGAAACATCAATATCATTAAATGAAGATTAAGAAAAGAAGCAGACCCTATACAGAACCCTGAGGGACACCACTTGTAACCTTCTTCCTAAAGATACTTCACCATTAACAACTCTTTGTGACCTGTCAACTACCAAGAATATATCCAACTGGCACATTTTCCCTCCACACCAAGTGCTCTTGTTTTCATCAAGAGCTTGCCTAATGGAAGCTGATCAAATGCTTTTTGGAAATCTAAATAGATAATCTACATTATGACCAGAATCAACTTGTTTAGTAACGTCATCAAGAAACTCCAATAAATTAGAAACACGAGACCTCTTAGGTAAGAACCCATGCTGGGACAAATTTAACAAATCATTGACCAGTAAATGATCTAGTACAACATCCTTAACAATGGGCTCCATGACCTTACACACAAAACTAGTAAGACTCACTGGCCTATAGTTACAAGGCAAACTGTGGTCACCCTTTTTAAAAATAGGAGTGACATTAGCAATTCTCCAATCACTAGGAACAACACCAACATCAAAGGACTTTGAAAAGATAATACTCAGGGAACAGAAAGAACATCAGAACACTCACATAAGACAGCAGGATGTACACCACATCTGGACCGGGTAAGTGCTTTATTTGAATTCAAACCCTTCAACTTTTAGACACAACATCAACTGAAAAATCAACATTCTTAAAGGATACTGGAGAGTGCACACTAAGATAATCCACAACATCATCAGCAGGGGACTCCTTAGTGAAAACAGGCACAAAGTAGTCATTCAAAACCTCAGCCAATACCACTATTGATAGTAACACCATCATTACCCTGAAGGGGACCATCAACCTCCTTGGTTTTTTTGTTTTGAGCAAACACACGAATGAAACAACTTAGGATTAATCTTAACCTCTTTGGACAAACAATTTTTCAAAAAGCACTTTAGTTTCTCTTATCAAACCCTTCGTTAACTTTTCATGATCCTTATACCTAGCAAGCTCCGCAGGACACCCACTACATTTATAACAACGCCACAATTTCTTCTTTTTCCCTACAGCCTGCAAAACCTCCCGAGACATCCACACTGGCCAATTACACCTACAAACTTTCTTTAATGGGACAAACCTATTTACACCCTCCAAAACTATAGTTTGGAAAACATCCCATGCTTTAGAAAGATCTAATTCACGGAGCAAAGAAGTCCAATCGAATGACAAATTATCCACTTTCCACTTCAATCATTCTTGGACAAGATTTTTGCATAAATTCAAATGTTAACTTTCTCTCACCTACCAAGACTGGAAAAGGTGCATGTGACCCACTATCCCCTCCAATGTATACCCCTGGTAAGAACAGTCATCTACCACATTGCCTGTTTAACCTGTGAGGTCTACTGACCGAGCCAAAGTTTTCCACACTTTGGAATAATGACTTGCAAGTTGTTTCCCACAAGTAAATACTACCTCTCACAAGCCCAAGTGTCAACGTTACAATGTCAAGTACGGTTTAATTATCAATTTCATAGGTTGATAATCACTTATTTACAATTTACAATAACTTATTCCAATTGATTATTCAAAAAATGGCAAATTTTTCAGTAAAACAGCAACAATACTTACACCAGTAACAGTCAACAAAATCCTGTAGAGAAGAGGTGATGCTTGGTTGAAGGAAACCTTTCTTTGTCTGAAGAATCTACAATAGCAGAACAAAAGATGTACAAATAAATTCCCACCTACAACATATGATACAAAATTGTTCTCCAAGAATGTGGAAGACTTGAGAAAAACTTGAGAAAAACAAGTACTTATACAGGCAGATTTTTAAATCTTTCTTTCCTAATTCGGGGGAGGGTTTAGTAGTGGTAATTTTGTCTGAGAATCTTCCTGTGAATTGGGCAATGTAGCCTGTGTAGCTGATAAAATCAGCAAACCAAAGCAGAATATTCTAATTGTAACTCTCTTTCTTTCTCAGACATTAACGCATGGCTTCATGATAATACAGGAGGAACAACAGAGTTGGAATGAGGGGGACAGGGGGTACTCACTCTCCTCCCTCCCCGCTTTCTCAAAAGTGTAAAAGTGCCCTTTTTTGGAGAATGTGCACTTTTTCAGAAGAAAAAAATAGCCCGTTTTAGAGATGATAATGGTTACTTTGCAGAGGAAAAATGTTCCCTTTTTTAGACCTGATTTTTTTTTTAGCATCTCACTAGTCATGATCTAAATTTTTCCAATTCTAAATTCTGTAAATATAGCAAGTTTTGCAGATCTTGGCATAAATTTTTCCTATTTTCCTTAATTTTGGACCTAAATATCTGAATGTACAATTTTCTGGCTGCATATTTTTAAAAAGGAACAAAAAGGGGTCACCAGTAATTTTCATATCAACACAAATTTTTGAGGATGGGGGATAGAGATTGTTCCTAATGTTTCACTGCTGTAAAAGTAAATTTTTGTGCCCCTAAGATTCAAACATCTACCACTACCACTGAGGGGTAGGTATTTTCACACCCTCCAACAAACTTGAATTCAGAGCATTACTGATGCAGAATAAACACAGCCTGCGAAATTGTGAAAAAAGTTTAAGATTGTGATGGTGATTTGTTGTCAATACAAGGGAAAGATGGCATGATCAAGGTAGTTGATGTCAAGTCCAGTCATTATATGTGTAGTGAGGATTGACTGTGCCAGATCAAGTTCCATTTCTTCCGCATGGCAAATAGCATCACACTTCTCTGAATTGATTATAATCAAAAGGTTGAGCCACAAATACTACTCTACAAGCATAAAAATTATGAAATTATACCAGAAGACCAAACTTTATGAGGTTCCAATGTGTAATATGAATTTAGTTTTAATTACTTAAACACACCCTCTAACAAACTTGAAATGATCTTATCTGAGATCGCTGCCATAACTTAGGAATAATAATTCAAGGGTGCACTAACTTCACAAGTCCTTTTCTGCAAATAAACAGCACGTCATATGCAGCACACACTGGCAGCACCGTAGCACCATGCTCTTTGCATAGCATTGCACATCCTGCTAACAGCACGCATAGCACAACATTGGAATGGGACAAAGTTGATGGAAAGTCACATGGTTTGGTGGAAATGTTTCTATGGCAAGCGATGATAAAAGAATAAAATTGTTTTCTGCTATTTTGGATTGAACATAATTAAGCAGGGGTATATGTAACAACAGGTAGATTGGATGGACACCTAACGTGTGAGCACTATTAAAATCATAGTATCCTTCAATCATATAATGTTTGTTTCTTTGTTTGATGAGGTCTTAACGGCACCACGACAACGAAGGTCAAATTGTGCCTGAGAGGTCAGATCATTTTAGAGGTAGGAAGGAAAGAAACCAGGGGGAGAATGAGAGAAATTCAAGAACAAAAGCCGAAAAGCTGTGATCGAGAGAGGAGGTGCATGGGTAAAACAAAAACAAAGTAGAGAGGGGGTGGAAGAGGAGAATTAAATATGGTTGTAGAGGGATGCATGCTGAAGGAAGGAGATTATTTTATCCGGAGGATTTTTCTGGAAGAACTCAGCAATTGAGTTGTGGGGAGCGAGGGAAGCTCTGGGAAGGTTGTACAGGGGGCAAGCAAGGAAAACGTATTGGATTGTGAGGATGCAGTGGCAATTGTTACAGAGGGGTTGGGGGGAACTAATAAGAAGGTGGGAGTGAGTGAGGTGGGTGTGACCAATTCTAAGATGGGTAATATGAATGTTGTCGATACGAGAAAGGTTCTTGATGGTGGATTTGATCGGGATTGTGGGCTGGATGACATGGAGTTTGTTATCAAATTGGGAGTTCCATGAGGTTTGCCAGCGGTCACAAACAAGGGAAGCGATAAGCGGTTTGATGTCAGAGAGGGTTTTGGGAAAAGGGGAAGGGAGGAGGTTAAGGGCAAGCTTAGCGGCTGTATCAGCCCTGTCATTGCCAGGAATGCCAACATGGCTGGGTATCCAGAAGAAAAGAACACTTTTCCTGCAGAGGGTGGGAGAAAAGAGTTTCCAGAGGAGGATGTGGCAGGTGAGGTTATCCCATTTAAGATTGAGTAATGAAGTAAGAACAGCCTTTGAGTCAGAGAAAATGGCAAAGTGACTAAGAGGAGAGTACTTAATAAAGTTGAGGGCGAGGAGAATGGCCTTAGCCTTGGCTGAAAAGATGGATGAGTAATCAGGAAGTCTGCTACTGAGGGTGATGTCTTGGATGATGGCAGCAGCAGCTGTCTTGTTGCCTTCCTTGGAGCCATCAGTATAGATGGAGGTGTAATTTGAGAGTTGGTCTTTGATTTGGTTGTGGAGATTGATGAAGAGGTTAGGGTGAGTTTGAGTTTTGTGATAAGTGGAGAGGTCTAGGTGGACAGAAGGGAGGGGGGTGGCCCAAGGAGGAAAAGTGGGCCAGGAGTAGGTGCCGAGAGTGGCGGGGTTGATGTCAAGATGGAAGAGGTCTGATTTAATGCGTAAGCTGAAGGGAGGGGATAGGGTTTTAGTCCTATCAAAGAGGGAGGAGAAATTGGGGTACCTAATGAGGTTGTAAACAGGGTTCTGAGTGTTGGTGAGGACTCTAAAAGCATAGGAGAGGCTAAGCTTTTTACATCTAAGTAGAAAGGGGGGTTCGTTGGCTTCAACATGAAGGCTAGTGATTGGGGAGGTCCTGTAGGCTCCTAGACAAAGCCTGAGGGCTTCATTTTGGATGGTGTTAATGTGGTTGAGGTATGAGTTGTGAGCGACACAGTAGACAATATTGCCATAGTCAAGCTTGGCACGAATGGTGAGCCTGAAAATTTTGAGGAGAGCATAACGGTTCGCTCCCCAAGTGGTGTTGGAGAGCAGTCGGAGGATGTTGAGGGAGCTATTGAATTTTAGTTTCAGGTTGGTGATGTGTGGCTTGTAGGTGAGCTTGGGGTCTAGAGTTAGACCAAGAAACTTTGTGTTTTCAACTTTAGGGATGCGATTCCCATTGAGCACAAAGTTTAGGTTGGGGTGGAGGTTGTTGAAATGACAAAAGTGCATGCAGACTGTCTTGTCTTTGAATAATCTAAAACCGTTATTGTTGCTCCAGACTTGCAGCTGGTTGAGGCTGGTTTGGAGCCTATTTTTAACAATAGGAAAGCTAGGGGAGGAGTAGAAGATGGTGAAGTCATCAATCATATAAACCCAATAGTTTGGTGTTTACATCTTAAACTGTATTCACCTTTGAATTACATATATTCTGGAATAAGGGAGATAACTATTGGCCATTTGTTTGGTTTGGTTTAGTTTGTTGATGTTTAATGGCACCATGACAGTAAGAGTCAAATGTGCCAAGAGGGTGTTAACAAATTATGGTGTAAAATTTAGGATAGTGAGAAAAGGAAGGTTTGTAAGGAAGAAAAGGGGGAAAAACAGAAAGAGAGAAAAAAAGGAGGTAAGTAAGGTTAGGTGTAGAAAGGGGGAAAAGGGGAAAGTCAAATGTGGTGGAAGAGGTTGTTGTTGAGGATGAAGTTGATGTTGTTTGAGGAAGAATTGTTTTTGAAAAGGTCCGAGATTGAGGGTAGTGAGAAAAGAAGAGATCTGGAGTTCTGGTATAAGGGACAGGTTACGAAGATATGCTTGATGGAGAGATCGGTGTTACAAGTGGGGCAGAGAGGGGTAGGGGAGCCGGATAAGAGAAGGGAGTGAGTAAGAGAGGAGTGGCCGAGGCGGATGCGGGTGACAACAACGTTTTTTCCCTGCGGTTGCGAATGTGAGAGGAGTGTTGGTCCCAACTTTGGGTTCGATGGTGTGGAGTTTGTTACTGGTTTCTTAATCCAGGAGTTTTGCCAGGTTTTTTTTATGTAGTTGGAGATGGAGAGACGGAGGTCTGAGTGTGGAATAGGAAAAGGAGAAGCCATGTTTGATTCAGCTTTGTTGGTGGCTCTGTCGGCTTTCTTGTTGCCAGGGATGCCAACATGGCTGGGAATCCAGAAGAAGATAATATTCTTTCCTGAGGAGAGAGTGTGGAATTTGTTAAAGATTTGTAGAATGAGAGGGTTGGGCCAGAGCATGTTGAGGATGTCAGTGAGGACAGATTTAGAGTCAAAGAAGATGACAAAATAAGGCGGAAAGAGAGTTCTATAAAGTTTAAGGCTAGGAGGATCGATTTCACCTCAGCAGAGTAGATAGAGGTGCCATCAGGTAGCCTTGAGGAGAGGGTGAGGCCAGGATAGGCGGCTGTGGCTGCAGAAGAGCCTTTCCGTGTGGAGCCGTTGGTGAAGAGGAAGGAGTAGTCATGGAAATGTCTACTGAGTTGGCAGTATTTGAAGTGGAAGAAGGCTGGGTTGTGAAAAGCTTTCGTGAAGGAGGAAAGACCAAGGTACACCTTGGGGAAGGAGGGGGTGAATAGTTTAGGTGGGTGTAGGTGGGATGGTTATCTGGCGATCGAGAAAATGTTGATGTTGGCTTTGGAGAAGTGGGCATGCATCCAAATGCCAAAAGGTGGGAGGGATGTGTTTGTTGAGATGTGAAGAGGTTTGTAAAAGAGGGAGAATGGATGGAATGGAAGCAAGGGTTACAAGGATTGGTGAGAATGCAAAGAGCAAAGGAGAGGCCGATTTTCATGCATCGGAGGTCGAAGGGGAGTTTATTGGCCTAAACGTGGAGCCTGGCCATTTGTAACAATAGAATCAATAGAAATAAAGATTTACATCATATATCATAAATGTAAGTTAATTTCATCATTTAACATTGCTACTTCTATTTCTTTATTTAGAAGCAATTGACATATGAGAGAAGTATAGAAGACTTGTGATGTGGGAGTGTCTGAAAGCAGAGTAATGCGACTGGTAAAATAATGAACAGATCCTGACTCTCAAATGGCAAATCTATGCTCCAGTATTTTTTAATAGACAAAATCCCCAAATATGTACATCCAACTGGGGAGGGGAGAAATTACCATCTAGTGTCATCCATTACAAATTGGGTAAAATACCAATTTTCTGTCTCATGTAAACTTACCTTACATATAAAAGAAATGTTAATAAGAAGAATAAACAGGCAAGTATATCAGCTCTCCCAACCACACCAGCGACCTAGAAAAGAAAAATACATCAAATAAGTTCAAGTGAATAAAGATAATCTTATTAATGTACTGCATTGTTACTGTTACTAACTACTCTGCATTACTAACTACTCTGCATTACTAACTACTCTCTTATCATCACCGTCATCCCTAGCCACATTATCATCAGCATATTCCTTACTGTGATCATCATGTATCATCATTGTCACCATCACCTTAACAACCATCAACATACTATGTACTGTGATAATTAGTCATAAGAAATGTTTTTAAATGATTAAATGTTTTACTTTATTTTGAAAAGTTGGGGGCCAGGCTAGGCCTCTATAAAAGGGGCCATTTACCCTACCCCCCCCCCCCTGCCTCAACACCTATAACAATAGATGACATCACAGGTTCAAATATTGAAAGTGCTGGGGAACACATACATATGCAGCACCCTTTACAGTGCTTTGAGTCACTTCCTAACTATGAAGAAAGAATATTAAACCTGAATATTTCCTTAACTTGGAATAAGATTTTTGAATGCTTTCTTCACCATTTTGTTACTTTTACAGTCCTCTTTCATATAAGATAAACTTTCTTGACCACTAAACTATTCCTTTAATCCCAAACCCATATAGATATTACAATGAAGCTTTTTTACTCTTTAAAACTGAAAACAAAATCATTTCAAACCATAAATATACAAAGATGAAGACACAATAACTAAGGTAAATGCTCACTGTCTCTGAATGCACTGGATGTACTGCAAATAAAAGAGCAACTCCAAGTGCATCTTGATGTTTTTCAAAGACATGATGATGGCATGTGTAGAGCGTGACCACACATACAACAACATGGAGAATCACATTGACAAGATGGTAGCTGAAAGGACTGTGACCACTCAGGAGATAATTAAATCTGCAGAAAATAATAAACCAATTACATAACTTGCCTCTTATCACAGCTATATCAAACTACAATTCAAACTGTTCTTTCTTCTCAGATAATGCTAGCAAATATTCCTCTCCCAACGTCTTCCTCCCACCCACACCTCGAAGCAAAGAAATTATTTTTATTTTACTGAAGTTTCTAAAAAGTATTCTTTTAAGTCTTTTTGCTTCCAACAGGCAAGGATTCCTCCAACCTTCTTGTTATTAACTTCTCTAATTTTGACTTAAGTTCCCTTCCAACAGACAGAATAGAAAGATCTACAGTACATTTTCATTGTGTAAACTAATGCATGTTTTTCTATTTTATCATGGCTTTTTAGAAAAAAACATTTAATTAATGATAGAAATATCTGTTGTATCCAATATGCAGATGACCTAGTAATTTTCTCAGAATTTTTTTTACAAAAACTTCTTAATGTCCTTGAAACATATTGCGCGTGAAATTATCTTGCAATTTATTGCTAAAACTAAGACTGTAGTTTTCAGGAAAAGCGATTATCTACCAAGGTCAGCTAAATTGAATTTTCTAAAAAGTTAACTTGAAAAATATTAATAGATATAATTATTTAGGGTTATGTTTTACTCCCAAGGGTATATGGACTTCAACACAAGAAAACTTAAGCTGTTCAGCTAAGAGGACATTTTTCAGTTTAAAAAAGGATAGTTAAAACACTGGACTTGCCAGTTAGTAGAATGCTCCACATCTTTGAGTATTGTGGTGGCAATCCACATTGAAGCCTGTATAACTGTTTTCAATGTCCATAAACAATTGCTCCTCCCCTTTAACTATGTACAGTAGTTGAACTTCTTTCTGATTTCAGTGGTCTTGAAAGCTTATTTCTTATTGCCTGCATGTTCTAAAATATATGGAGGATAAGTATACTAAGCTCTGTTACCAAAAACAATTACACACACAGTAGCTTCTAATGATCAACCATCTTGAAGTTTAAGGATTAAACCCCACAACTTGGTTCTTCAGGTTGTTAAAAATAATCATAAACCTCTCAGTGAGCTCTTTCTGTACATCATGAAACATACATCTACTAAACTGCTTACTGTGTCAAAATGAAAATTATTTTCTCTCATATCATTTGCAATACTGTGAAATAGCTTATGATAATTATGCCATGCATATCTAACTGGAAGAATACAATTGATATCATTCTAACCAATTAAGTGTGCCAATTAAGATTTATCACACACCACTACAGATTTACATTATTTTGATAACCTTATACAAATGATATATACTGTAACACGTAAATATTTACCTGAAAGTCAATACAGTCAATGGTCTATACGACTTATGGCTGGTGTTGTACCACAGTGGTTTACCCCAAAAGTCATTTTGGAAAATTTCAGCTACAGAGGTTGAAGGCAAAACATCTTTGTTTCTCAAAATAGCAAAGACGTCATCATGTACCAGCTCACCAGTCAGGCTATTCAAATACACAGCTGCAGCAACCAACACAATAACCATGTAATACTTATAATTTGCAAGATGCTTTAGGTACTGCCTACATAGTTGGATATTCCGAAAGAAATCTGAGAAAGCAGCCTCAGTGTTTGATTCAGATAAAATACTAGCTTTTGAACCTTTCCTTTTTGAATTGTTGTTATTGCTGATGCTTCCAGAGCTATGCCGACTTCGACGAACCAGAAGACGTTTAGAGATCATTGCAATTGTGTCTTTATTCCAATACCCATACCTGTCAGAAAGTGAAAAGGTAACCAATCATCTATGTCATCAAATTCTAAACAAAAATATGATCAAGAAAAATGCCAGTCAATGTCATGCATGTTCTTTTCAGAGATGTTGGCTCTTGTTTCAATTAAGCCTATGCATGTGTTTCTAGTTTGATTTAACTTTAAATGAGATGGAATCCATCTCACTTTAAGTATTTAGTCGGGAGCGGCATGTGTCCTCCCCTAAAACAAATTTGAGCAAAATTTATTGAAATTTTTAGTAAATTAGGGCAGCGGTTAACCCTGAAATAAACCTACTTTGAACGTCAATTCAGATTAAACATTAATGTGCCTCCCCAAATTACCAGCTCAGGTAAATACCTGTTCCTTTTCTTAATTTTTTGTCCTCCCTCTACTGAAATAGATTTCAAACTTTCTACTGCATCATCTGCCAGAGGCATAAGAAGTGAAGAAGTTTGTCTGCCCTGTTTCATGCTCTCTGTTGCCCAGTTGGAATTTAAGGTAAAATAGGAAATCCTAAGTGTTTCTCTGTTAATGAGACTTTCCGATGGACAGCAACTTTAGGCAACCATTTGAATAGAAAATTAGCTTGGCACAATCTTGTTTTTAAGTAAAGCAATAATTATGTGCCACCTTGTGCTTAACAAACAATGTATGCTACGGAAGCTGGGAAGGTTGTAGGAGGAATCCAAAAATGGCAATTAAAATTCTCCAAGGGCAAGTCTTTATGCTGAATTTCTCAGAGAAAAAAATAATATTTTATATAAAATACAGGAAACCACATTTTCTGCAAATGTTTTCCAAAATCTACTTTTAAATTACCCTCAACTGAAATTCCTGAATATGTTATTATCAATATTTATAATGAATACCGACAAAAAAAAACATTAACCCTGATAGAAATCCTTCAAAAAAGAGCATTTTTCACGTTGTGATGTACTCTTAATGAATCCAAATTGGTGAGTGAATGAATATTTATAACAAGAACTTCCGGCAGAGAGCGTGACGTCATTTTCCCTATACTACGTATAAGGCCGAAAGCCGAGAGACTAAACTTCCTACACATACAGTGTGGGGAAAACGTGATGCGTTTATGAGCCATCGTAGCCATTTTTATTCCAGCGTGCTTTTTTTCGTACAAGCTTTGAAAAGCACAGTATACATTTAGGTGAATGATGGATTTCGTAAAAATTGGTGTACGAGTCTAAAATTGCATACTACTCGATTTTATTTTGCAATATTTTTCCAGACACTAAACTTTCATTTAATGGCCTTTATGTTTAACTAAATTTGAGGTGTATTTCTTCAAGACTAGTACGCGTGTTGCAGGAAGATAAAATGCATATGTAACAACTTCTACTCAAAAATAACTTGGATTGATCACAAAATACAAATAAAATGGGTTATTTTGGCTTATTTAGTGCATAAATTTCAACGGAACACTTCAATTTGCTCAGAAATTAGTGCGCAAAATAATACTGACCAATAATTGATACAGTTTCGTAATTGTTAGAATTGTGTTGTTTTATTCGCATGGAAGCAAATAATCAAATAGCCTGACGTTAAGGTTAGTGTTACGGATCTGACATAAATCAGTCAGTGAATGCTCATTGACGTCGGTTTAATATTGTACTATAATTATTGATGAAATGGTTCAAATGAAGCTTTTTAATTGACCTGTTTAATTAGCTGTAGGCTGTCCAGGGTATTAAATTATGCAAATAGACCTAGGCCCACAAAGGCCATAGGCCTATGCCTAATGTAAGGCTGTGTGCCTACTAGGCTTATGAGTAGCAGTCTGATAGTGAGCCCAAAGTTAATGCAGCTAAGGAATTGTGTTTTTCTTTATAAATTTTTTTTCTTTAAGAATTATTTTCTAATCCTACACCTTTAATTCAATCTTAGAACCACTAAAGCCATTCACATTTCAATCAGAGCAGGGAGCAATTATATTCAACCTATTATCTATCCTAATTTCTGGCTCAAAAAAAGCTTCTTCTCTTGAAATTCACTGCACTGCATACCTTAGTCACAATCTTTAATTTGTTACCTAAATTGAAAAATGGGAAAGTTCTTAGCACCAAATTTTATACTCAAAATTTTCAAGTGGTCAAAATTTTAAGCACCACATCAATAAATTATGAAAGAGATTCAAGTGACAAAGGATTTACTATAGAAAATGTCAAGGTCGTCCTGGCCTGTAGTAAGCCTATATCACAACAATCTGCATAAAGTATGCAAATTGAGGCCTGAGATTTAACCACTGTTTAACCGATTTTCATGGAATGTTTTGCTACTATGATGGTTTACATTTCAAAACAATTTAAGTTATTTTCGCCTATACACAACCATATACCTTTAAGCTTCTAATGAGGTAAAGATATACAAATTGAATTACTGTATACCCAGTATATTCCTTTTCACATAATGGCATACTAAAATATGGCAGGTCAAACCTGACAACTATATCTCACTATTGTGAATGTACAGGGGGGATTTAGGCGTTCATGCACCCGGCACCACAGCCAGCGGTGTTGGGGCTGACTAGTTCACCTTGGTGGGTGAAAAGTGAAAATTAGTAGCCTGTTGATGACCCGTAGTTCACCCAAGTCGACCTTACCTACTCGTGGTTCCTTCTGGTAATTAGTTCCATACGGTGCTAGGCTAACAAGGCTCTGGCTAAGGGAAAGAAAACCCTGAAACAAATCCGGCTGCAATGGGCTGACAACCCATTCAGCTCATTCAATTGTTACGGAAACTGCAAGTGCACTAGCAATAATAACTGCTTGTAATATTATTGGCTTTGGGGGTATGACGATCCAAATTCCGGAGAAAACAATCTGAGGTTTGTGGAAAACATGACGCCAATGGGTGAAAGCCACAAGGAAGCTCATGGGTTGGTGACGTCAATTACCAAACCCACCAGCAGCACTCTCATAGGGATGGTTTGGTTTGTTAATGTTTAACGGCACTGTGACAGTCAGAGTCAAATGTGCCAAGAGGGTGTTAAAAAATTACGGTGTAAGATTTATGATAGTTAGGAAAAGAAGGTTTGTAAGGGAGAAAAACAGAAAGAGAGAAGAAAAAAAGGAGGTAAGTAAGGTTAGGTGTAGAAAGGGGGGGGAAGTTAAATGTGGTGGAAGAGCTTGTTGTTGCGGAGGAAGCTGATGTTTGAGGAAGAATTGTTTTCGAAAAGATCCGAGATTGAGGATAGTGAGGAGAGAAGAGATCTGGAGTTCTGGTATAAGGGCAGGTTACGAAGATATGCTTGATGGAGAGATTGGTGTTACAAATGCGGCAGAGAAGGGTAGGCGAGCCGGATAAGAGATTGGAGTGAGTGAGAGAGGAGTGGCCAAAGCAAATGCGGGTGACAACAACGTCTTCCCTGTGGTTGCGACTGTGCAGAGGAGTGTTGGTCCTGCCTTTGGGTTTGATGGTGTGGAGTTTGTTACTGGTTTCGTGATTCCAGGACTTTTGCCAGGTTTTTATGATGTAGTTGGAGATGGAGAGACGGAGGTCTGAGTGTGGAATAGGAAAAGGAGAGGTGATGTTTGACAGAGCTTTGTTGGTGGCTCTGTCAGCTCTCTCGTTGCCAGGGATGCCGACATGGCTGGGAATCCAGAAGAAGATAATATTTTTCCTAAAGAGGAAAGAGTGTGGAGTTTGTTGAGGATTTGTAGAATGAAACGGTTGGGCCACAGCATGTTAAAGATGCCAGTGAGGACGGATTTAGAGTCAGAGAAGATGACGAAATGGGGGTGGAAAGAGAGGTCTATGAAGTGTAAGGCTAAGAGGATGGCTTTCGCCTCAGCAGAGTAGAGAGTAGATAGAGGTGCCATCGGGTAGCCTTAAGGAGAAGGTAAAGCCAGGTCAGGCGGCGGCTGCAGAAGAGCCTTCCTGTGTGGATCCATCGGTGAAGAGGAAGGAGTAGTGGAAATGTCTACTGAGTTGGTGCTGGAATGTAAGATCGCTTTTGTCAATTGGAAAAGCAGCTCAACTCACCAAAGACATGGAGCAGTATAATATTGACATTCTTGTTATAAGTGAATGTAGGTGGACAGGCTTTGGTAAAGTCAAGTTGACTACTGGCAAAAGTATTTTATTTTCGGGCAGAAATGATGAAATGCATTATTAGGGAGTTGCATTCATAACGAAATCATATATTGTGTTTCTGTTCTGTGATGAGTATGGCGGGCGATATACTACTACCAGTTTGACCACACCACAGTTTGTGTAATGGCATATTCAGAAAACTCAAAGTAACCTAAATCCTCAGCTTGATCTAATTTCACTTTAACATTCTCTCTAAACAGTACACCTGTACCACCTCCCTTTCTACCAGATTGCCGTGGTTTATCCAAGAACAGGAAACCTCTCTGTTTTAAATGACTTCTAACAGTGTGATCCATGTCCGATAGCCATGTTTCAGTTATTGCACATATATCATTTTTTTTTCCAGAATATAGTTTAATAGTTTAAGGGCTTTGTTTTTTATACATTGAGCATTCACATAGAACATAGTCTACTAGCTTAATGGCTTCGTTCTTTATAGACTGAGCATTCACATAGAACATAGTCTACTAGCTAAAGGGCTTTGTTCTTTATAGACTGAGCATTCACATAGAACATAGTCTACTAGCTTTAGGGCTTTGTTCTTTATAGACTGAGCATTCACATAGAATATAGTCTACTAGCTTAAGGGCTTTGTTCTTTATAGACTGAGCATACACATAGAACATAGTCTACTAGCTTAAGGGCTTTGTTCTTTATAGAATAAGCATTCACATAGAACATAGTCTACTAGCTTAAGGGATTTGTTCTTTATAGACTGAGCATTCACATAGGACAGTCTACTAGCTTAAGGGCTTTGTTCTTTATAGACTGATCATTCACATAGAACATAGTCTACTAGCTTAAGGGCTTTGTTCTTTATAGACTGAGCATTCACATAGAACATAGTCTACTAGCTTAAGGGCTTTGTTCTTTATAGACTGAGCATTCACATAGAACATAGTCTACTAGCTTAAGGGCTTTGTTCTTTATAGACTGAGCAGTCACATAGAACATAATCTACTAGCTTTAGGGCTTTGTTCTTTATAGACTGAGCATTCACATAGAACATAGTCTACTAGCTTAAGGGCTTTGTTCTTTATAGACTGAGCATTCACATAGAACATAGTCTGTTAGCTTAAGGGCTTTGTTCTTTATAAACTGAGCATTCACATAGAACATAGTCTACTAGCTTAAGGGCTTTGTTCATTATTGACTGAGCTTTCATAAGAACATAGTCTACTAGCTTAAGGGCTTTGTTCTTTATAGACTGAGCATTCACATAGAACATAGTCTACTAGCTTAAGGGCTTTGTTCTTTATAGACTGAGCATTAACATAGAACATAGTCTACTAGCTTTAGGGCTTTGTTCTTTATAGACTGAGCATTCACATAGAACATAGTCTACTAGCTTTAGGGCTTTGTTCTTTATAGACTGAGCAGTCACATAGAACATAGTCTACTAGCTTAAGGGCTTTGTTCTTTATAGACTGAGCATTCACATAGAACATAGTCTACTAGCTTTAGGGCTTTGTTCTTTATAGACTGAGCATTCACATAGAACATAGTCTACTAGCTTTAGGACTTTGTTCTTTATAGACTGAGCATTCACATAGAACATAGTCTACTAGCTTAAGGGCTTTGTTCTTTATAAACTGAGCATTCACATAGAACATAGTCTACTAGCTTAAGGGCTTTGTTCATTATTGACTGAGCTTTCATAAGAACATAGTCTACTAGCTTAAGGGCTTTGTTCTTTATAGACTGAGCATTAACATAGAACACAGTCTACTAGCTTTAGGGCTTTGTTCTTTATAGACTGAGCATTCACATAGAACATAGTCTACTAGCTTAAGGGATTTGTTCTTTATAGACTGAGCATTCACATAGGACAGTCTACTAGCTTAAGGGCTTTGTTCTTTATAGACTGAGCATTCACATAAAACATAGTCTACTAGCTTTAGGGCTTTGTTCTTTATAGACTGAGCATTCACATAGAACATAGTCTACTAGCTTAAGGGCTTTGTTCTTTATAGACTGAGCATTCACATAGAACATAGTCTACTAGCTTAAGGGCTTTGTTCTTTATAGACTGAGCAGTCACATAGAACATAGTCTACTAGCTTAAGGGCTTTGTTCTTTATAGACTGAGCATTCACATAGAACATAGTCTACTAGCTTAAGGGCTTTGTTCTTTATAGACTGAGCATTCACATAGAACATAGTCTACTAGCTTAAGGGTTTTGTTCTTTATAGACTGAGCATTTACATAAGCAAGTGTGACCAAGTTTGTGCTTATTTTGAAAGATTGTGTTCATTTGATTTAAGTGAAATTTCTTGTGGTGACTGTGCCGGGTATTTTCCTCTGAACTGAATGATTTCTTTTTACATGCTTTCCAGATTGGGTTCCCCTTCTAGTCTTATGATGAACATAATCAATTTGTAGTTCATGCAGTTTGTTAACAACCTCAGGAGAAAGCTCACTTACTTGACAATTCCTTAACTGTCTCAGTTGCAAAGTAGAGTATATTGGCTTAGAATCCGAAGTTAATGTCATAATAATCTAGAAATTAAAAACAAAAGTATCAGTATCAAAGACTATCTCAGCTTGTTATCAAAAATCATTCTGTCACCATTGACAATCATTTGGCATCTTGACCGGAAAAGTTTGGAGCCATATGGAAGTTAAACTTATCTCCTCATAATCTTGAATATATCATAATGATATAAATTAGGGGCTTGCCATTTTCATAATGGCAACTCCCTGAATAAATGAACTATTATTTTATATGAAGTGTAAATTATTCAATTACAACAAATATGTTTTAATAGTTATAGGCCTACCTCAGTTTTCTATTAACAAGTTAAACTTAAGTCACTGAAATTATTGTATACACTGAATTATCAGCCTGATGAAATGTGCAATATGAATCAAAAGTTTTCTGATTAAAGTGCTGCTCAGCTTTCAATGTGTCAAATACTTTTAATATCTATTCTTGAACATATTTTTGAAAAGAACTGTAAAATAATTGTTAATGTTTAATGTTAAAACACTGAAAATATTTAAAGGTTGGCATAATGACAACACATGTACAGTTTTAGCTTTAAAGCAATGTATTTACACTTTGCTAAGACAGCTAGGCTTAATAAAAGTCATTGGATATATTATAATGATAGTGTAACAAAAATTTAAACAACTGAAATGTGTGTTAAATACATTTGTATACAATGAAAAAGAAAAACATTGCTGTGAGTTGTATTTACAGGGTGCCTATTAAAACTTAAATTTTAATACATGTTGTCAACTTGTCATTGCATGCTGAGGTCTTTAATTTTTATAGCAAATTTATTAAGAACTGCACTCTCTTTCAGTAATTCTAAAAGCAAAATACTTCACAAATGATTTATGAAGTGAACTAAATTGCATTGTTTCTTGTACCTAAAATCAGCAAACTTTGTGGAGTAAAGCTAATAAAAGTATAGTAACTGCAGTATCCCAGTACCTTCTAGAGGGCACTTGATTATTTGGACAATTTGATAGAGAATTATTCCCAAATTTGTGTTGGTTGTAAGAGCAGAAATTGGAGGGAAAAAAAACAAATATAAATCTTCAATCTAATCAGCTCATGTTCTTGCTCATAAAATTGGTGAACTTGTTATTGACGTCACTCCCAGAACAAAATTTCTTGCGATACTTTCACATCACGCAAACAACATAGGCCTAGTATTATCATGTGTGTTCCTTGAAATTTGATGTATTTAAGCTATGAGTAGAAACTTTTTTTTCAGCAATACATTTCTTACACACAAGCTGTTATTATCTTCTTGAATATATAATCAAATAAGTCATATCTTCAAGTTTCATGAAAATATATCACCGCTTTTCGAAATGCCATAATAGTCTGGTCTAAGTGTTGCAAAGCAAATGTCTAACGTTAGGCCTAACACTGAAACAAGTAAGTTTATGAAGTTGAACATGACGGCATTGAATATTTTTCTTCATTTCACATTTCGTAGCCTACCATAATATTATATATTATAGTACATTATTGTCATAGAATTTAAATGTAGTTCTTACAAAAGAACTTATAGGTTGAAACCAATCACGTTCTGAATTTCCCTGCTAGGCAGCAACCTAACATAGTTAATTTCTAATACAAAACCGAATGTTGAAATTACCCATTGACTTACATTGGTTTGTTCCAAAATGAAATTTTGCAGTCATGAATTTTAACAGCTTTTAAAGTTTTGACTCAACTTGTAATTAATGCAAGCATTGCCATCTATATTAAAAGCATTAATTTACATCAGAAAAGACCAAATATATCTTCTGAAGAAGAGGAATCACGACACATCTTCTGAAGAGGAATCACGACGCAAAGAAGAAACTTTGCTTATGGAATTTGCACTGTATTTGTATGCTCGCCAATGAATTGTTTTGGGAGTGACGTCACACGTCGCTTAGGTGTTTTCAATTCTTGCATTGTCGGGAGCGTCAATTGATTGTTTAGTTTCAATTTTTTCATTCAAATGGTTTCTTTTCGGGACTATTGATGGAATATAATGTTTTTGATATTAATGGACTATGCAAAGCTGTTAAAAACTCAATTTTTTTTTTTGTGTGCGTCATACCCTCTTTTATGTTAATGTTTCTTTTTCTTATTATTTACAATCTTTTTTTTTTAACTTACTTTTAAATTACTTGTTAAAACATATCAAAAAATTGTGTTTTAGACACTGACAGGGTGGCAATAGGCAGTTGTAGGGTAAATCTAGCTAACTTCAGGAGAAAATTTATAGACGGTGTAATATAACATGAACAATGTTTGTGACTGCTCAGTCCTCCTTCATAATTCAATTGGGATACCTTTCAAAAAAAATTCTTTAGAAATTTTGAAAAACCCTAACAGTAACAGTTCATTTTTTAATTGAATTATTCCACTTAAACCAGAGTTGACATTAAACCTAGTAGGCCTACACCTGTCTAACATTAGTATTTATTTTATTAATAGCCTTGACCTACCTCGAAATTTGTTAGGAACAGCAATGTGACATGTTTGAGATTTGGCCAAAAATTAATTCAAATTCTTCATACGTATGTCAGAACCCATGTATACTGAGACCTATTCAAATCATGCCAACGTCAAAAAGCTATGCCAATCTAATTTTAAATTATCTCGCAGAACTGGGAACAACGCAAGTGGTAGGCCTTAAGTTAGTAACAAAATGATTCAATGTTAATTTATGACTTTTGTTCTTAATAAAAAATAATAAATAAAAAATCTTAAAAATAAACTTGGCTTGGCTGGTTTTCGTGTCTCCAAAACGCCATTTAATCTGAACGGAAATGTTAAAACAGAAAGTTTCAATGAAATGAAAAATATTTTCAAAATTCGCTCTCTAGGCTATCGTATCTTGTCGTTTTCTGCGCCCAGCCCAGCCGGTATGCTATCACTCAGTCACTCGTCATGCATGCTGCATAGTGCACTGTCCACTGACTTTGCATAGTTGACCACGCTGGTACAAATATGGCAGCGTCCGTAAACACATCAAGATATTTTGTATAGAAAATTCATCTCTCCGCCGTTGGCCTACAGTATATGAAATATAGGACAAATGACGTCACACTCTCTGCTTCTGGGTTCATAGGATAATTTTGATTCTCTTATCTGCAGTTCAGAACTTTTGCTTCGGTGCGTTTTTCATCTTTTTCAACAATACATGCTTTTATGTCCAAATCTGTAGGATTTGGGTCACTGCGTGATTTGGGCATGAATAATCATGGTAAACTTAAAATATGCCATGGATATTTTGTTGTATACCTAACGTTAGGCCTGCAATACATTGTCTTTTTGTTTTTTTCTCAACATTTTAATTTAGGTAGGCATAGGGCCTACACAAAAAAATTGAATGGTAGGATAGACCGATACTTACTGTAATGTAACATTATAACCTTTGAACCTCAAGTCCAAGTTGAAGCCAATCTGTCACCACTGTCAGTTTCACTGTCATGAAATCTTAACCTATATTTTCAAATGACCCTAGGCCTAAGTCGGTACATGTTCACATAGCCTCTGAATCCGAATAGAAATCTTCGGATACGAAAGAAGCATTGCACAAACCAAACCTTCACATCACCGCAATTCAGCCAGCCGGCCACATCGAAACATCAGTCAGTCAGTCATATCGCTGTCAATATTTGTGATTGTTAATTCTGTCGACATGTCATGACTATGATATGATTCACGCATATTGCATATCGCATACTGTTAATAACATTAAGCCTAGGCCCCTAGTAATTACTAACTTCTGAAATCATGAAATCACGTTATGTTTTCTTCCATTTTGTTATTATGTGGGTGCGTACTACTCTTACATGGTTTGGTCCTTTAAAAAAAAAGGGATGTCGTGGCATTTAATTTGTATCTGTATGGATAGTAATAGGGAAAGAAGAGGCGTGTTTTAAGTGGGATGGGGGTAGGGGGAGGGGGGAGAAGATTCTGACCCTAAAAAGTTATTACCCGCACTCCCTCCCCTAAAAAACAAAAAAACATTGAAGCTTGCAGCTCTTTGGTAAAATCGTCTTCAATTTCTGGGAAACCTCAATTTCCAGGAAAATTCTTCACTTTCCAGTAAAGCACTGTCAATTCGAGAAATTATCAAAAAGTGTTGTCAAAATCGATCAAAATTTTCAACAATATTACGCATTTTCCTTCAATTTTATTTCACACGTTCATCAAAATAAAGCATGCGTGCATGCAACCGGGAAATAGAAATAGAAATCATCATCATCATCAGCATCAGCATCAGCATCAGCATCAGCATCAGCATCATCATCAGCATCATCATCAGCATCATTCAGCATCAGCATCAGCATCATCATCAGCATCATCTTCAGCATCATCACCAGCATCATCATCAGCATCATCATCAGCATCATCATCATCATCATCATCATCATCATCATCATCAGCATCATCATCATCATCATCATCAGCATCATCATCAGCATCAGCATCAGCATCAGCATCATCATCAGCATCATCATCAGCATCATCAGCATCATCATCAGCAGCATCATCATCATCATCATCAGCATCATCTTCAGCATCATCATCAGCATCATCATCAGCATCATCATCATCATCATCATCATCATCAGCATCATCATCAGCAGCATCAGCATCATCAGCATCATCATCAGCATCATCATCAGCAGCATCATCATCAGCATCATCAGCAGCATCATCAGCAGCATCATCAGCAGCATCAGCAGCAGCATCATCAGCATCATCAGCAGCATCAGCAGCAGCATCATCAGCAGCAGCATCAGCAGCAGCACCAGCAGCAGCAGCAGCAGCATCATCATCATCATCACCACCACCACCACCATCATTATCATCATCATCTCTCAGTACGCTGATGACACTGTAATAATTTCTGATGGCTCAGAGCGCTCTCTTTCTACATGAAAGTTATATTGCGCTTTGTAACTTTTCTAAGATCTCTGAGCTTAATATTAATTTGAATAAGTCTTACCTGTTTCCTCTGGGTCCCTTTGCCTCCAATTGTTCGTTTTATAGTATATGCAAGGGCCCCATTACTTACTTAGGTATTTCCTTCAAGCTTCATCACAACGATTTCTTTAGTTTAAACTATGTTCCAAAGCTTTCCAGGGTTAAAAATATTTTGCATTCTTGGGCGGCTCGTGACCTTACTCCTATTTGTAGAATTTGAATCTTGAAATCGTTTGCTATCTCTCAAGTTGTGTATCCTTTATTTGTACTTCCAAACCCTCCAGATAAGTTTTTTGATGATTTAAACTTTATTTTCTTCAAGTTGATTTAGAAAAATAAGCTTAATAAGGTAAATAGAATAGTTTTATGTAAGGATAAGCTAAATGGTGGGTTAAATATAATTGATTTAAAATGTTTTGCTATCTTAAATGTAAATGGGTGAAAATGTACCTTGACGACAGTAATAAGCCTTGTAAATTGCTTGTTGATAGTTCCCTAAAGTATGGTGGTTGTTTTCTTTTTAACTGTAATTCCTCAGAGCGTGACTTAAAAATTTCAAACAGTTTTATTTTACCTATATATCAAGCTTGGTCTTCCTATAATTTCAAATATCCCTGTAATAATAACTTTTCTACCCAAAGTGTTCTCGATAACTCATATATTAAGATTGATAAAAATGTTTTGCTTAGTAAGACGTTATTAGACAACAATGTGTATTTGATTAAAGACCTTTTTGATAAAGATGGGTGCCCCCTTAGTTTTGATCTTTTTACCACGAAGTTTAACATAACCCATTTTCTCTGTTTTTTTGGAACAATTATTGCGATCCCAATTGCTTGAAGAAATGATTAATTACGTATCTATTCAACAAGTGGTAATGTTTAACGTTTAATTAATTTTTTGTAGCCCAAAAAAATACAAGATTTGTTTAAAACTCTTTATTGAGTCGTAATATTTTAAGCCCCAAGTCTATTGCTAAGTGGAATCACCAGAATCTAACAATCCCTGCTGACTGGAAAACTACTTTTAGGCTACCCTTTTCTGCTGTTAGGCATTCAAAGGTCCAGTACTTTCAGTTTGGGTTTCTTCATGGGATTATTAATGTTAATGCTTTTTTACACAAAATAAATGTTGTTAATTCTCTACTAAGTACTTTTTGTAATTCAGAGATTGAATCTATTGATCATCTCCTCTGGTCTTGTCCTCAACTTCATTCTTTTCAGAATTTATCTAGTAGTCTCTGTATTAGGCTGGACGTCAATCTCGATGTAAGTCGGGAGTATGTTTTCTTTGCGTACACTAACAAAATAAATCATACTATCAATTTTTTCTTCTTGATCATGCAAAGTACTATATTTTCTGTTGTAAAATAAATAAAACTAAGCCTGAGCCCATGACATTCTTTCATAAGTTTGCTTTTAACCTTAAAGTAGAGGAATTTATTACAAGACAAGACCCGGAAAGCTTTAGATTATATAAGGAAACTTTCAAATTCCCATTATGAAATAGTTGTCAACAGTGTTAGGCAAACTTATGGTAAATCTTAATAAGTTCTTCCTACGATTGTGCTTGTTGATGTATTTTCAATTTGTAATCTTACCTTTTATCAAATATCGTCATTTTCACATGCTGCTTATAGTTTTTGACCCTTTGTTTTACTGTAAGCCGATAATTCCTCTCCGCATTTGAATAGGGATGCTGTAAGGTCCTTACCTCCGTTGCAATTGCACTCTTTTGTTAGCCCAATTAACATATTAACTGATTAAGCTGTACTGCCATTATGCCGTTGAACTAGTGCTTCAATGAGAGAGAGTTGAACACACAATTACAATGACGGGGTCGTCGCCTGCGTGTTCGGTTATGATAGTACAAATGCTATCACGAAACGCTTAATACGACCCGGACGAGAACACAGGTATGACGTACGGACAGACATAACATCGACAACCAAGTCAATGTCCACGGCCTTTGATAACCAGTTGTGGTGCACTGGCGTGTCTACCCACCCCAGGCTTGAACCCGGGGCCTCGTGGTCTGTAGACAGGTATGATAACCGCGACACCACAGCTTCAATGACATTCCTTAATCCTTTATATCGCCTTGTTGGGAATGGTTTATTGTTTGTGCGTCGAGTCAAGTAGTTAAGTTGCATAGTAATAGAGATTATCTTAAATCATTGCATTATTTATTTGACTCTACCCATATAATACGAGTAGGTACTTTTTTAAGCTCTTATCAGCTCTGGTTGTCCTTGCTAGAAATTCACTGGAATGTCGTTGCTTGTGTTTAATACTATGTGCTATATCGTTTTTCAAACCATCTGTTAGTGCTTTTTCTTATGATTTTTTTTTGTTTTTGTTATCAATTCTTTTATGATAATCAAATGACAATTATTTTTTTGTTTCGGAAAATGTATATACTGTATATAAATGATGCTGTAGTGCTATGTTGTAACAAGACAACGCAGAGAACAATAAAGAAGATGGAACAAACTATTATTATTATTATTATTATTATTATTAGTTAGTTATTATTATTATTATTATTAGTTATAGTAGTTAGTAGTAGTAGTAGTAGTAGTAGTAGTAGCAGTAGTAGTAGTAGTAGTAGTAGTAGTAGTAGTAGTAGTAGTAGTAGTAGTAGTAGTAGTAGCAGTAGTAGTAGTAGTAGTAGTAGTAGTAGTAGTAGTAGTAGTAGTGGTGGTACTACTACTACTACTACTACTACTACTACTACTACTACTACTAGTTATTATTATTATTATTATTATTATTATTATTATTATCATTATATTAATTTTATTCTATTTTTTTTAGGTGGGGAGTAGCCAAATACGAAGAGCTAGACACGACCCTTAAAGAAAGAGAACAAAGCTATGTAGGTTTTAATTTATTCATTAAAAAATATAATAGATAAAGACGATCTGCAACTTGGTTTTCCTGAAATAAATTCTACCCTCGCCGAAGTGACAGCTTGCAAGATTACTAAGTGTGTACCTTATGCTTGATGGACGCTAACAATTTCTTAACCTGTTAACTTAGTTCTTTAAGTTTCAGAACCGCATCTGGTGTAGTCAATATTCTGACTGAGAAAAATCCATTCTTACGTCGTAACAATCAGTTCTTATTTCATAACAATTTCGTTTCATACATCTAAAACGGGTCAGTAATTGAGTGTTTCCTAGGAAACGGCCAATAAGCGACCCGTTTTAGACGTAAGCAATGGAATTGTTACGACCAAAGAACTGATTGTGTTACGACTTAATAAATTATTGTAACGACGTAGTAAATTATTGTTACGACGTAAGAATTAATTTTTCTTAGACGTAAAATACGTTTGAAAATTAGCTTTTACGCGTAAAAATATGTCTATTCTTACACCTAAAAGAAACAACCAATTAGCGACCCGTTTTAAACGTATGAAATGGAATTGTTACGACGTAAGGATTTATTTTTCTTAGGCGTACTATTAGGAGACGTTATGACCCGCATGGCCAACCATAATCGTATAAGCTATATATAGCCACTACATGGCTGCTATTACAAGTACATGCAAGTATTGCCTAGCGCATGTAGTGCTATAACGAGTGAGGTGTTTATCTCACCACACCTGGAGAGACTAGCCTCGTTTATTTCAAATTTAAAATAATACTATCTTCCTTCACTATCTCTTTGCAACTCTTTAAAAAATATTTTGGTCTAATAAATATTTTCTATTATGTTTCTGAAACAGTAAAAATTGTCTAAATAATACCATTCTTCATATCAATGTTTAGTTTTGGCCATTAAAATATTGGATTGGCACCGGAAGTTTTCATACCATTCTTCATATCAATTTTTAGATTTTGCCATTAAAATATTGGATTGGCAGCGGAAGTTTTCGTCTATATTCCTCAACGTTGCCAATTTACATGACTTTTGCAAGTAAAAACAACGTCATAAATTTCTTAATTAGCATTGCTAAAATTCATTGTAGCATATGATAATCATTCAAATACAACCTTCAACAGCTAGCACTTAATTTGAAATCCATATTCTCTTCATTTAATAAGATTTATGATATAGTTATACATATATCAATTCAAAAGTAAAAGAATCAATGTAATTTAAAAAAAAAATTGAGCATGGAGTTTACAATACTAGTGCTGTCGCGCCTGAGGGCCACGAAAGAAAATCTAAAATATATTTGTAAATTAAAAGATGGCATATTTTGAGCATGGAGTTTACAATACTAGTCCTGTCGCGCCCTAAGGGCCACGACAGAAAAACCCACACGGATGTTTTGCTCTTGACTCAGACACCCGAATTGAGAATTTTCCATTTTTGAACGGTAGGTTGCTTCTGCTTAATAAAGAGAAGCAACTATTTTTTTTGCCAATCTAAAAAACAAAACGCAAAAATGTGTCACTTAAAAAAAAAAATTAGGTTGAAGGGGGAGACCTTCATGCTCCTGTCAGGGGCGTTACTTTACTTCTAGTGGTGTTAGTCAAAATTGCTCGACGAAACTTTGCATTTGCCATACTTATTAAAAAAGATATATATGTGTCTATATACAATAACGCAATATAGAACAGTTGGGGACAGATCACCCCACCCCCTCCTTTTCACTTATACGGTTGAACAGAAGTGTGCCCGAATTGTGAAGCTTGGACCTCTGGTGAGGCCTACAGGATGAAGATTTGGTTGGGGTCCCGGAAACTTCAAGGATTTCTTGTCAACACAAAGTTCGATCATTTAAATAATAAAAAAGAGACAAATTTTATTCCAATGTTAAGATCTACTCCGATAATCATTTGGTTACCATAGGGAAAATTGTCCTGCAACTCGATAGATTACTGGAAATATTGTTAAAATTTGGCACCATTTCCCCAAAATTTCCCGAAAATGAAGTAACTTTACAAAAATAATGTAAATTTCACAAAAATGAAGGAAATTGCACAAAAGTTAAAGCAAATTTCACGAATCTAAAGAAAATTTCATGAAAATTTCACAAAAATTAAAAACGATTTCCTAAAAATGAAAGAAATTTTCCGAAAAATTAAGGAAATTGCTCAAAAATTAAGCAAATTTCACAAAAGGAATGACAATTTACGAAAAATGAAGAAAATTCCTCAATAATTGAAGCAAATTTCCGGAAAATGAAGGAATTTGCACGAAATTTAAAGCAAAATATCAAAATAATTAAAGACGAATTTAACAAAATTTCAGAAAAATTAAAGCAGATTAAAGACAACTTCTCCCAATTGGAAGATATTCTCTCCCCAAAATGAAAGAAATTGCACAAAAATTGAAGCAATCTTCACAAAAATGAAGAAAATTTAACGAAAATTGAAGCAAATTTCCCCGGAAATTGATAGAAACTTCTCAAAAATTGAAGAAATTTTCCCGAAAATGAAGGAAATTTACGAAAATTGAAGCAAATTTCACAAAAATTATGGCATTGAATCTGGATGGACATGTCATAACCAATTCGTTATAACATTCATTGTTGGGGGAGGTGGTACTTCCCTTCCCCACCCAGTAAAAAAATTAGGGGAGCTCGACTTTGGTTCCTACGCCCCTGCTTGGAAGTTTGGATCCAGGACGAAGCCCCGGAAGGTCATGGGCGAAGCCTTGGAAGGGTCCAGGGGCGAAGCTCTGAAGATTTTTTTTTTTTTGACGCCCGAAAATGTCTGAAAATTAACATAAACTGATAAATTTCGGAAAATCATCACAAACTGATTAACACAAAATACCGAAATGTTATTGATGAAAAGGAGGAAAAAAAATCAACTTCTAATTTCAAAATCTACTCAACTGTCAGATAAGCATTTAGGTTACCATTAACTTTGTCAGGCAGAAGAGAAATGCCCCTTAAAAATTCGTCCACAATATTGTCAGATTGTTGGGTTCATGGATGCAGCTCTGATAGGAACCAATGGAGAATTCCCCTGAAAACTGAAAAATGGTTCTTGACTTTAAACGTGTGTGGACTGGTGGACGGGCATCTTTCCTATATAGGTCTTCTGCAGTTGCCCAATCCGAGCCTAATCCCCGGGGCCCAATCAGCATCATGCCAAGTCAAGTGAAGATGATTATTATATCTAGACGATTTTGGCTTGGTTGAGATGTATCTCTAATTTAAACAGAACACACAGACATCCAACATTTTAGATGTTTGCCCGACTAAGTTCCAAAATATGATGTTGTCAGCATGATGCCGAGTCTGCGAGTCAGACGGACATGATTATGATATAATATTTCCGGCATGATTGAGATGTATCTCCGATTTAAACAGTACATCTGACATTTTTCATCTCTGTCCAACTTTGTGCCGAAGTCTGCAAGTATAATGTTGTCAACAATAGCATCATGTACCGAGTCGGCGGTCGAGAGGATATGATACGGATATCTAGCTTAGTCGGGCATAACCGAGATATACTCTGATACCAGGATACAAGTGCATCCGTCATTCTACATTTCTTCTTCCTGACTTAGATCGGTATCCGGCCATTAGACTGTTAGAGAAATGATGGTGGGGTGAGAGGGGCGAGGGGGGTTGGTTAAGGGAGCAAAAAAGCATGATTATATTAAAAACGTGTTTTGCGGCGAAGAAACATAAAGATATTAATTTTCGTACAATCGTGACTATTTTGTTTCAATACTAAAATACTATAGGCCACTTTTTTTCCCGACAAAAATTCGAATTGCTCGACGAATTTTTTTTCTAGGGGGAGGTGACGCACCCCTCCCCCTTAAGTTATGCCCCTGGCTCCCGTTGCGCCGCCATTGCCGATAATTGAAGCAAATTTTATGAATATGAGAGAAATTTAAATCTGTGCATTTTAAATATTTCGAGGCTATAAAATGATCTCAGTAACTTCAGTCCATTTGGATGGATATAGTGCATGTTACTAAGCCTCCCGGCAACGGAATATGTTTGAAACTGGGGCACAGAATTTTATGGTTACCCTCCACATATTTTGAAATACGGCAGTGCGACAATAATGTCATTCAGCAGTATAAGGCATGCCCAGTTGAAATTGCGATTCCCCTTCTCAACCCAACCAAAATTGACCAATTTAATCGTTCCGAAAATTGCTGGCCTCTTTTTTTTCCTTTACGTTTATATTTGCAGCTGTAAAAGGAGATTCTGTCCGGCCACGAAACAGTGGCGTAGCTATAGGGCCATATGCTATAATGGTATGTATTTTTGCGGTTCCCTGATAGATCCCGGACTGGGCTACTCCATCCGGTCTTTTTTTTGGTATTTGGAAAATATGAATATTTTGGACAAAATCACCACAACATTTGCTTCACGGCCCTGAATAAACACATAATCTATCACCACAACATTTGGTTGTCCTGAACAATAGGCCTGCAAGTAAAAGATTGAGAAATCTAACCATCCAGTGCAACCAACCTATACGTCAGTATAATACGCAAGACCGGGAACTAATTATTTAGCGCCGGACACATTTTAGTACGTCCCAGGCACATTTTATTTCATCCGGGCACATGTTCCCCGGCACAAATTAGTAGGACCGGTAAAGGGTAAAGGTCGAAAAGTAACTATTTTACTTCTTTAAATTCTCTGGTGTTTTGGCGAGTTTCACGGGGGACAGTAAAAATATATCCACCTAATCTGAAAGCAGAAATTTCGAAAGGGTATTCAATGCAGTGCTATATATCCGTTTGAATTATATTCAGATATGGGCGTGTTACTGCCAACTTCCCGAGCGCAAATCACGAGATATTCAATCGGCGGGTCCGGCCAGGTAGCAAACAGAGGCGTAGCTAGGGTACTCTGGTTGGGGAAGGGGGTACAATTTTCCGTAAAATTTATATATACATGTGAACTGACGCCAAGACGGACTCCTAGTAGGTGTCCGGGCGTGGGTCTGGGTAGCTCTGTGATTTTAGGGATTTGGAGTGATACATTTCTATCAGCATTAGAATGTTCGTGTTGTTGAATATCTTTTGGAAAGAGCTATGTTCATCTTTCATACACAAGGGATAATTGAAGTTCAAGTGCATGTTTTGATTTTATTGGTACAAGGAAATTTTCTTCAGATCGTCATATTTAATTAATACTATTATCACAATGATTGACAGGAAAAAAAAAATTTTTCAAAATTTTCGCGAAGGCTACCCCCACCAGAAAATCCTTGCGCCACCATGCACTACATGCATTATGAAATCATTGTAAGGCTCAAATTAACTTGCCAAAGCTGCAATCCCCTTAATTAAACGAGAAGAGTCCCGAATCCCGGAAAAATTGCCAGGGATCGACAGTCTGCAGACATTTAAGTCTATGTTCTTGTTCTCTTACGATCTCTGTTGAGATCGATGCTATACTTATCTGCGTGATGAACCCTTTAAGTGTCCATTTTTCATTCTCATATCATCAGATCATGGAGGTATTGTACCTCCATGTTCATGTCCAGCAAACACGAAAATTTCCCGAATGAACCAATCAACAAGCTGTTTGAAATGACAGACATGTTTAACTGGTGAAACAAAGCTGGGAGGTTAAAAGTCCCACAAGTATATGCACAACAAAACATTGACGCTGTCACTTGAGACCCCCCTCCCACCTTTCCCCGGTCGCAACGCCCTGGACAGAGGCGCTTCAAAATAGTGTTTAATATACCTCACAAAGCTGGAAAGCGTGAAAAACCGCCGGAGGGGCCCAACGGTGGCTCAGACTCTCCCCCGTTTCAGTCGTCTTGACGTCCCTTTGGGGCACCTTGACCAATGGAATTTTAACTCCCAGTCCGCTCCGGCCCCTGGGGCAAAGCATCCAGAAGCTCATGGAATATTCTAATGCAAAATTTGAGCCTTAATTAAATTAAAACATTGTTGGAGAGTTGGAGAAACAATTACTGATAATTATAATATTTTATTTCATTTGAGCACGTTAATGTGAACAACATATGTGTCACGGAAGTTTCAAACAGATTTAAGGGGAAGTATGTTGAATTAGGCTTCAATGCAAACAGCATTTTCTAAATTGTTCTTCAAGTTAGCCTGGAATAAAAATGGTGTGATACCTTGCAAAGATTTCAGAGAGTATAGGCTACTTTTTCTGACATATAATATTCTGAGGGGAGAGGGAAATCCCATCTCATCCCCGCTACATGGGCTGCGGAGCAGGGAGGGGGGCGGGCCTGTGCCCCCACTTTTTCCGCAAATTATAAGAAAGTTGACCTGAAATTTTGTAACAATTGCTGTTGCAAAAGATATGAACAACAGATCATGTCCACTGAAACTGATAATCAGACAAAATCAAATAAAAAGTCGTATACGACACATAGAGACATATGTCATGTATAATTAATGTTGACTGTGCAATAATTGACAGTACAACAATAAGAATTTGCGTCAATGTCATACATCCTCTTTGATTACAGCAGGAGATTAAGAAACAAAAGGAAAATGCATCATTGCCCAGTATCACAGATTAGTTGCGAGATTGTCGTAATTTTGAAAACGCTGTTAAGTGCATTTTAACTAATTTTCAGAATTTTTGTGGTATTATGTTTTAGAAATATTTTAAAGCATTTTAGCTGTAGCTTGTGCCTGATATCCAGATACATTCATTATAATGATCTTCACCGTCAGTGTTAACATGGTTAATGCAGCTTGCTCTGAGGTTTTTTGAAATGTCCATATGACCAGATTGTGATTATTTCTAAAAGAAGTGAAGGCCACGAGAACTGAAAATCTGAATGATATTAATTAGCAAACATGTGGTTCAATTAATACATGTCCATAAAACGTCATTTTAAACTCGAAGCTGACAAGGGCAACGTGATCACATGCATGTATTTGTCAAAGTTTCCATGTTTCATGACAAAATAAATATTTGTAGCTCAATTACGTCGAAATTATCTTCTTCTTCTTTTTATGGGTGAAGGGATGGGGTGGGAGTTAAGTTAGAAAGGAACCGAAGACATTAATCATTTACTACTTCCATGACTTTGCATTTCCGTCTTTCAGCAAATGTGGATCCAGGAGTAACTTTGGGAGCCATGCCCCCCCCCCAAAAAAAAATCCATAGTAAGGGTATGTCAAGCCAGGTTTACAAAACGTCCTTAGGCCATGAGTTTGTAGGCTATGAATATTGAGTTTAAGACAACGGTATTTTTTTTTTCCAATTTTCCAATTATTATGCATTAGCATTATTTGTAATTTGTATTCGTTGATATACACCGTTGTTGTATATGCTTTGCGTAATACGAATATACTTAACGTACAAGAAAATGGACTTTTCATACTATCTCCAATGGGTTGGCAGAATGGACGGCGTGCCATTTAAAAGAAGAATTACTCAATAATCTGATAATTGCATTTAAATTATTATGCATTAGCATTACTTAGAGAGTGATTTCCCATGCATGGTTTTGAATAACCCGAAGGGTTAATTTGAAACAGTTGAATGATCAGGGCTGCAATAGGCCTAATCGAAAATGCAAAAAATTGTAACAATCCCCTATAGCCTACATCACATTTGCATAAATACATCTGTGATGCCTGAATTTAATTAGGATTTTTACTCTTAAACTGTTCCAATTACATACTGAAATGAAAGGATTTAATTGTGTACAACGTCATATGACGTGCAATAAAAAATGCATATTACATCTATGGTTGTCCTACAGCTGATTGGCTAACAACTCATGCACATTTAAATAGATTCAACTAACAAGTAAACATTTTTATCGATTTTTGACCTCATGAATAATCAAACAATTTTTAGTTTTGCTCTGAAAGTAATGGCTGAATAATTGTACGCATCGCAAACAGAAGACACAGAAAATAGATCAATTCTACCATTTCCAAGTAAGTTTTAAACGGCAGGATTTTGTGGATAAACGGTAAGTCTGTTGTGAACCTAGTGATAAAAGATTTGTAATATATTAGTGAAGAATATTCTCAGGGAAGTTGTGTACAATTGAATAAGGTCAAGACAACAAAATTGTCTTTCATTTCTAATAGCGTGCATAGGAAAATACCTCAACCATCGTGAGGCCGCAGATCAGTAAAAAACAGCAATCACACAATGTCAGCATACAGAAAGGCTTAAAGTGAATCGTAAATGATTCCATAACTAATGTTGACCGTCGATTGAAGCCATCGCGTCGTACAGCAGAAACCCACGTCAATCAGGATCAGATGGAAATTGAGAAAATTTATTTTCATTTTCCCGCACACATTTATTAACAGCAAGATTCCAGCATAATTATCTTACAAAAATAATCTTATATAATAACATACAAACGTATGTTAGTCTAATTAAGTGTACAGCAGACCGTAGATTGAAGCCATGGCGTCGCACAGCAGAAACGCACGTCGATCAGGATCAAATGGAAATCGAGAAAATGTATTTTCATGCTCCCGTACACATGCATCTATTAACAGCAAAATTCCAGCATAATTATCTTACAAAAATAATCTTATATAACAAGATACAAACGTATGTAAGTCTAATCAAGTGTACAGCAGACGACAGTGGTTTTGACCGACAAAATGGCGATGTAAACAAAGCCATGTGACCTCGTGACGTCAGCTAAACACCCTTTACTGGAAGTTGAAAAACTTTGCAAAACATTAACTCCTTCTTTCTTTGATCGTGTTTTGCAATAAGAGAGTAGTCTACGATACCTTCTTTCAATTTTCATATTTTTGAAGAGTTTTTATACTTCTTGCTGTATTTTCTTTTTTCAGTTTTATATAAAAAGAAGAAAACCATGTAAAGTGTGAGATAAAGGAACATTTTCAGAAAATGCACAATCATTAGATATATTGAAGGAGATTATTTATATGTATTATTACTCTCAGTTGTATGGTGGGTTATCATTGTTTACTTGTCAAAACACTAACAAATCATATACTTTGTAATGTGTACACGAACAACACAGAACGTAAAATTTTAATGTATTTTAAATTGCAAAGGAGTGTTTGGTGATAGTTTTATATAAAGATAATATCAATTGAGCAAAGCTTGATATCAAAAATCCCTGTAAGTCCTTAAAATGGACTAAACTAGAAAATAAATTAACATATGATTTTGGTTAAATGGTATTTTTACACAAACAAACACAAACTTTTTGGAGAAGTTGTTATCCAGGACCGTTTTGCGTTAAAATATTGCCAAAATGATCCTTACTTACCTTAAAACCGCACAAAGTAAGAAGATCTGAGGAAGTTATGGTGGATTTTTCGGGAAAAAGCCTTTGTGGCGAAACGAAAGGAAAATTTCGATGATGTGATTTATACATACACGGGTATATGTAAATACACTTTATGAGTCATTGTGAATTGAATACCACAAGCGCGTGTGTGTGTGCGTGTATGGGGGAGGGGGGGGGGGGTAGTAGGGGTTTAGACCCACCAACTGATGACATTCGTATCTTTACACACCTTTAAAACGATGACACGCACACAACCGATGACGCACTCGGTTGTTTTTAGTTCTAAAAATGGCTGTTTTCAAAACTATTATGACTAAAACACTACTCTAGTTTAGTATTTTTGCATTTCGGTACATGTCACCTGTTAGATAAGATAAGTTAAAAAAAACGAGTGTAACCTAATTTCCTAATACCACTATCCAATATGTGTGTTGTATATTGATTTGTCACCAGTTATATAGGATTACGCCCACGTCATCAGTTGTAGAGTCCACACATGTATGGGTGAGTGGTCACCAGTAATATAGGATTATGGATACGTCACCAGTTGTAGGGTCTACACACGTATGGGTGTGTGTGTGGAGGAAGATAATATTTGGCTCTGTTAATTTAAAACTTAGCGAATATTATGCTATGAACGTTTCTCGGTTTTTTTTTTCTCCATACCCCACCGTGCTATACACTCGCGTAGCTAGACTGTAGGAGTAAAACCATTTCTTATTGGTAATTTCAAAAATATGGTCTGCACTTTGCTGATATTCTTAGATCTTGATCTAATAGTTTGCGATTTTTTATAAATCTTGTAGTAAATATTCTGATTTTTCAAATTTGCATGCTTTGGTAGCTGCAAATTTAAAATTAAAAGAAAAGAAAGAGGCCACCAGCATTTTCAACAATTTACTGATTTAGGACCGATTGAATTTCTCAATTTCGGTTAGGCTGGGGACCAGATATTGTCTTTTCATGGAGCTATGCCATACTGCTGTATATGGCATAGCTGTATGTAGTGTTGCTGTATTTTGAAATAAATAAAGAGTGCCCCTAAAAATCGGTGCACCAAGTTTCAAATGCAATCCGATGCCCTTGGTCAGTTGGTAGCGTATCACTACTCCTCAAATAGGCTGAAGTTAGAGATCATTTTCAGATTTTAGAGCTTCGAACAGTCAAAAGGGTTCAAATGTACAAGCTTCAGGCATGTCAGGGGGCTTCGAATGAGGAATTGTCTTCGGCCCGTTTGACAGTTTTTATAATTATCCAAATTTCGGTATCCCCAGAAAAATTTCCTTTGATATCAACTTGAATAAAGTTGTTGTAAATTTTCAAGAAAGTTAATATCAGAACTAAAACTTTCTGATAATAAAACAATGGTAGTCTTCAATCTTTAATCCTAAAATTTGACCTCTTTAGATAACGTTTTTAATCAAATTTCTTGAAATTGATGCTAAAATTTTATTTCAGCATATTGGAAGGCGCAATTTTCACAAACAGGATAGCAATGGAACAAATTTCCGTTGGTCTGATTGGTTTAATTTCTGAACCCTAACCCTACAGCCCTAACCTAACCCTAACTTATTTGCAATTGCTATCCGGCGGGAAGGGGGGGGGGGAACGGGCCGGGTGTAAGGACATAGACGTAGGAAGAAATGTTTTCTAGGGGCTGAAATTTTTAAACTTCAATCCTGGATAAATATTTGGAAGTTTCAAAGAGAATGATCTGAGGCAAGAAACCACTATAGGATGTAATTGTGGCTTCAATTTTTGGGAAATTTCCTTCGTTTTCGTAAACCATGCTTCAATTTTTGAAGAATTTTCTTCATTTTCATAATTTTTCTTAATTTAAAGAAATTTTCTCCATTTGGGGGAATTTCCTTCATTTCGCTTTTTTTGGAAATGTTGCCAAATTGTACCCCCTATTACCCCCTTAATATCCCCTATTACCCCCCCCCCCCCCCCCCATGTACAAAAATACATTTTGGGGGATTAAGATAATCATACATTTTCAAAGGTCTGTCGGGACGAAAATTAAAATATGGCCTCATCAATGTCAAATAAGTTCGTACGCCGCTGCAAAGTTGGGCCATGAAGGTGGCGAGCAAAGCGTGCAAGTGCTATGGTTGAAAAATGTGGGTGCAAGAAAAATAGTTAAAATTTATGTATCGCCAATGACAAGCAAATGTTCCTTATTAACACTGGTAGGTTCGCAATTAATGAAACAAAATGTATGAGATCTGAGTAAAAGTAAAAACAATTTTATTCCCATCACCTCATTCACTGCAAATCATTTTTGCCGCACTCTGTTTCTGTATGAATTTACAAACTTACGTAACTATAAATTTACGAAAAGAAACACACATACAAAATGTTATACAAAATGCACTTCATTGATATATGTTTGCTTGATATTATTAAAACATTTTGATGAAGATGATATTATGCATTCATTGATTTTGAGTAAAGATGTTTTTATATTATAATGATCATATTTGGTGATGAATGAACCGATGGATTATCCGCCGGTCCTTGGATGTAGCCATGCAGTAAGTGTGTGGGTGGGTGCGTAAGAGGAAGGTGGAAGTAGGTGCGTAAGAGGAGAGTGGAAGGGACGGGTGGGTGGTCGGCGATAAGTCGAGCCTCTGTTAGGCTCAAAAAGTTGATGAAAAGATGGATTAACCGTTAATAGAACGTTTAATTGAAGTTTTTGCTTGATATAATTAATTGATTTGATATAAAGATGAAGATGTTGTTTTGGCTATATTCTATCTATTTGTCATATTTGATAAAGGATTGAATACCGAACCACGGGTAGATTTCGTTAGTGTGTTTGTTTGTGTGTGAGGGTGAGGGTGTGTGTGTGTACACCCATGGAGAGGGCAGAGTCGGCAAATTAGACGAGACTCCGCTAGATTAAAAAATTTATGAAATAGGAGGAGTAACTAGTAACCAAGTATGCTTCGAGGTTTTTACACATGGATAATGGTATCTCCTAAATCATGGACATATAAAATGACATCTCCCTGCCACAATACTCTTTCAGAATAGTTGATCTCTAGCTGGAAACATGTTACAAAGAAAAAATGAAAAACGTAGGGAAATTGAAATAAGATAGATTGGTTTAGATCTTTCTCATTGATATCATATCTAGATCGTTTGGAACATGAGCATATTTTATGATTATTCTAAGCTAGTAATTAGGAAGGGTTTAACTTTCAGCACTTCATAAGAAGTCAGGACTCAAAACGCGTATTCCTGATGCGAAAGTCTGTCAACCTCAAAATGAAGTTTGCGTAAGCAGGGTTGCTCTTCATGGCAACTTTCTGGTGTGAGAGATTCCTCACACAAGCGCTTTTGATCTTGGCGACAAAAACAACGGCTGCCACAATAGTTTCACGCACATGTGCATATAAAAGTATAATCAATACCAGACCAAGTATAGACTTGTTTGGAGAAGACCACGTGAGTTTGTTTGAACATGGAGTGGCTGCCATTTCCCTCCTCGTTTGAGAGGCTCTGCTCAAAGCAGTATCGAATGAAAGCTGCATGATCTGTTGCCTTGAGGAAAATGCTAGTAATGAGCCAATTAGTCCTTTTACCAACTCGAATGGAGCGTCAAACCATATCATTTACTCGACGTCAAACCATCTCGAATTTGGTGCATATGTATACGAGAATGCAAAGAACGGTAACACAAAGTTCGCTACTGTGCATTATGCATGACCTTTATCTACATCTAGCTCTCTTATCTGCGAAGGTAACAGTACCTGCCCAAATTCGAAGACACAGCATGTAGTGATTTTATGTCTTTAAGAAGGCAAATGTTAATGGACGGTCCCAATCCCGGCTGGAAAAGGAGAGGTGTAAGTGCGGATGGAGGGGACGGGGGGGGGGAGGGGGGGGGGGGAATCGTGTCGTATCAGGGCCTCCACCCAACCCTAAACCTACAAAACTTTCATCAGCAAATTATTAAGAGTCTGACCACTTCCAAGGAAAAGGAAGAAGATGTATGACGCTGTGTGATGAAAATGCTGAATAAAATGAAAGCCATAAATCGACCAGGAACGCTGTTTTCATTGGAACGCTAGAATATATGAACCATGGACAAGGTGGGTAAGACTTTAAGGAAATGCGTAATTACAATCGTGCCCAGCCTGAAATCAGCGAAACAAGATGGAGTCGGAGCAACAAAGACTGCTAACTGGAATGATGTTGGTGTACTCGTGACCTCGGATTATGAGACGGACAACGCAGCTACTACAAAGGGAGTAGGGCTGGTGCTATTCAGCTCAACACAGAAGGTTTCACTTAGAGAGGAAGCTCAAGGACCTAGTATGCACTGCAATATTCAAAACCAAGAATAAAAGATCAAGATTACTGCGATTCAGTGTTATATTTTTACAAATGGCAGTGATCAATAATCCACGATGGTTTTCACAAGATAGGTACTCAGAGCTACCCAGAGAAATATGGCAACATCGTGATGGGAGACTTTGATGCCAAAAAGTGATGGGTAGGCATGTGCTTGGGGATATGAGAAGAATTCTCCCAAGAAACTCATGGCTTCGTGACCTATTAGCGGAAACTCAGAAGTTGAGACCATACTTGAAATCTGATTAAGTGTATGGGCGACAAGAATAGATGACAATGGGGAGCTTGAAAAAACTTCTTGCGCCGAAGTCTCAATTCAACCTGTTCAAAGTTAATGCCCATGGAAGGTCAATACAAATAATACCTATAACATGGCACGAATTTAACGATAGTTGTCGCGGCGAAAAGAAATTAGCTTTGACCAGGACGTAATATCGAGCTTGCTCTGCCTTCTATGCAGGAGTCGAAGATGTTGGAGATGGAGGAGTACCTTTGCACAATCCACAAAAAGATAAAACATTCAGGTTTTGAAAAATACCGCGGGAAACTCTTAACACGTTCAGTTCAACGCGCAAACAGAATGATTGAATTTTAAGGAAACAAGGATCGGCCGTCTAGAGGTACTGCAGGAATCTCTGTAGCCGAAAGATTATTTCTTCAATGGTCGCATCGAAATCTTGAGGAGATCACCCAAAGTGTTACAAAATTGTGAACATTCATTGTTCAAATTCAATGGCCTCATCGCATCAAAAGAGACGGTCAATGCAAAGTTCTACCAAGAAACTTACTTAAACTACCTCATGCGTCATCCGACAAATGGTGGTTTGGTGCCACTTCAGTTTTAGGCCGACAATTCCCTCTTTCTTCTTCTGAGGTCCACCACAACACCTGGTTGGCGAGCCTTATGGGGAGGTCCTTAAACATGACTCGGCCAGTTCCGCATGCGCTACATGCAGATCGTATAAACTGACAGACACTGGAATTAGTTTCGACTATTATCTGACTTCCTCTTTGCTAAGAAGTCACTCCATTTGATGCCAAAGATCTCAGTTATTAATACATCTTAACAGCTTGAGTTGAGCCGTCAAGCTTCTTCGCCTGGCTTGATTCTTAACACAAACTTCAGTTTGAAGTGTGCGGTCTTCCCTAAAGTTTTCTCATAGAACTGATAGAAGAAACGTTCGAAGATGATATCATAACGATCCTGGCTCCTGATTGGTCACTTACCGTATGATCCTCCCGTACTACTTGATCTACCATTCAGAATTAATGATTCGTCGACACAATCCTAAACATCTAATTTTATACCAATTTGAAAATCTAGAGAGCCAGCTAGTGTAGTAGTGAAGATGTGAGGTAGAGTTCGTGGTGGTGTGACCTCTCTGTAGTGGTAAATTTAGCCTTAGCGTAGCGGACTATCGCGAATATCTTTGACTTTACATGGACAACATAAAGCTATGCAAAAAAACGCTTTTGCCTGAAGGTCGCATGGACAAACATTGTCAAATGATTATTTTTTTGTAATTATATGAAATTATGTTCTAACCTATACCTGGAAATTGATGAAATGGTTTAAAAAAAGAATCCTATCTTGAAAAGGTGATTTTGAAAGGAATGAGGAGACAATCAGTGATATGAAGCAGAGATCGTGATGATGTAACTTTCTTTTTATTGGTTTATGCTATTGGGTGAAAAATCAAAAGCATGAAGATCCAGTTTATGGGTCACATGATAAGAGAAATGCCTCCATGGCAGCATAAAGATATCCTTGTGAGCACTACATTTTGGCTAGGTCATGCATTCGAAAACGTTTGAAGTTTAAGCAAATATTCTCATTTTGTCTGTAGGTCCCATGGACAACAAATTTCAAACATTAAGTGTTAGAAGTTGTTGTAATCTTATGAAAGCTGATAATTTATCAACTTATTGGCATGTTAAAGACATTTTTAAGTTTTAAGATGATTTTACCAACAATAATAAATTGAGATTTGTTCAACAGCAACCTCCGCCTAACAATTCTGTCTGTAAAATTTGTTTGATTGTCTTCCCTCTTCCACACATTACACGTATTTGATGTAATTGTGTAATCTTTAAAAAAAAAAAAAAAGTATTAAGTGATATCAGGTCAAAATAACAGCTCCCAGACTGTTGCAATCTTATTAGCTTATGGAATCTGATAATTGATAAATTGACTTTAAAAAAAAAAATGGTTAAAGATAACGTTGAAGGTTAAAGATAATTTGAAGTTTGAAGATGATTTTAAAAGAAATTTTAAGTGGGCCTTCTAACTTTTGCGAAAAATACTATCCACCTTTACTTTGATTTGAAATTTGATTGTCCCCCACCCCGTCCTTCACACACACACACACCCACACTTGTTGTTGACCATTTTTAGGAAACCCAAAAGAGTTTTTTGATGATGAATATGATGCGATGATGAAGTTTCTAGATTTTTAAATTGAAGATTTTTAAACATGTTCATTGACATGTTGATACTTGATAATTATTGGCTGGGTTGCTTTCTCGATCTTTATAGTTTTTTTCATTTCTGACGATCTGACGATGTAAAGTTGTTCACCAGAAGCAATCGCGACGTCTCTCATCCACCTGCAAATAAGTGGTCGGCTGGTCATGGTACTTTCGATGATATCCCACTTTGCGGGAGTGGTGAATTTTGGAATATTGTTTGGGCGTCAAGGCGTGGAATGACACTTGCGGAGTATTTTTGAAGCAGGAAGAACGATGTAGAGCAAACACCCCGCATGGATCCTGAAACGAAGATCATTTGAAAATCAAGATTCAGTTTCGATTCTATTTCAAAAAATATATTATATGTGTAGCAACATGAAAATTTCGTTCTATAAACATATCCCTAACCAGTCTGCCAGTGGCGTATTCAGTGGGGTCAGAGGCAAGTCACCTTGACGTAATGGCGTAAAATGTAAGAAGTGGGATGTGCCAGTATAAAATATGTTATACATATTCGGGCTATAAATTGTAAAAAATGAGTATATGTGGATAAATATTACCTAAATGTGGTAATGACTTTGCCCAAAAGCGGAATTTTGTCAGAATATTTTTTAATTAAATAATTGCTCAGTTCTGTTTATAATGAAGTGTTGTGATGACATCATAATGATGACTTAGGCCCAGACCAACAAACTGTTTTATACACAAGAAGGTGGGGAGACGCCATGGCCCCCAACTTTCAAAGCAATGGTTTTCAAATAGGCCTTATTTGTCTTAATTATTCAAAAAATAATTACATCAGTCTTGGCTCCCTGATATAAAACCTGTGTCGGGGCCCCTGGCAGACAAGAAAAATCTTTCAAATTCAATAACTTTTTGTAAAAATAGAATATCAACTTAGCGTTTTCACCAATCTGTTTCTTTAATTGTCCTCTATTAAATATATTAAAATGAAATTCAATGGGAATATTCCTTTAAATCTGCACGTTGCCGTAACAGACTTACAGACTTAACACCAGGCCAATTATTTCGGTGGATATTTTCATCTTTTTACAACGTAAAATCATATTTAGACCCAACTATTACGGAATATTCTGAGTTGGACCACTCCCCAGTTTGGATCTGTCCCTAACATGCGTGCGTCTCTATTTTCGAATAGTTTAAACAAAACAAATACAATTTGATGCGAATGTAGCAATTGTCGCCGTGTTCTGTAGCCACAACTGACTGCCTGAAACTGGACTTAGATGAATTCCGTTATGCCTGTATGCGGTGGTATCAACCATTGTCCTACATCACAAGAAAGAAACTATAAATGCTATCGTTCTGAAATAGCTAATATTATTTTTAAGAATGGAAAAGAGTAGGGTGCTTCCTTCCCCTCCCCGATTTGACGCCGTTACAGTTCGTGTGAACAAAAATTAAGTAAAAGCTTTGACTTTACAGTACTTGATAAGGGGAGAATATGCTTTCACCTTGAAACAAGCTGAACTTGACAAAGAAATGACTGAGACCATGGTGTGGTCCTATGTAATGCTTCTTTTGCGAGCTGTGTATTATGACATAAACCAATTATGTACAAAAAAAACTTTTTTTTCTATCAAAATTCTACTATTAAAATTGTGGCGCACATGCTGCAAATTCTGACGAAAAGATGGAGTGTTTATTATACCCTTAATAAAATTTTAACAGAATAGACTTTCCTCCCATTTTCCCATCATTTGCACCATTTTGTTCTTTACTCTTTTACATAAGATGCGCATGAACACGGTGAAGTGCACATCTGGAAAAATATTGGCGTGATTTAGTGGTATAATAGTGGCACACTAAGAAATCAAGTCGAATAGTTTCGAATTTCAATATCTTGACTTTTCAGAACCCAGACAATTTCGACCTTTTCAACATAAAACCCTTTTTAGACATGACTTCTTTGTGGGTGGTTGTGTGCATGTGGGTGGGTGGATGGGTTGGGCGAGGAGTGGGAGGGGTGGGGTGGGGGTGGGGACTCATTCACCTTGAATTTAGCGTACTCCAACCGTTGGTTACAGAACGTTAGTCCAGCATTGGGCCAATGTTAGCATGCCAATCCAACATAGTGGCAACAAATGCCAACCTTCGGCCAACGTTGGTCCAACGTAGTATGCTATCTGGGACTTCTTCAAATTCATCTTCACGATGCAGAGTTTGTTTCTTTGTTGGAGACGTAGAGTTGTGACCACTTCCGAAATGGACACAACCAGGTGTATATCTGTTGGTCCTCCTGTGACTGTTCCAACGTCAACCTTTTATTAAGAAATAAGATCAAATATACAGTAAATTGAATTAATTGGAAACCTCTTAACCACTCCCACTTCACCCTTGTTGGTAAAATTTTCGGTTCCAAAATTAGGGTGACCCATTTTTATTGTGAAGTTTCAGTCATGGCGCTTATCGGTCGTTTTATTAAAGGTTTGTAGCAAAGTTTGCTTTATTCATGTTCAATTTTGCGATAGTAAAACAACTTCGTTACTATCACGCACTTATTGCTAAAAATTTTCACAAATCCCCAAGTTATTTCTCATAATTTTAAAACCTTGTTAAAGCGCGACTGGCTAACAGCAACACATTATAAGAATTAATCACTTTTCTTCAAATTTCTCGAAAACCGCACGGTGAATTTTAAAAGCGTACGGTGCAAAGATAATTTATATGCCATTATTTCAAATCGTGAAGAAGGAATTTGAACCCTTCGCAGTAGTTGAGTTCCCCGCGCTCGAAAGGGGTCTGATTCTTATGTTATTCCTATATAAACTTTGAATTTGGATAGATGCATTGATGGATACTTCTGTAAGGGATCCCCCGATCGGGAGAACAAAACTGTTATCCCGATCGGCGGTACGAACCGGACTGTTGGAAAGTACAGCAAAGTCTTAAAAACTGAGGCCTCCGCTTCTTCATATATTAATCCCCAAATCTTCTACATTAAGTTTTCACGCACTCAGTGACGGTGCCAGGATTTTGATACCGAATAGAAAGGGAGGGGCACGCTTGTCAAATGGTGGTGGGAGGGGGAAAAGATATGTCTGGGGAGGGGCTTTCCCTATTGACTCTACAAGGCTCTCCTTTTGGAACCTTTCTGATCGTAATCTATATCAAAAATAAAAGCACAATGGTAATATAATGAAAGATAAAGCGTTGAATTTTACATTAGCAAATAAGTGGCAGTTTCTGAATATCAAAATATCGAATTTGAATTTCAACACGAAAAGACTATACGCTGAGCATGCAGTGGCGTGTTTAAAAATGGTCATTAGGGGGGTAGCCCCCCCCCAAAAAGAAAAAAGAAACGCGTAGCCTCCCCACTCCATGAAAAAAAATACAATCGTCAAAGCCATAAATAGAATTAACTGCAATATCAACTGAATCATAGAAAATAGAGATGTTGGAATTTCTAATTCGTATCGACTTAATTATCCTTAATGTTGGACCTAACTATTCTAGTTTGCACAAATAATCTACAACTGAGGACACAAACCCTTCAAGACAGGGAGGTGAAGTTCGGGGAACGTCTTAAAAAGATTGGTGTTTATAGGCTTTAGTCTTCAAAAGCCTAACGTTTAAAGCTACGTTAGACATGCACGCCCCTGAAGCTAAGTCTCGTGAACAGAATGCGTGGGTTTTCCTCTTATTAGCACGGGACTAATTATTTTCCCCATTGAAGCCTATGATGAAAGAGTCAAGTTCGGGGTCCTTCTTGTACCAGAATGTTATAGATTTGGGATCTTTTGGGATGTTTTCTAAAAGTACTATCTAATATCTCTTGGATGAGGGTAATTTCAATAGGGGGTTACCACAGGTTTTGGCCCTTGATTTTAGGCTGAAGTGAAAAGATGTTATACACCCTCACCAAATCACTCAAATTTTAGTGTGGTCCCTTGGTAAAATAGTTCCCCATGAAACTTTTACTGAAGCATATCTCGTCAAGTTTGGATATGCATAATCAATTCCTATCCTTTCTCTACCATTCCTGAAATTTTCAACTTCTCAGCTTCCTATCCCATGTAATGGGACCTTTCGAAAATATTTTTATTAGCCTTTTCTCTGAGGGTTCTCATTTTTGGACGCGGAGTGATACCTTGTTAGTTTCGTGCTACCTCTTGGACCAAAGTAAGGCCATATTTTTGGACCGCTGTTGGTACACTGGATAATATTAAACAAGAATAAATGTGAAACTTTTTGAAAAAAAAGCTGAAACTCACAACAATTTCGATGGCTTATCCCCGGAACCCCAAAATACAAATTACAAATTTATGTGTTGATGATAAATAACAAAACTGTTAAACTAATAAAGCCGTAATATAACTTAACATTTATTATTGCAAAGAACATTATACCTTTGTAACCTCGTCAGCAACTGGGAGGGCTTTGACGTCGCTCCCTTCTTTCTTGCCTTCAAGCAGATAGAAAGGGAAAATGTTTTTTTCAGTGGTATTGACCGCTGGTCGTTTAACAAGTGGTTCTTTTTCTGACAGTAGGTCACTTGCAAACTTGAAAGCCATGACACCGGCAGCAACGGCACTAAGACCAAAAACGAAGTTGCTCATTGAGAATCTGTAGTATGGGAACAATCAGGAAAAATTGCCAAATATAAATTTACTTTGTTGTCTTTTCAGAAATCCGAACGATTGAACGATACTTGGCCGCTGAAGTACTTACTTCATTTTCTTTGTAAAACTGTTAGTTCGTAACAAAGTAGTGATGATAACTTGAATCGCGTCTTTCTTGCACTAAGTACAATAGGGAGTTTTCGATTTGTACGACGGATGGTTCTGCGACGGTAAATTCACGCCTCGAGTCATCTGCGCATGTGTTTGTGCAATGTTGTCGTCCTCGAAATTCTAGGACGGTATTCGGGGTAATTCTGTGATTGTGTATGTGTTGTGGTGAAAACGACAACTTTTGGTACACATATGACCTTACGACCTAATTTTGACGTCATATCAAACAACAAGTTATCCATACAAAGGGTCTTACGTAATGGGTCAAGAGGTCAAGTGGGCATCGATTGTGATCGCATTCAGCACATCACCGAACGCGGACTACACTTACACAGTAAGTGTACGTGCGAATATAGGCTTGCTATGCAAACAGTGCAGTGTACGTGTACACACTAAAACCTCAGGGGGACGCTATCACTTCTGTTCGTGCGATCGTTATTTAATGTATATTTGTGTTCAATACTTGCTTTGTTTTATGCTTGATTTTAATTATGGAGGACGAGGAATTATCAATAGATGAAATTCGTTTGTGGAAAGTTGAAACTCTTAAGGATTTTTTACGTAAACGAGGCCTTAAAATTTCGTACAGGAAAGATGAACTAGTTGCGCTAGTTTTTGCAGCAAAGCAGTTGCCTGAACAGTTCAAAGTTACGTCGCAGGAAGAAAAGGATGCCAGCAAAGAAAAACAGTACAGAGATTTATTAAGTATTGGCGACAAAAATATTCCAGATCCTCTAAAATTGGAAGAAGGATGGGCAAAGGAAAGCATTGCCATAACAAAGTGGCCTCAAACAATGGCCTTTGACATTGGAAAGTATCTTAGTAATATCGACAATGTGCCTTTGAAATTACGTCTTATAAATGACTATAAGGAGGGAAAGGGCTACAGCTATTTTGCCTCTGGCTGGCTTAAGGAAATTGAATATCATCCTATAAGCAGTGAAAGTGACGAATGCTTCCTCCGAGCAGAATGCAGACCTTCGCAAAGCATCAATAATCTGCCATGGAAAGTGTGGGTCTGCATTGGAAAGAGATCTGGAGAAGTTCACTCAGCTTACTGTTCGTGTTTTGCAGGGTAAGACAAACCTATAAATCATTTAAGAAATAAATGGTAGCCCCATATTTGCATATGTTGTACTTTCTGTGCACCAAAACATGTAAGATTCCGCACTGAAAACTCAAAACACCTGACAAAATTTGGCAACCATGTGTACAATTTATGTGTATAAAAAAAAAAAAAATCTGCCCTGTCCTAGTGAGAAATCTCCCGTACTGGTGAGAAATCTCAGGCTGGCTTGGCGCTTATGGTCCCGAGATGACTCTTGCCGAGTTCTCGTCCAGGGTGCATTTCATGTAAAAGTAATGCTGAAGGTACACCAAGAATTTTATTTCCATATGCCAAGCAAAAATCTCGGGCTAGTGCCTTGAAGGTAATTTTTGAATATCATGAGAACACAGTATTGTTTCATGTCCCAGATCAGTCTTTCACATACACCAATAAAGACATTTTAATGGCACACTGGTACGGCAAGTACCAGCAGTTTTAATTTTTGCCGCTGCAAGCCAAGTTCCACGCCAAAGATCTTCGGATCTTAGTGCATGGAATGCAGATTGGGTTCTCGTTCAAGTAGATAAAAAGTCTCCATGCTTAAGCCATGAGAATATGTAGGGCCTATTGTCATATTTTGCAGATTGTCTTCTTTTTTAATGTGCAATTGAATTTAAACTTGCAATTACATCCCAGTCTTAAATCATTGTACATGTTGGACCATTCAAGCATAATCATTTGGACTTCTACTAATTTAAGTAATCAGTGGTTGTTTACCTAATAATGAACTGCTCTAATGCCATTTTATTCATGATACATCGTAAAACTCTCTCGTGCTCATGGGACTATCAAAATCATAAATAATAAAATACTATTTCATACTGTACATACACAGTAAACCTTTTAATGATATTGAAATATTTAATTTTCTATATAACATCACGTCTGAAGAAAAATTATGCTTCCTTTTCAACTAAAATAACCACGATCACAAAAATGTATCATCTGTAAAATGTAATAGTATTCCTGCATGATTTGTACATATCTTGAATTTAAAATGTTATTGTTGTTTTAAGTTAATTTTCTATTTTTATCTCAACAGATACGGAAGCACTTGCAATCACATTGCAGCTGTACTTTTTAAAGTGGACTTTGCCTGGAGGAATGGCCTCACCAACCCAGCCTGCACATCCAGAGAATGCGGGTGGTCTTCATTCGGTGCCAAACAGCAAGTTCAGCCTAAAAGGATTGCAGAAATGACATGGAGCAAACCTCAGTTCTCTAAAAGAGGTAAGATCGCTGGTATTGCAATGTTTTCAATATTTAGATTCAGCAGTGGCAAAGATTTAAGAGATTTATTTTCCAGCAACACAAAGAAAACTATATCAGATGTATATAAAATACAACTGTGTTTTGGTGTAATCTTAAAAGGAATGGTTTCATTGATCTTTTGCATATCATACATGATAAAAAATGTTTTAGATATGCAGAAAAGGGGAAAAAAGTAAATGACTTTTTTCAAATCAAATTAGATTAATTTTTCAATTTTTTCACAATAATCTGAGATGTAACGTCAACAAGTATTAAAAGGGGTCTTTTATTTTTCTATCAATTTGATTGGAATTTTGTTCTTATGGAATTACATGACCATAACAATTAAACACATCACTCAGTATGCTTGGGTCGATTAATATTTAACTTTCCTACCATGCATGTAATTTTACATGTAGGACCTACTGGTAAAATAACATTTTGCTCATGATATGTCAATATCAAGGAAAAGACAATATCGCCCTAAGTTACCACCCAAGCAGAAAAATAGACCAAAACTGCTCGATGTTGAGAACTTTGGATTAATTTTTTTTTTAAAGTAGGAATAATGTTGCAGTTTGATAGCATGTGACATTGAAAGAATTTTACGGAACAAAATACAGAAATTCATCAGACTATTCCTTTGATGCAAATAGTTTTTTTTTTTTTTTGCACATGCTGTTAAGTCATGCAGTTTTAAAGAGTTTTGGGCTGTGTTACAGTTTGGGAATTGAAGAATGAATATTTAAGTGGATGATTGTGGGCACGAAAATAGCAAGATATACTCTTGATTTGTATCTACATTGTGGAAATGAGTGTCAGCTGTACTTGGAAGTTACAAAAGCTCTTTCTGTACTAACCCTCATCTTCTTTCTCCATGCAGGGATGAAATCATATGAAACTTATTTATTTTTTAATTCGTTTTCTCTTTCACAGGCAGAACTTCAGCTGGAATTAATCCACGTATCAGACAGTTGTTTTCGCCAACACGATCTTCAAAACAGCAAAAGGCTGCACCAACTTTTGAAAATTTGCAACAAAACTTGCAACCTTTATTTGAAGATGCGTGTGTTTTCGCTGGTTCTGCTCTACACAGGGAAGAGAGTAGTGGTAGCATCCAATTCTTGCCACATGAGGATATCAATGTTGCGTTTACGGAGGAAGTAGAAACGTCCCAACCCACTTCCATGATGGCCTTGGCAGCTATGGCAGGTGCCACTTCTGATTTTTTGCTTGCAATTCCTGTTTATTCTACCTCAACAATCAAGGACATTGAAGAGAGAACTAAGGGCCAGGCAGATAACCCCGACTGGTTCGCAGAACGCCAGGGTAGGATTACAGGGTCAGTTGTGCACTCAATTGTAACTCGGTCAAGACGGCTCAAGTCAGGAGAGCAACTGGACAACACACTTTTATTAAAGAGAATCCTTTATGACAAACTGAACCCGATATTCCAGCGCTGAAGTATGGTCGGGAAATGGAGGGTGAGGCGAGAGATAAGTATATATTCGTAATGAAGGAGGAAGGGCACCATATTATGGTAAAGGAGTGCGGTCTATTTGTACACCCAGAGCATGTTTATGTTGGGGCAAGTCCCGACGGTCTTATACATTGTGAATGTTGTGGAGCTGGGGTACTGGAGATCAAATGTCCTCTCAAGACATCCTACACAGCCCCAACGACTACAAATCTAGACTATATTGAAGAGGTTGATGGTGTTCTCTCATTGAAGAAATCTCATTCATATTATTCTCAAGTTATTTTAGAAATGGGTGTAACAAACACTAAGTTTTGTGATTTCTTTGTGTATTCTAGACATGGTTATCTCAAGATAAGAACACTGTGGGATGAAGAACGTTGGATGGAGATGCTCGAGCTTTGTGATTATTTTTTCAAAACTTCATGGCAAAGGAACTCATTTCAAAGGATATCTTCAACAAAATTTCTCTGGAATGATTTGTGGGGCAAATATAATTTTTGTGTCATGTCAAATGCTTTAATTTTTAAATTGTATTCTTTTTATTCAAACCACTTGAAATTAGAGCTGTTGATTTCTGACTTAACAATCAAACGGAACAAAGATGTAACAAACATTAGTGGAACTGGTACATTTACCAGTACACATGTTATGAAAAATTAAAAAGAGTGTGAAGTTTCCCAGTTTTATTCCACACAACAATTCAAACACAAATACAGTTCTAAGACTAACAAGCCAGTACTGTATTGGCTGAAATGGATTAATTGTTTAGATATTATTTTTTAAGTGTTTTAAATATCTAAACGAAAAATTGCTAATCATCAACAGCACTACTTGAAATAGCATGAATTGAGACATGATTTGCTTTTATTCTCTATCGCATGATTATCAGACTTTGTCGCCTAAAAATGATAATAAGTTAAGAGGAAAAAAACAATTCTTACATTTATTTCAAACTTTTATATATTTCTGAATTGTTACTTTCTTTGAATACAGTATAATGTTGTTTCAGGTTGACATGCTTTTATTTTGTTGTCAATTTCACTGAACATAGGATATTACAGGTATACTTAATTGGTGAATCCATTTCACCTTGATACAAAAAAGCACTTCATAAATAGAATCCTATTAATAAAAATGGTGCTTTACTACCCAGCCAAGTTATGAGGCCACTTACAAAGTTCTGTAAATATTATGTTGCTTGAAGGGGACATTAGATTATTTTCTTATCGATATTGATGACCTTTGGAATTTGGATGATATTGCACTGTACAGTGAAAGTTTACTAAATGTTTTTTCAAGGTGACATGATTTTACTGCTCTTACAAAAAAAAAGACAGAAATGACTACCTGGCAAATTTTGAAGATAATTTAAGGTTTTGTGCAGCCTGCTAGCCAGTGGCCTAACGAGAAATCACTAGAAAATGTTGGGTATGGGGCGAATGTGAAGATTTACCGACGGGATTTTAATAAAGAATTTACGTTTTCAAGGGCAGAATTTTTCGACAAAGCTCTAAAAATTTCCAATAGACCATAGCTTTAAGCTTTGGTGTGGGGGAGGGGGGTACATTCCACTTTTTACGCTACTGCCACTAGCGTATTTTGATACTGTACATTGAAAATTGTTTTGATATCGATTCATATAGTTTCAAGGTTGTATGATTCTATTTTGTAATCAATTTCACCGAACTGGATGTTATTGATCAACTTGAAAATTAGTAGCACTTGTGGTTCATTCTTACAGCTTCCAGGATATGAACACTTTCAAAATTTGATTTTTTTCTGTACCGCAAAGGTATATGGACAGGTACCGAAGTACAATGAGCCAAAAGAGCAATAAATTCTGAGTTGAACAGTCTTTGAATTTTGCAAATAGCATGTGTACTTTTCAAGTTATGAGCTATCAAAGTTTGACATTCTTATAATTTATTGAAATTTATTGCAGAAATGTAATGTTCAAACAGGAGGACATCCTAAATTGCCTTTTGTTTTTCTTTATAATTAATTACCAAATTTCAGACCTTAAAATGCTGAAATTGCCTTCTCTTTTTCAAATTAGTTGGGGTATGCAAAAGATCAAATTCTCTTTGTTGAAAGGTTTTCCTTTCATCGTTTCCATGTCACAAGAGTAAGATTTGCATATTTGCTCCAAAATCTTAAAAAGCTGTAAAATGGCAAATTTTTAACCAATTTTGATGGGAATTTTGTATTCTGCATGTTTTTCAGTGGATTTGCCATCAATTTAGCTTAAGTTGCCTCTACCTGTCTATATATCTTTAAAAAATTACGTTATCCTTTTGTGAAAGCTAGATTTCATTTTCATTCTACGCAGTTGAGTTTTCGAATTAAATGTTGGTCTACTGCAGTTCTCAATCTTTTCCGAGGCATGCATAAAATGTGAGGCAGATCATATGAAAACAGATCTCCACCAAATATTTTTTTTACCTTCATTTGTATATATCATTGTTTCTCCACTTTTTATATAAATCAAATTCATGAACAAATTGTAACATACAACATTACTTGAAGCCTATACATCAAGAAACAGCCTCAAATCTAATGACTAACATAAATGTTCACAAAAATCACTGTATATTGATATCACAAATGGGCCATATTATATAAGCTGTACTCTTTGTCTTTAGTTCTTTTAAAAGTTCAATACTTGTCTGGATGAGAAAATAAGAATACATCATCATGAACATGACAATACTTTTTTTTTTTTTTTGTACTGTATTTAGTGAAATTCTGTTGTCTTAAGTATGACAGTCTTTCGGACCAGTGGAGTTACTTAGATACCAAAGGAGGTAGCAGATTTACAAGGGCAGCACAAACAATGAGTATATCATCAATATTAGGAACTAGAGTTATGGGTAATATCTCTTTCAAAATTCGAAACCATTTCATCCTACCAATTGCCCTCTCCACATGAATTCTGGCATTTGCTATCTTCTTAGTCTTTGCAACCTCCTCTGGTGTTTGTTGCTCTTTCCCTTTACTTGCAGGTGGGATCTCTAAAGATGCTTGTCTTAAGAGCAATTCCTCTTTGATAGTGAACCCCCTGTCTGCTAGGATGGTATCCCCAGGGTCAAGAAGGTTAAGGAACCCAGATTCCTTTGTAATATGAACATCACTGGCCCTACCTCCCCAAGCCTTAGACAAAAAGGAAACCATACCGTTTGGTGCAATTGCAACCAGAAACTTAACAGTGTTATGTTTTTTGTAATCGGACCATGTAAGGGCCTGCAACTCAAGATTTCTTGGTCTTCCTATGAAAACTTCGGTGCAGTCTATAGTACACCTTAAATTCTTATACTTTTGTTTTAGAGATTTTGGCATTGTTTCATTGATGACTTCCTTGTCTGGCCAAAACACAAGAGGCTTCAATTCCACCGCTAAAAATCTAATCCATGTGTTGAAAACTTGGGAAGCTGTTCCAATTGAAACATCAAACAAGCTTGCCAGAAAAGATGTGGTCAAGGCCATTCTCAATTTTATCAAAACCAAAAGAAATTCCTCCTTCGCTGTCAAAATTCTGGCAGGACCAGGTTTATGTGGGCTTTTTTTCCTTCTTGGTGTTGTTCGGGAGATGATTCCTTCTTTTCGCCACACCATCTGGCTATGGCCTAGGAGCCGTAATGTCTCAGGTTTGTGATGGTACAGAACTTACAGTTTGTTTTGCTTCGAGAAAACTTACCCCTCAAGAACAAAAGTACTCAACGGGTGAAAAAGAGGCACTTGCTTGCGTGTGGGCTGTCGAAAAATGGCACACATACCTATGGGGTCGAAAGTTTACCTTGAAAACTGATCACCAAGCCTTGGTTACCCTTCTTTCAAAAACTGGCACTGGTCACAAACCCATGAGAATTGCTCGATGGGCAGCTCGTTTACTGCATTACACATTTCAAGTTGAGTATAAGCCAGGTACCCAAAACAAAGTGGCAGATGCCCTTTCCAGGTTACCCATACATGATCCTACCTGCAATACATTCAACAGTCATAATGATTCTGATGAAATAGCTGCTGTTTGCCAGCTAGTTCTAGGTGACTGTAGTGTTACAAGAACGCAGTTACAAAATGCAACTCGTCCGACAATACCTGCCAAACAGTGATTACCTTACTCCAAAACGGTTGGCCTACAAATCCAAAAACTGTTCCAATTCAAGTGAGACCTTTCTTCAAAATTAATCATGAATTATCACTGCATGATGGAATTATTTTTCGGGGTGAAAGGGTAGTAGTACCAGAGTCACTCACCTCAAGTTTGATAACTAAAGCCCATGAGGGTCATCAAAGGATTGTTAAACGAAACAGAGGTTAAGGAACCTATACTGGTGGCCTTGCATGGATACTCAGGTTTCAAATTTGATCAAACAATGCATGATTTGCCATTCTGCTGATAAAGGGGCTAAACCCAGAGTTCCCCCATTGCAACCCGTCCCGTATCCTGAAAATGCTTGGGACAAAATAGGGCTGGATATTGTAGGACCAGACCTTTCTGCGCCACATGGTTCAAAATTTGCAATTACTCTTATCGATTACCATTCTAAATGGCCAGAAGTCGCTTTTTGCGAAACTGTCACAACTGATAAGGTCATTGACTTTTTGCTTTCAGTTTTCAGCAGGGAAGGATTCCCCAAGGAAATTGTCACAGACAATGGAGTTCAATTTACCTCCAAACAATTTGAGGATTTTCTCAAATCTAGAAATATTAAACACAGGTATTCTGCCTCTACAACCCCAAGGGAATAGCGAAGTGGGAACGCTTCAATAGGGTTCTCAAGGAATGCCTGCAATGTGCAAAACTTCAGGGTAAATCTGCTAAAGATGCAGTCGTGATTTCCTCTGTATATATCGATGCACACCTCATGCCACCACAGGTGAAGAGCCGTCAAAACTTCTTCACGGCAGACATTTGCGCACAAAATTGGACATTGTGGATGTAACTGCGAATCCAAAATCTCGTCCCCCACCCAAATAAGGGAAAGAGTTCGACTAAGCCCAACAAAAATACAAATTCCACCACGATGTAGCTAAAAGAGTCAAATCACGGTCATTTGCGGTTGGTGATTTTGTTCGGGTGAAAAAACCAGGACATATTCTGAAAGGTTCCCTTGCATACTCCCCTCCAATCCAAATTCAAAGAAATTCGGTTTAAGTACATACCAGACTTCAGATGGTCGAAAGTGGAATGTCGAAAGACTGATTCCTTGTTTGGGTCCCCCCAATTCCCATAAAGAGAGGGAAGATTCAGTAAATTACTGGCCCGTACACACACCTGCTACAGACACTGGGAGTCGTGGTCCACCAGAACGCCCCCACCGAATCCGACAACCCCCTGCATGGACACGAGATTATGTTTTACGCTAAATAAAAGAGAATTGACAATATTCAAGTTTCCAAAAAAAATGTATTTGTCGAAAAAAACCATCCATGTATAAAATTATTTTTACACAGTCCATCAATGTATTGTTATTCTAAATTGCATACCGTACCTTGATTAAATCTGTTCCATCCAATACCTTTTCCTAATCCGTCCAATGCCTTTTCTTAAAGAGGAGGGAAAATGTGATGTTCTGTTTAATACAGTTTAAAGTTATTTCAATATATCTATTTTATATGCTTATCCATTCAGTATATCTATTCTATGTTATGAATCACCATGCTATGTGAGTCATGATCATGCTTCTATTCCACCTTATTACTCACTCTTCATTTGCTTCTCTTACCATACGGACGTACGAATAATCACTCTGAATATATAACTACATTTACCTGCTCTTTGTGTCTTTCTTTACCGTACACAACATTACAAAAACGCTAATAGCTTCTGGGGGCTTTGCCCCCTCGGCGCCTAGGACGTCGACCCTAGATAAATAGCCAACAAAATTTAGTTCTGCTCTTCAAGTAATAAATGAATAGCTGTTCCATTATGAACAGAAGACTCACAGAAAATAGATAAATTATAAATTGCAGGGTTTTGTGGATAAACAGTACATCTGTTGTGAACCTGGTGAAAAAGACTTGATATTTTAGTGAAGAATATTCTCAGGAATGCTGTGTAAATTTGAAAAAGTTACTACAAAACAAAATTGTCGTTGATCTCTAATGGCGTCCATCGGAACAACCATAGTCTTCGTTAGGCCGCAGATCAGTAAACAACAGTAATCACACAATGTCAACATACAGACATGGGTTAAAGTGAAAGGAATTATGGTTAAATGATGGTAAATGGTTCAATAGCTAGACTAGGCCTATTGTCCTACAATGTCTGATGGCAATGTATTCCACTCTTTTTTAGTGTATGAGGAAAAGAGTATAAATATTCTTTTGTTTTAGCATAGGGAACTAGGTTACAACTGAACTACACAGTATGAAACAATTTGATTTGGCAGCGTTTCATTTTAATAACTGTTGTTAATGTTTCTTTCCATATAAATATTGATTCCTGACTTTATATGTACGGCTGCAGTACATATTACGATCAATGGCAGATCTATTTTATCGACCCGTCGTACAAATAGGCCCGACCTTGTTCGTTCACTCTACCTTTTTTGGGGGTCTGACGTTTGCGCATATTTGAATTGTGGAATTGTGTATTCTGATGTTGAACTTATTAAGTAGCACATAACGTGTTCCATCGGGGATAGTAATGTATGTTTGCGGATTACACACCTTTGTTTCTTTTGTCTTTTGGCATTTTAGGAATAAATAGTCACAATTTCTGTGCATATTTTGATGCCTCTTGAAAAGCCCTATAGCAGAGCTGCAGTGAAACAATTGAATCAAAATTGAAAACTTTTAAGTAGAATTCTTAATCAATCTAAATGCAGAATGGTAGTCTTATACATGTGGACTTATCTTTCTAAAAAAAGCATTTTGGAGTGGCCTAAATTTGAGCTCTAGAGAGTCTAGAATTAAGACTAAGACTTTCCAACCTCAACATCTTGTGCGCCCCCTCCCCTTCCCCCTCCTTCTTTAATACTAAGAAGAAATCGCAGCAAACTAATTACCGAATATGAAAACCTCCGTGTACCTCATCTATAAAAAAAAATTCAGAAAAAAGTCACAATGGACTGAAGCAATGGAGGTCTTCTTGCTACGCGAAATGGTTGTACAAAATCTATTTAGGCATAGACATGGGACACAGGAAAGAGGGAAGATGTGGGAGCAGGTTGCCACAGCTCTCCAACCATTAAATCAATCAACAAACACGCCGATCAACCTAAACCAAAGAACCGTCAGAGACAAATACAAGGGACTGAAAGCTAAACTTCGAATGAAAAACAACAAGGAGAGGGCTGCGTCTGGGATCAGCCCTGAAGAGACGGATACTTAGGAAGAAGTTAGAGAGTTACTTGAGCAGTTAGAAGAGATGGAGCAAGACGCAGAGAACATCCCACCTCAAAAAAAGGATGAGGAAGAACAGAAGAGGATAGATGGCATAGAAATGCAGAAGCAAATGTTGGAACGATTCTCTGAGACCAGAAAGAGGTAAACTTTGACTGGTTATGAACAATGTAAAGACCCATACTGGTTGTTGTTCCTCTTCTCTGGTTTTTAACTGTTTTTTTCCTTGAATGATCAGAGACATAGATCACTTGTAAACTTCAACAAATGTTTTGCTGATGTGTGGTTAATTGTTGCATTATGCAGCATAATTTCTTTAAAGAAATATTTTTAAATTCAAATGATTTCAATTTAAATGATAAGTTATTTCATTTTGGTTCCAATGCTAATAAGCGAGTTCGTAGTTTCATCATGTAGCCTCATTACGTAATGGGTCATAAGCTCATGCGGATCCCAAAATCAATAATTCGGTGACAGGCAAACACAGCCAACCTACACCTCCATTGACCGTGACGCACAATCACAATACATTTCCCACGTTAGATCTTTTCTTCGCTTGCGTTCATGTTCATAGTGTCTGTTTACAGTTCTCAAGTGGTCATTTCTTGTGATTTTCGCTATATTTTCCATAATTTTGTTAGTGATGGATGAGGAACTATCCATAGACGGTATTCGTTTATGGACTGTGAAGGCTTTAAAGGATTTTTTTGCGAAAAGAGGACTTAAGTTGTCTGGTCGAAAAGATGAATTGGTGGCCCTTGTGTTTAGTGCACTGCCGGCTGCGGAGTACATCAAACCAGTTGACCCGCCGCTGCCGCAGAAAGCAGAGCTGACAAATACGATAGTTTGTTGGCCATAGAGGGGAAAACTATTCCGGACCCGTTACATCTTGAGGATGGATAGGAGTCGGAGGACAATAGCATTGGAAAGTGGCCTCCCATTATGTCTTTTGATATTGGACATTATCTTTCAAACCTGGACGATGTGCCTCTGAGGCAAAGACTTATGTCAGACTATAAGGAAGGAAAGGCCTATTGTTATTTCACTTCAGGTTGACCGAGTACTATAGAATACCATGGACTGGATATCAGTGGTAGTGACAGTGAGTTTTGTGTGCTACGAGCAGACTGCAGGCCATCACAAAATGTCAATAATCTGCCTTGGAAAGTGTGGGTGTGTGCTGGAAAAAAACCAGAAAGGTCCACTCAGCTTTCTGCACATGCTTTGCAGGGTAAGTTTGCTATTGTAGGCGTATGCCAAGTTGAATTAAACAATCAAGAAATAATAACATTACACTTAAAAGACAAGAATAATTCAAACTTTTGCATTTATTTTGGCAAAATTGCAGGTCGGTGCCAGTAGATCAGTATAAATTTACGCGTATGTTAACATGAAAATAAACAAAAAGTAATTATTCGGTAAAATTAACAAATTTATTTAAAGCTATCGTATCGTATCCCATAATGTACCATACAAATTACCTAACCTAAAAACCCAAGTACCAACCTCCCAATATTGATTAAATTGCAATTCATTGGTGCATCGAACGTCCACAAATGTAGCGTCGGAGTAGTAATGATGTCACATCATGGTCTACAGTACCTTCAATGTGCGAGTGAGTAGAATGTTGTGTAAGGTTGATGACGGGGTGCATAACATCACATGGCCAGTTAGGGGTGCGTCATATAGTTAATGAAGTGCAATAACTGGATGTATTTGCAGGTTTGTTTAAAATTATCATGAATAACCATGTCTAGTATCCAGTCAAGATTTAGTTTGATTTGTAATTAAATTAATTTTCCGTCTCTTTTTGCTTTCCAGGTACAGTTCCACATGCAACTACATCGCCCGCAGTTCTTTTTAAGGTCGATTTTGCTTGGAGAAAATGGACTCACAAACCCATCATGCACTTCACGTGAGTGTGGCTGGTCTGCTTTTGGAGCCAAGAAGAATGTTCAGCCAAAACGAATTTGCGATATGACATGGACCAAAACGCAGTTCCCTAAGAAAGATATTTTTAAGTTAATTTTATTTTATTTGGTTAAAGAAATATTCCTGTGGATTTTCATTTATGGTAAAGAACAATTAAACTTAAGAAACAAAGTGGTGCAAGAACTAAGTTAATATCTTAATTCCATTCAGAAGACATCACAATTTAAAGAAAGGAAAGATGCTCTTAAAATACCTGGTACATAATTTTTCCTTCAACTTGATTGCATACAGGTAAGCAGGCAAATTCAGCAAAAAATTCTTATGTATTTCTTGCAAATTTAATAACATGTTTTTCACATAATCCAAAATAGCTTTGGGTTGAAAAAAGGGATATGGTGAAATGCACACTTGACATGAAAATATTTTGTTCTTTTCTTTTCTTTTTCAATGTACGTCACATTTTCAATGTGGGAAAAATTTAAGTCAATTTCAAAGAAATACAAAAGACTTTTTCATGAATTTGCCTGCCTACATAATCAAACCGAAGGTCATATTCTGTATGAGGTGTTTTTAAAAGCATTTTTCTTCTCTTTAAAAAAAATTATATTTCTTGAATGGAATATGATATCAGCCTCACTTTTTGTACCAAATTGTTACTAAAATGTTCTTTATCACATACAGTAGGAATAATGAAAATCCACATGAATATTCCTTTGAATGAAAATGTGGGATGGGGATTTTCCCCTTCATTTGAATTCTAGGTGGATTTGAAAATTTACTCTAGAGGGGTGATTTTATAACAAAATGAGGCCATAAAATAAAAAGAGCAGTCAAATCAGACATCAATTTTTTGTTTGTTATTAGTCTAAATTGGCTGCAAATGCATGGACAGAAAGAAAAATTCATTGGCCATTTTTTTATTTTTTGACGAAATCTGTAGCAAAAATGCCAAACAGTACTAATTTGTATGTAATATTTAGTTTTCACAATGGTCAAAAATGGTCACAATGGTTTCAACTAGGTTATTCTTAAAGTGGCCAAAAAAAAATTCTGGCCATTTTTTAAAATTGATTTTTGCAGGAATTTCCCCCATAACTGTAATTTTTTTCCCCAAGACCAAATCCGCAGAGTAAATAATTGTTTAAGCTTATCAAGTTTCCATAACATTGACTGTTATAAGCCACTTGTTCTTTCAGGCAAAACATCCACAGAAGGCATCAACCCATCCAGCAGGCGATTGTTCTCCCCATCCACCTCGACAAGCGCTCAGCCAAGAACTCCGACATTAGAGGACTTTTAATCTATTCGGCCTGAATTTATGAATGCTTGTGCTTTAACTTATGTGAAGGAGAAGGAAGAAACGGCAACTACAGCAATTATTGAACAGCCGTGGAGGATACTAATGTTGGTAACTCTGTGGATGTGCAAACTACACAACCCATTTCTTTAATGGACCTAGCACAAACAGCAAGTGATTTGGAAGAATTTTTGGGCACATTGCCAAAACTAAATGCTAGTGACATCATTTTTGTTTTTCTTCGCATGGTTACCTAAGAGTTCGAATTCCTTTTGACAGTGAAAGGTGGAAGGAGATCAAACAATTAGCAAACTATTTTTATACCACACACATGGCAAAAGAAATGGTTACAAGAGAGTTGCAACAATCCATGTGAATCTGTACACAATGTGTTTTTTTCCATTCCTTTGCATCAGAATTTCTCTTTGTTATCGAATAAACATATTAAAGGAATATTCCAACCGGATTTTTATTTTTACATTTTTGAAAGAGACAAGACTTAAAAGCTAACAGGTGAAAAGTTCAGAGTTTCTAAATGTTTTACAATGTTGACGAAAATCTTTTTTTTTTCTGGCAACATATGTGATGTCATATCATCAGCACTGTCATTTTGATCGTTAAGTATTCTTTGAAAATGAGTCAAAATATGTTTTCTTATTGAGGCAGTCATTCACATGAAAATAGATATTAACATATTTATTTTCACTATTTTCATATATTTTAAATGAAAATATTTGGGAATATTCCTTTAACAGTCATACGTGTTCTTGACGAGCTATCATATCTTTAAGGGATGTATGTAAACTAGGGAAAATCTAATATTATTTGACAAGTACAGCTGATGGTGTTAATTTGATCCCCTTTTGTGTGAATGCCTTTCCGTTAGCTGGTGCTGTTGATGGTAGTCTCTGATGACTGCTGTTTGGGAAATTTTTTGGTGCCTGTGCCAGACGGTCATGTTGCTTGTCGTGGCCACTGTAGCCATATCCATGATCAAAAGTTTATTTTAATTAAACAAAAAGGTAAATTTTTATTTACATTAATTCGCATGAAAATGAACTTAGGACTTCAACATTTTATATGAAAAATATCTTGGTTGGAATATATATAGAAATTTTGATATTTTTGTTAATGACTTTCAGGCACTACTTCAAGGCACAGTAGAAACTCTGCATTGGTAGCAGGTGGTGTTCATATAAAAAAGTCAAAACAAAATGGCTACTCCCATTGAAGAATACTTGAAGTACTTTTAAGTACCTTTGAAGAAATTCTCTTACCAGAAAGTTAAATTTTTTAACCAGATTAATTTGCATGAAAGTGAAATTTAGGACATCAACATTCTATATGAAAAATATCTTACTTGGAATACATATAGAAATTTTGAATTTTTTTTTTGTATGAATTTCAGGCACCACTATACGGCACAGTAGAAAGTCTGCATTGGTGCTAGGTGGTGTCCATTATATAAAATAGTCAAAACAAAATGGCTACTCCCATTGAAGAATACTTGCAGTACTTTACTTTACTTAAGAGTACTTTTGAGGATTTTTTTCAATTTAAATGTTATTTGAAAAACACCATGTCAATTCTCATCACCTTGACCTTGTTCATGATGCAGTTGAGTCGACCATGAAAACAAAATGGCTACTTCAAAGAATATATGTAATATACTTTGCAAATCAGGTCAAGAGCATCTGGAAACAGGGTTGGAAATTGGTATTATTTGGCATTACTTCATTTGCTTGGCTAGCTTACGGCTTTTCCAAGCTAGTCCTAAATGGAATCATTAACATGTAAATATTATTTGTACATATTTGTTTCTTTTACAGAGTTTATTACAAGAAAGAAAAGAGAGAAGATAATTAAAAGTATCCTGTCTTGATTATATTGTTATTTCAGCTCCTGTATGTACATGTAGCCTAGAGCCATACCCCAGTTTTCCTAAACCACATCAAAAAGTTCAATAATTGTTTGGGAAATTCCCCCACCCCACCCCACCTGTAGAGCAACCACTGGAATTTATTATTCATTTCAGTCATTGTTGAAAGCATTAATGATAAAGCAATGGATAATACAAAATTACATAGTTTGAAAAACAATGTCCAATAAAACGTTTGAAAGTTATATACAATAAGCAGTTGTGACTTTGCAAGAAGTCACTTGTTCACTTTGACACAAGGGGTGGTAGGAGGTTAACCAGGGCTGCACAGACTGCTATAATGTCATCTATCACAGGAACAAGGTTGATTGGTAAAACCTCCTTGAGGATTTTGAACCATTTCATTCTCCGATAGCCCTTCGACATGGATTCGTGCATTAGCAATTTTCTTTGTCCTGGCAACCTCTTCTGGTGCTTGCTGCTCCCTTCCTTTACTTGGTGGTGGGATCTCTAGCTTGGCATGTCTCATCAAAAGTTTTTCCTTAATGGTGAACCCTCTGTCAGCAAGTATGATATCCCCTTGTCAATTAAATTTTTAAAAACAGACTCCTTTGTAATTAAAACATCTGATGCCCTCCTCCCCAAGCTTTTTGAAATGAACGATATCATGCCATTTGGAGCTATGGCAACCAAAAACTTGATGGTATTATGTCGCTTGTAGTCCGACCATGTTAGTGCCTGAAGTTCCAAATTTCGTGGCCGACCAATAAATAATTCCGCACAATCTATGGTACACCTCAATGTCTTGTACTTATTCTTAAGGCTCACAGGCATTTTCTCCAATATGATTTCCTTGTCTGGCCAGAAGATTAGTGGTTTAAGCTCAAAAGCCAGGAATTTATTTAACCCATGTGTTGAATATTTGCGGGCTTCCCGACGATACACAAAACAAACTTGCCAGGAAGGAAATCGGAGGGCCATTCTCAATTTAAGAAGGACCAACAGGAACTCTTCCTTCACCGTGAGTGTTCGGGCAGGTCCACGCTTGGTCAGCTGCCTTATTGGAGTTGTCCTTAAGGATGACTCTTTCTTCCTGCCACACCAGTACCTTATCTTCTTTCCATTTGGCAACCGGTACTGTACAATGCCATAAACTTGGCCTTTGACTGTATGCCAGTGTATGACTTCACAGTGGTGTCATTCTTCAAGATAATTTTAAAACCGGATAATCATTTGTGTGTTGCACTGTAGTGTGTGTCTTCTTCTTCTTTAATTTTGCAACCTTGCTTGCAAGTTCTTTGATTTTCTTTTTGCTTTATCAACACACTCTACACAATCAGTTGCAGGAGCATGATAGGGAATGTTCTTACAGATGAGGCTTCATTTTTTCGTAGGAGGACCATCAGTTCCTTCAGCTGTTGAAGGCTCAAACTCTTTAACAACAGGTACCTCCTATGGTGGTGCAGCAGCTGCAGCTGGTGCTGTTTGTTTTGAGTCCTTTTCATTGATGGTTTCAATTCCTTTACGAGGTGGCTTTCTTGCAGCTTTTGCTGACAGCATGTCATATCCCAAATTTTCTGAAGAGTTTGGGTGGGCAGATGTTGGCTCTGTATCAACAAAATGTAATGAGCAAATTCTATCATCTTTGATGGTTGCCAGTTTTTCCCATCTTGACCTTTTCTGTTGACAAGCTTTGTCCATGTTTTCTCCGTTCTTGGTCCTTGGTTTCAGTAGGGAATGGAAATAACTGAAACGGTGGCTTACATTCACAACGACCAAACTTTAAACCATGAAGTTCACATAAATGAGAGTACCACTTGTTCAGCCTCTTTACACTGTTTCCACAGCCGTAAATTGTGCAGATCCTACCCATGGTAAAGAGAAACCTGAAAAAGATTAAGAAAATGGGGTAAATATACTATGAAAATAGCATCAGAAGGTACACAAGTAATGATGTGATTCATATGAAGTTTGTCTGTAATTTGAATCATTCAATATTGTGCTAATATTATTGTAGCTTTCACATTAAAACTTATTTTCTTAAAGTTAAAATATGTAACATCACTCATGAGCACATTCATTGAAACTTAAATGTTGTGGAATATTTTTAATTTAGAATTTCAAAGTTTTCATATGTATGAAAAATACATATAAATATAAACCAAAATTTCAATGGGATAAAAATGTAAAAACAAAACAACATATTTTCATGCCTGAGTCACAGTGAGAGGTAGAATTGCATTTGAAGAAATAAATAGTGTTAAAAACACAAAATAAACATGACGCACAGTGGAGCTTGGCGAAATGGTGTGAGGGTGTATTAAAACACACTTTCACAGGTCAGATACAAATAAACAGGGGCGCTGAAAGTAAGATAAGCGGCGGGCAGCGCATGAAAAAGGCACCCTGCAGATAGACCCAGGACGTTGATTCATAGAAAAAGAATGCATTAAATAAAAATAATGCAAAGTGTAAGTCTGCATTCATTCTGTATCTTATTTGAAAGTAATCAACTGGTTACTTCTCCCTTGAGGCTTGACTTCAAATAACAAATATGTTTTTCACAGCTAAGTAAGACTAAGAGTATTTTACTCTTTCGGGATAAAATTCAATGCCCTTTTTGCCGAGAAGTTATTTCACGATGCAACTCCCCATATTCCATCAGCCCCGGCTCGTGAACGTATACCTTTGCTCATGAAAATTATCAGTCTTAACACGCCAAGTAGCCTATAACTAGTTCCACGGAAAATATCAATATCACCGATTTTTACGATTGAAACACGACTTGAATCGGTCGTTAGAAGAAAAAAGACATCAAAAAATATTTAACCTTTGTACATCCATTTTCATGAAGTTACTTTAGAGAGGGAAATACATCAATGACAATATTTTTTTTTTTTTTCGTATAACTAACATGAATGCTAACCTTAGCCTATGCATCAGAAATGAAATGGTCCTTTAATGAAATGGCCCTAATTAAATGGCCTTTTAATGAAATTTCCCTTAATGAAATGGTCCTTTAATGAAATGGCCCCTTAATGAAATGGCCCCCTAATGAAATGGCACTTAATGAAATGGCCCCTTAATGAAATGGCCCCACAATGAAATGGCTGCTTAATAAAAATGGCTGCTTAATAAAAATGGCCTCTTAATGAAATGGCCCCTTAATGAAATGGCGCCACAATGAAATGGCCCCTTATTGAAATGGCTGCTTAATAAAAATGGCCTCTTAATGAAATGGCCCCTTACTGAAATGGCTCTTAATGAAATGGCTCCTAATGAAATGACCCTTAATGAAATGGCCCCAATGAAATGGCCCCATAATGGAATGGCTCTTATTGAAATGGCCCTTAATGAAAAGACCCTTTAATGAAATGATCCTTAATGAAATGGTCGCTTAATGAAATGACCCTTTAATGGAATGACCCATATGGTTGCCGTTTGAAATTCAAGTGATTCATATCTGGGTATTTCAGATTTCGCTTAACTGTTAAATACGTAGTTCTATACTGTAGAAGTTAAGTACATATATGATTTAGGCTACCTGAAATATGAATTGCATTTACCATCGTTGTAGTTGTCCAAATTAAATACTTCTTACTCGTCGTACTTCAAATCACGATTGGTGGGCTTATTGACATCATATAGCAGCATAAATTCTTCTTCATCGAGTATTTCCAAACAATAACTGAGGACTAATGCTTCTCTGACTCGATAAAGATTGGACATTTTTAGAAAACAGTGACGAACGCGACGAAGCAGTCGACATATCTCTATGGTGACGAATTGTCGATCACGTGATCAAATTAAAGTTCGTCGCCTGAAAATCGAAATGGGTTATTGCAGAACGGAACTTAATACACTGGACGGTCATGTTGATTTATTTTTACCGTCGCAGAACCATCCGTCGCCCAAAATCGAAAACTCCCTAATAAAACAATGATGATAACAACTAAGGTAAAATTCGTTTGTCACAACAATAACAAACATCTAGTTTGATAGTGATGTCACAGTGATACGTCTCCAAAACTGCGCACGGCCAAGTATCAAATCTGAAGCGTCAATATCATGCGCATAGTGGCGCCGACACCACGAATGCGCTGTGACTCGTCCAAAAATCAAAACGTTAAATCAGCAGGGGGTGGAAAGATCGTGAAGATGTTTGGCTATGGTCAGGATGCGTAAAAATACATTTCCGACGCTTATTTTAATGAACTATAAATGATAAACAATACGGCTGTAAAGTATTCAAGTGGACTGGTAAGACTGTCTGTGCGCACTGCTTACGTACTTCCACGCAATTTGGGACAAAGGGTTTCATGAAAAGTTACACGCACGGTCAGTACTGCGTACACAATTAGTGTGAAGGCGTATACATTTATAACGCACTGAATGAAACGTCACTATCCTAACTGATATGACAGAGTCAGATATAAGAGACAGAAAATTACGCTTATATTTGCAGGGCCGTACGAGGCGGGGCTCCTCTCCCCCTCCCCGACCAAGTAAAATATATGAAATATTGGATGTAATGCTTAAAGCAGCGATTTGTCTGAGCCAAGCTCGAATCGGCTAGAAATTATAACTACGTCCTCTCCTCTTGAGATGATGCTGACAGAATGTTTCTTGGGTACCGCGATCTACAGGATCTAAGCCGGGCTGAGATGTAAAATGTCGGATTTATACTGTTGAAATCAGAGGTATATATGATCCATGTCCGACTCGGCTGGATATCAGAATCATTTCCTCCCGACTTGGCATAATGCTGGCAACATGATTCTTGGGCACCGCGATCTTAGCCGGGCAGAGATGTAAAATGTCGGATGCACTGTCTGTTTAAGTAAAAGATATATCTGAACCATGCCCGATTTGGCTCGATATCAGAATCATGACTTAGAGGCATAATGTTCACAACATGATTCTTGGGCACCACGATCTTAGCCGGGCAGAGATGTAAAATGTCTGATGTACTGTTTACATCAGAGATATATCTTACTCATGCCCCTGAATCCCCTAGACATCGCCCTGGATCCCATAGAAGCTTCCTTACCAAGGCTCATGTCCGCACCAGACGGGGGAGGAGGAGGAGGAGGGGGGGGGGGTGTTAAGGGAGGCATCCCCCTTGTCGGCCGGATACCAATCTTATTTGGGCAAAATCATGCCAGGCTCGGCTAGATTATCAAAATCATGTTTTCCAGACACGATGTGATGCTGACAACTTGATTCTTTGTTTACCGATCCTATAATCGGGTAAGGATGTGAAATGTCGGATGCACTGACGTAGCCTGTTTCCAGAAAGTTGAATGAGGGAAAACTTGAATTTTGATGGCATCGTCTTAAAAGATGGGGATCCGAGGGACCATGATAACGTTTTTCTGGAAATAAGTGTGTGTGTGGGTGTGTGCGTGTGTGTGTGTGTGTGTGTGTGGAGGGGGAGGGGGTAGACCCACCAACTAATGACATGCGTATGTGTACACACCTTTAAAGCAATGACACGCACACAACCGATGACGCCCTCGGTTGTTTTTACTTCTAAAAATGGCAGTTTTCAAAACGATTATGACTAAAACACTACTCTAGTTCAGTATTTTTGCATTTCAGTACATGTCACCTGTTAGATAAGATAACTTAAAAAAAACGACTGTAACCTAATTTCCTAATACCGCCATCCCATATGTGTGTTGTATATTGATTAATCATCAGTAATATGGGATTACGCCCACGTCATCAGTTGTAGGGTCTACACATGTATTGGTCAGTGGTCACCAGTAATATAGGATTATGGAAACGTCACCAGTTGTATGGTCTACACGCGTATGCGTATATATATATATATATATATATATATATATATATATATATATATATATATATATATATATATATATATATATATATATATATATATATATATATATATATATATATATATATATATATATATATATATATATATATATATATAAAACAAAATACAGGAAGATGATGATGTCTATAGAATAATTTATTTAAAATATATATCTCTATATATATATGTATATCTTCATGTATATATATATATATATATTTGAATATAAACATACTCAAACAGTGTAGTAGCGCAAAAGTAAATGCGCGTGTGAATGCGTATGTGCTGTGCGTGGTAGTAAGCGTACTATCTGGGACCGTCGTGGAGCGGGAAAGAGATCATGAAAGAATGCGTTGAAAATCAATTGTTATGTCATGTAGTTTATTTGAATGCGGTGTAATTGCTCAGAAATGACATGTCTTTGTTAAGACCATGAGTCTTGGTCTTGTATTTTACGATGTGTTGTAATTCCGCGAGTCTTCTGTCTTTTGTATTCCTAAAATTTCCTTTCAATAAGCAGATTTTGATGTCATAAATGACATCAAAATGACATCAATCATTTCTGAGCAATTACACCGCATTCAAATAAACTACATGACATAACAATTGATTTTCAACGCATTCTTTCATGATCTCTTTCCACGCTCCACACGACGGTCCCAGATAGTACGCTTACTACCACGCACAGCACACACGCATTCACACGCGCATTTACTTTTGCGCTCCTACACTGTTTGAGTATGTTTATGTTCAAAGTTATCATGAGTATTGTAATTCACACTGAAGAAGGACACGCGTGTCCGAAAATTTTGTGATTTTAAAATAAAGTTGATTCTATAGACATCATCATCTTCCTGTATTTTGTTTTTACTTTTATGGATCAACAGGGGGGAACTTTAGAGGCACGGAAGACAGAAAGTTGTTTGAATTACAATTTATGATTAAAACTAAGAGTCACATCCATGGACTTAATAAAGATCTGTCTTATCTTTCTCCTTTTTCTGTTTTTAGGGAAAATGTTTCCACTTCGTCTCATTAGTTCTTTTTTGTGCCTCAGCGCATTTTGGCGCCGGTTTTTTTTCTTTTCTGCGCGCTTTTCCCCTTTTGCGCCTACTATTTTACGCGTACGATTTTTGGCGCTCTTTGAAATTAGGCTAACGTGCAAGCTATCATCGCTGTTATCTTCTAGCGTCATTTAACTTCATACCACTGAAGAAGGAAACAGGAGTTTTCGAAATATTTGGTTTTAAAATAATCTGTTGGCTAGAGACATTGTCATTTTTTCCTATTTTGTTTTATATATATATATATATATATATATATATATATATATATATATATATATATATATATATATATATATAATATATATATATATATATATATATATATATATATATATATATATATATATATATATATATATATATATATATATATATATATATATATATATATATATATATATATATATATATATATATATATATATATATATATATATATATATATATATATATATATATATATATATATATATATATATAATATATATATATATATATATATATATATATATATATATATATATATATATATTATATATATATATATATATATATATATATATATATATATTTATATATATATGTATATATATATATATATATATATATATATATATATATATATATATATATATATATATATATATATATATATATATATATATATATATATATATATATATATATATATATATATATATATATATATATATATATATATATATATATATATATATATATATATATATATATATATATATATATATATATATATATATATATATATATATATATATATATATATATATATATATATATATATATATATATATATATATATATATATATGTGTGTGTGTGTGTGTGTGGGAGGGGTTGACATGCTTTTAATTTTTTCACAATTATCATTATATTTTGCTTTAATGTAAATTGGATTTTCCAGGAAAAGTGGGGGAAACATCCTAAAAAGTGGGGCCTTGGGCCTTGGGACACGTTTATGTTATAACGTTTCGCAAATTATTGGGGGGCATGATCCCCGGGTCCTACGGTCCTGATATGTCTTAATTTAAACAATGGAACCTAGCTGGAACTGATAGCTTATTTAGTAACTGAAATTATTCTGGTTCTAATTCAATAAGGCTAACATATACTTCAAAATGTGCAGTCATATTTAAGCCTTGAATTCCAGATGATACTTTATGTTCCAGCTAGGAGTAGATGACAGTACTCACCTTTTGGAAATATCAACCTCCATCCCACCTACAAACATCAATCATACTGTACCACATTGGGTAGGCAGGTTTTTGTTTGAGGGGGGCTACTCAGTGGTATGAATTTTGACCCGTGACAGTATTTAACCGAAAGACACCATGGGTTGACGCGTAGCGTTCAGAGAATTTTTTCCAATAAATGCTGCTTATAGATTGCCGGAAATGGCACTTCCCAGGCCAAAAACTTGCAAATTTGAGGTTTTTTTTCTTTAATTGTTCACAATTTTGCCAGAATTTTGCTGCACATTTTGCCCGAATTGTTGGTTGCCAAAAAAATTGGGGGAACTGTGCCACCTGCCCCCGCCACATACTTGCCGAAGTACAATTTATTCAAACTCTATTGCGTAGCGATATAGGGCAGTTTGGGTTGATGCCTCCAGAGTTTTAATGGGGGAAGGGGGGTGGTACGGTGCATGTCAAAAGAAGATATTTGTAAAGCAAACAAAAGATCATTGATCACACTTGCACGCCTGGCCAATGTTTTTGACTCCAGAATATTGAAAATGAGGGGTTGAGTGAGGTGGCATTGTACTTACTTGTTACTTGAAGTCGAAATGTTGGAAGTAAAATTTAACAATCAAACTTGCCAAATCATAATAAGAAATTCAACTGCCGCGCTGATATTATGGCAAATCTGTCGATGACTGATTCCACGTCTGGACAATGGACCCTATGAATTTGTAATAGAATAAGTGCCTCCAGTCGGGCTTCCGTCATTGTTGACCGAATAGCTGTAAGGGTTCTTTCCATTTTTGAAAAGACTCTCTCGGCCTGTGCAGAAGTCACTGGCAAAGTTGCCAGCAACTGGAGCAACAGTAATATGTTAGGAAACATTTCAGAGCAATGATCCAGGGCACAGACGAATGAAAATGGTCGGGACTTGACAAAAACATTTTCCCATTTCTTCCTTCATAATATGTATTCGCCCTTAACAATCATGAAAGGATCTCTGATCAAACTTGCATACACCTCAATAGCAGGAGTCAAATCATTCCACTGCCTCTCACCGTCAGCTTGTTTGGCGAATTCCATACAATTTGGTACAAGGTAGTTAAGTTTCATATTCTGTTGTTGATGTGGTCCAAATCTGTGCTTGAGGTCTCCAATAATGGAGTCTATTGCTGGATAAAAAAAAGTTGACTCTGTAATAACCTTCGGTGGTGTTATCCGATGTTTGAGCATTTGGTCGGTATGAGCTTCTAGCGTCAATGCGGTGGTTTTCGCAGTTCCACCTCCATCACATCTTGTGCGACTGATTCTGCCTTTTGATACAGGTCATGGAACTCCCTTTCAGTGCGCAATTCTTTGAGAACAGACTGGAGACGGTTTACTGAGGCTAACGCTTGGGATCAATCTCTCCCCCCTGCTGTTTGTAAGACTCGGGAAACTGGTACCACCAATCTGACAGTTTCTCCAAAATGACTAAACAGCTAAAGCAACTGCAAATTCTGAGTTGCACACCGATTTTTCAAGGCTTTCTGCTTTGTTTCTGCCGCAAGGTGATGCCCAGCATTTGATTTCCGATAAGGCATCTAGTGCATATTTTAAAAGTTGCATAAATGTTACAACTGCTGTGTGTCGTTCCACAAAACGTGTTTTGCACAACGTAATGAGGTGCTTCTTGGTCATGGAAATACCAAAGTCACTTTTTATGAGGCTCTTCAACAGATCCGTTTTTTTTGCACTTGCTCAAAAAGTCGATGAAATTTCTCGCACATTTTCTGCATTTCGAATAGGAGGTACCTTGATTGCAGCGGAAGCACTCAAATTTAGGCAGTGCATGGCGCAATGAAAATAAAAGGCCAATGGTGCTGCCTTTTTTATTGTTTTTGAAGCACCAACCCGTTCACTGGCCATGGCTCCTGCCCCATTATAGCCTTGTCTCACACAAAGAGACACAAACCGAGCTCACAAATCTTTCTTAGCAACGTTTCTCTAATAGCTTTGCCACTCAACTTGGTTTCATTATGCTCATTTTAACCAGGATTATTAGATTTGATGTCAGAAATCAAGTCCAATACCTGAATACCATTACCGTGTCCTCATGCAATCTCCAAACTCCAGAATCGCTTGGTGAAGCATATCTTATAACAATTGCCAGTTGTTCCCTTTTTTGGCGATCCATTGTTTCATCAGCTATGATAGACCAGAACTGTACTTTTTTGATGTTAGCAACAACACCTTCCCTAATCATGTCACCAGCAACGCAAATAAGTTTATTTTGAATCGAGGATGATAGGTAGGTTGCATTAGCATGGGAAGCTTTGATATGGTCCTTCAAAAGTGAATCCCCACTACGAAGTCGAAAACGACGTAAAGCCACAAAATTTCCGTCATTTTCTGTTGGTTCATCTCGCTGATAGAAATTGTCCCTAGTTCACCTCTGTGGCCTCTGAGGGGAATGTTTTGTCGAGAACAGATGAGAATTGTATCAATAATTGGACGAAGGCGATCTCTGTTTTGCTGAATCTTCCGCTTGTAAGATTCGTTAATGTGTCCTCTAATATCTGTTCCATGTTGAATCACTGTTTGTCGAAAGTGTTCCATTGCAGCTACGTTTTCTTGGTGGAATTCAGTGGCCTGATGACTTGATAAAGCTCCATTTTTGCCTGTTGGATCATTAAATTGTGTAAGGGGTTTTGAAATTAATTTTCCTGGTAGCTGACCTTTTCCTCTACTTCTACCACCTACTCCACTACAACCTGAAAATAACACACATGGTACACAAAACACTCCTTCCTTTCCTTCAACTTTGCTTATTATGGGAACCATGGGAACTTCTCACAATGATGGGGAAGCAAACGCCTCTTGCGCATTTTTCCTGATTTCACATGAGATAAAGAAGGAAAATCTTCTTCCTTTCATGGTTTCCATAGGAATAAAAATTTAGCTCGGTCTTCTTCGTTTAAACTTTATGAAAGTACAGCATAACCAATGTCATTGTCAGCTGCTTTTGTAGAAACGGTAACGGTATCAGTACTACATTGTTGGAGTGGTTGGTCTGATGTAATGCCAGCTCCAGTTTCACCAGGGGGAACAGCGTTTTACCGTGCGCCCGCCAAACCATACAACGCAAATACGATTGGTCAATAGCAGTCCTTTTCCCTCTATTTTTGTATAGACTGGTTCCTGACCATCATACAGCGACATGCTAGTATATGGTCAGGTTCTTTATCTGACTAGCAACAGCCCTGAATTCCAATAGGAAAATGAAGTTACTGTACTTGTAGCCCAGGCAAGCAATTTTCATAATTTTAGGCACACATATTTTCCTTCAATTATAATCTGGAGCTGACGGGAGAATCATGATATTGCTAGGTTGTCTATGAGCACTGCCCGCCATCCTATTTTTCTGGACTGTGAACATATATAAAAAATGTGTGTTTGCTCCACCCACACCGACGATGACAATAGTTTTATAATACTCGTGAAACTAGTTCCAGGTAAGCCTATATTAAAGACGATAGAAGAACAACAAATGGTCACTTATGTATACATATTATAATAATAATAATAATAATAATAATAATAATAATAATAATAATAATAATAAATGTTACTTAAATACGCCATTCACCAAAGTACCATGGCGCTTACAAAGTAAAATAAAACAAAACGAAAAATATCAAAATAAGTGGGTCTTTAAGAGTTTTTTAAATACTGTGGTGTATGGAGAAGTTTTCATGTGGGTAGGTAAAGTGTTCCAGGATCTGGATGCAAGTATTTCAAATCTTTTGTCACCTATGGCAGAATTCGATATGGGTATGTGAAGTCGGGTGGAGTCATTACTCGATCTGAGTTCACGTGTGGGTTTCCTTATTTTAATCATATTCTTTTTATCTTAATCATACTTTTCGAGATTTTTTTAATGACCATGGCGCCTGATCAATGGACCAGTTTGTTACCAACACCGAATTCAGACGCGCTGCTCTATTCTGGAGATTTTGTCAAGTCTAGATAAAGAGTGAGTTGTGTTTGTATTTGTGTCGATAAATCTTGAATACCCGTTTTGATATTGTTTTGTAGGTGACCCGTTTTGATATTGGTAGCCAGTGTAGCTTGCTGATCAATGGACCTGGATTAGTTTGTCTACCAACACCGAATATCAGACGCGCTGCTCTATTCTGGAGACGCTGCAATCTTGTCAAGTCTCTACGAGACATAACAGTAAAGAGTGAGTTGCAGTAATCCAACCTAAATGTGATTAAAGCACGAACTAGGTGGTGACATGTATTTGTGTCGATAAATCTTCGAATACGCCAGAGATTTCGGATGTGGTAAATTATTGACCGACGTAGAGCGTCAACATGGCTGGATAAGGAAAGCGAAGCACTGAAAGTGACACCAAGGTTACGGATTGATTTGGATGGTTTGATACTGCTTGACCCAACAGTGATCTCTAACTCAGGTAGTATTCTAAGAAGATGAGGTGAACCAGTTATGAAAAATTCAGTTTTAGTATCATTTAATTTCAAATAATTAACTTTCATCCATATTCTCATTTCAGCAATACAGGAGGATAACTTTGTCATAGCATTTTATACGTCGCTGGTGTTGCGAGGGTTGCAGGAGACATATAATTGTAAATCGTCAGCATACATATGATAACTCACTCCATGTTGTTTTGCAATGTCACCCAGTGGTGCAGTGTAAACTGGGAACAGCAAGGGTCCCAATATGGAACTTGAGAGAGTCCATAGTTATGTGTTTTTGGTTTTGATAACTCATTAGAGACACTAACAGATATCATTAATATATCTACTGGACTGGGCATACATTACCTTCATCCGTGCTTTCCCTTTTCTTTTGAAAAACCATATGCGGAAAGTGACATTTTCAAAATTCAAGTTCAACCGAACTTAAAAACCGCCTTCAGAGTTTAGACAAATTAATTTCTATTTGTGGAAAGTTTTGAGCAAAATGATGGGGCACTTCCAGTACTTTGTTATCGCAAAGCAGTAGCAGAATGGCGCCATCTTCCATCGTTATCGAGTAAGAACAGGCTTGGCAAGTTCACGGCTTTTGACAAATTAAAAATTGCGTCAAAATTTTCTTTAAAAATTTGAAATATTTTTGTTTTGTTTTACATGGATACAACGAATTTACATTGCAGGGAATGCAAGGAGATTCGCATTTCATGTATGCGCATTTGTACGATACATAGTCATATAGGTGTAATTTAATTTTTGTTAATATAGGATTGGGGGGGGGCATGGCCCCCGTGGGTCCCCCCCCCCTCTGGCTACGCCAGTGCTGTACCAACCATCTATAGCCTTTGTCTAAATTCCATTCTCAAAATGTAATCATATTTCTGCATGCACGTAGGTACAACACTGCAAGGCCCTAATTTTCAACCCTTAACATGGCTAACCAATGCCTCTACCACCTCGAAAAAAAAATTAAAAAAAAAAAAATTCAAGAGGAAATTTACATGCACTGCTCTAAAAAAGAGCTTTAATTTCCATGAAAACGTTGCTGCTAATCAAAAAACCTCCTGTAATTTTCGGGAAATAGTTGCCAAATTTTACCAAAATGTCGAATGGTTTTACCAAATTTCTGTTTAATTTTACCAAACTTTTTCTAAAAATTTCCAAATTTGACCTCCCAACCGAGAATAAAGCATTCAATTGTATATACAACAAGGAGAAATCATTTCAGTGATCAGTTTTCTCCGGGAAATTTCCTTTATTTTCGGGCAATTTTCTTTTCATTTCGGAACATTTTCTTTCAAATTCGGGAAATTTCCTCATTTTCAGGAATTTTTGGTCATTTCTTTTTCAATTTTCAGGAAAAGTTGCGAAATTCTTGAAAAAAATTTTGATGATTAAAAAGTTATTCTTCAGTTTTACCAATTTCTTTTCAATTTCCTTCACTTCGGAAATTTTACTAAACAGCTTAACATTAGTTGTTGTGCTCCTTAAAATTTTAAACAGTCAGACCCGACCTGATAAATAAGCAGGTCGGGTCAGACTTTTCCTCTTTATTTTCTTTATTCTGAAAACCACAAGTAATTAGATTCAAATTCCCTTATCAATAGCCTCATTGTATTTGTTCTCCTGGTTGATCAGTTATTTTAAGTAAGATAAGTGGTCTCATTGTTTGCTACAGTAAGTTTGTGGTCATGATTTACTGGAACAAATTTTTAAGGAAAAGAACAAGTCATGAATGTCCTGATAATGTTTTGATAAATTACTGCAATTTTCGTGGCATTTCCTTCAAATGTTGCCAAATCTTAACAATATTTTCATAAATTTTACCATTTTTTTTCCCTTCAATAATTTTCCAATTTTTTCTCCAAAGCGGGAAGAAAGCATACAGCCGAGGTGAATTTCACTCAGGTATCAGTTTCCGCCTAAAAATTTCCTTCATTTTTGTAAAAAAAATCTTTTCGGGCAATTTTCTTTGATTTTCGGTAAATTTCTTTCAATTTTGGGAATTGTTTGGTCAATTTTTGAAAGTTTTCTTCATTTTTAAGATTTTAAAAATAATTTTCGAGAATTTGAAATCCTCTCAGGTAGGCAGTTTTTTTTTAACGATATTTAATGTACTATATCGTAAATACTACTTATACTTAAGGCGACTGAGCATTTCGTAATTACGACTTATTATCTATTATTATAAGAAAGCTTTTTGTTTTTTGGCAATATTAGTTCTTTAAACTGTTTAAGATACATGTACGGACAACAGCCATGTACAATTATTTTTCACATTATCGTATAAGCCAAGGACGCCTGCGTGCACAATGGCGATCGCCCGCACTACACCACACGGAGGGGGTGGGGGAGGGTGGCTGTGGGGAGGGGGTAATATTGCCTCTATTGCACGGTAGAAAGGAGGGGGAAATAAATGCCCTTCGTGAAAAGTTTTCATTTTTAAAGGCGTTAATGCTTACGGCATGTACGGCGGGGCTCACGTCATGTACGGTATCTATTAACCTGTTTACTTCTTCGAGTAGGTTTCACTGTCTGACTGCCTGGTTTGATTTGGGGATGGGGCGCAACAGTGACGTGGAGAAAATAGGGGGGGAGGGGACAATGGCGTAGCCAGCATTAAAAAAGTGAGGTAGTCCGAGAAGGTTCTAGACCCTCCTCCCAAGACTGCAAGACGAACTGTTCAAATTTAGCTCACTTCTGAGAGCAATTTCGTGTTTTTAAAGCAAAAAAAGATATTTAAAAAACTATCCAAAATATTGAAAATTTTCTGGAAAAGTGTATGTGCATAAAAATAGGCGTAAGCGTGAGGTCCACGGGCCTGCTGTATATGGTCCAGAAGCTTTACTATCTGACCATTTCTTGTTTTTTATAACCCAAAAAGGCTTAAAAATTGATCATGGAATAAATGAAAAGAAAAAAATTGGAAGAAAATTGCCTAAAAATGAAGGACATTTCCCGCAAATCTAGAAAAATTCCTGAAAATGGAAGAAAATTGGTCAAAATTACGCAAATTGAAGAAATTTACCCGAAAATTGAAAAAAATTGTCCGAAAATTGAAGAAAATTGCCCAAAAAGGAAGGATTTGGAGAACCTTTACCACAAAATCAAAGAAAATAGCCCAAAAATTTAATTGGGAGCCAGAATTAAAGAAAATTCCTCCCTACTCCTATACATTTCGGTATGTTTATATGGAAGCATTTTCAGAAAAAAATATAATGGGTTCTCACTGAACGACCACGAAATCACGGTGCCTCTGTAAATTTCTGGTATTTTTACAATAAAATTAAAAAACCTGTGAGTAAAATTTCGAAGCAAACTTAAGCATCAAAGAGAGTTATTGAAACATTGACCAAAATTTAAGGTTTCTTATAATCTGATAATAATGTAAAAATTATCAACTGACTATCAAATAGGGCTTATGTATAAAAATGACGAAGTCATCTGTGACATTTTAAAATGCGTTTTTTTTACCTATTGGGGGAACGCGAAGGACGCATTAATTTTTCATATGTTATTATTATCATTTTGTTGGGGGAGGGACACGTTCCCTCTATTCTCACGCCCAGGGCCGTAATTGCCGGGGGACAAGGGGGGTGGGGGGCATTCTCCCACTTTTCAGAAAGTGTTAAAAATTCAGTGCATTTAAAGAAAAATTTGCCTCATGTCCCCCACACTTTTTGGATAAGAGGCTATCCCCCCCCCTTTCCCCCCTCTTATTTTCCAGATGAGAATTACGGCCCGTTCTACTCATCCCCATGCCTCGTTCTACTCATCCTCATGCTCCCTTAGCAACGTCACTTAATTTTACTGTAAGAGAGAAATTTCCTTCCAATCCCCTATAGCTCCGCTATGTGTGGTGCCTGCAGGCTGGATCAGCTGGTTGTGGAGGCTAGGACCACTGGGCTCAGTTTGTACCTTTACCCAGCTACCCTCACTGATTACGGTCCCCTTTGATCTTAAGGCCGGTTTGGTTGTCATCTTAGCTTACCCCTTGTAATGATCCGTGATTATCAGCTGTATGTTGTGAAAATCGCCATGACTACCAGCAGATTATTCAATCAATTTTTCTTCACAAATGTCAAAACAAAAGCATGCCACTGACAAGCTACAGCTGCAGGTTATTATTTCGCGTTGCTGCCTGAACCACTTTTAGAAGGGGTCGTTGATTAATAAACTTGAAACTTGAAACAAACGTCACCGTCTCTTGGGATCTACTTTCTTGGACCAAATTATCAGGAATATCACCAAATTGCTCCCCTTTTAGCAAAAGGTATTTAATATTCTCACAATTTTTTGTATTATTCGAAAATGTGAATAATTTTGGCCAAGAATTCCTCACTGTTTTTAACTTAATAAGTAAGATTAGGTTTTGTTTGATCGCACACCCATGGCACACCTCCTAAGTAGCGCAATGGCCTTGAAACAGTAGCAACGTGTGGAGGCTGGTGTTATCGATCGTAGCCGAGGATAGATCGTCTTATTCATTTACACAATGATACTTTTTTAAATTTATAATATGTTCCTTTTAAATACGTCATCTTACGAAACGTTATGCTCCTTGAGAATTACGTGCATCATTTGGTAAGTCAAGGATTGTTTATTTTGTTTTGGTTGCGAGTCCGTGTGGCTCTAAATGATAAAACCCCTGTACTACAACACTGTATTGTGGTACTTGCCTGTGCGATTAACGGACAGCTGCGGTAGGAATTTATACTTATATTTTTGTGATTTGAATATCATATGGATAGGTAGAGATTTTATATGTAGCCTACTAGAAAAAGTATTAAATTCAGAACAGAATAGACATTAAATTTCATCAAAATAAACAGTAGTCTTAAAGTGTGCAAAAGTTGTGATGTGAAAGAGCTGACAACATAAAATCTTTAAAGGATTAGTTCAGTGGTCAAGCAAGTTTATCTCATATGAAAGGGGACTTGAAAACAAACAAGCTGGTGAAGAAACTGTTCATCAATCTTATTCCGTTAAGGAAATATTAAGGTTTAAAGCTGTCTTATCTTTGTAGAAATGTCTGGTGTAGTAAATCTACTATGGAAGGTTGGTGCCTTTATCCTTACATCCTTAACAATTGTTAATGTATTTTAAAGAAAATATATTGAACTTTTTTCATATTTCAATTATTTTCCCTCAAACTTTCTCCAGGTGGTAAATTACAATTATCCTTACAAGATTCTGGTTTACTACTTTCCTGACATACCCAATGGTTTTTAAGCCACAAAATTGAAGGACAAAATATGATAGAATACATAATTTTTTTTGAGAAATCTGAGGCAGTGACATCACAACTTAGTCTGATTTTAGTGGTTATTAACACAAAGGATACCAAACTTTAAACTCAAATATCTCCTTAACGGAATAAGACTTTTGAATGCTTTCTTTATTATTTTGTTTCTTTTGAAGTCCTCTTTCATATAAGATGGACTTGCTTGACCCCTGAACTTATCCTTTAAAGAGTTAGTTCAGTGGTCAAGCTCGGTGGTCAAGCAAGTTTATGAGGCCATGGTGCAGAAAACATACAAATTTTTTTTTATTCTGTTATTAGAGATATTCAAGTTTGAAGCTCTGTGTCTCTTTTGTGTAGATATAACTGGTGTAGTATTGTCTACTATGGAAGGTTGCCGCCCTCATCCCCACATTTTAATAATTGTTAGGTATTTTTTATTGGTATGTATTTTAAAGGAAATTTATTTAACTTTTTTATTCTCTTTAACTTTCATCAGGTGGTAAATTATAATTACCCTTACTAGATTATGTTTTGCTACTTTCATGACATATCCAAATTCCAATGGTTTTTAAGCAACAAAATCGTAGGACAAAATATGATAGAATACATAAAGACTTTGTGGAATCTGTGTATGTGAAGTCACAACTAGTGTCATTTCAGTCGTTTCTATACAAGTGGTACCAAACTATGGACTACTGTATCTCCTTAACAGATCAAGATATTTGAATGCTTTCTTCACCATTTTGTTTCTTATGAAGACATCTTTTAGATACATTTGCTTCAGCCCTGAACTAATTCATAATGTAACTTTTGAAATTTTGTCCTAAATATCAGTCACTGACCCAAAAGTTAATCCTGTTGTCATTTGAAGGAGCTTGTTGATTTGTTTGTTCTGGCAATTTTGGGGTTTGCTGGATATGAATATGGACAGATGGAGGTACATATACCTCAATGATATGGTGATGAAAAAATGGACACTTCAATGGGTTCATCATGCAGATAAATTTAGTATATATCTTAACATAGTACGTAAAACAAAAGAACAAGAACATAGACCTAAGTGTTGGTCCTTGACAATTATCTGTATAAGTTTTTCGGGGTTTAAGACTTCTCGTGTAATTAAGGAGTTGCAGGTATTGCGAGGTTATTTAACAAAATTTATATTGAGAACCTTACAATTATCTCATCATGTATGCAGTGATGTGGTGCCAGGATTTGCCTACTAAAGACATAGAACATTTTCTATCAATCTCTGACAAACCTGACAAATAGAAAGAAAGAAAATCCCCAATGGGGGAAGGGGGTTGATTACAGTGGGGTTTGAGAGAATGGAGAATAGTTTTGATCAAATATAGTGATCTGAAGAGAATTTTGCTTGTACCCTTGGACCCCTACCAGGGCCCACCCCATTGGGGGCCATTAAATTTTCATGCTATTACCAAATGTGAATAGCCAGTTTTGTTCTCAGTGGACATGGGCATTTAAAATTCTGTGTTTGTAGTAGGCCTAGGCTACCAGTACAAATACTCAAAATGCTATGGCATAAGCTAGTATAACAAGATGATGGGATGAGAATGCTTAGTCACCCCTTAAAAAGCCCAAACTAACACCACCACCACCACCACCAAAAAATTAAAATGATAAAAGATGCCCAGAGTTAGTAAAGAACTTATCAATGTTTACTTTAGAATTGGAGCTAATCACCCACTCTGGCAAACCAGTCCATTCCACATGTAACAAGACTTTGCAAAAAACTAAGACGCCAAATATCTATCCGTGAGAACTCTTTGGTCAACTTCAAACTGTTACCACATGTCACATGAGGATTAGCTGAAACATGCAAGAAATAACAGGAAGTCAAAGCATCACTACCGGATATGAATTAAAAAACCTGAATTATATCGCCACGTACTTGTCTCATCTCAAGCATGGTTAAACCACGAATTCGCAACATAGATTTATAAGAGAGATTCCCTACTTCGAGAAGAAGTCTAGTGGCTCTTCACTGAACCTGTTCCAAAATGAATTTATCCTTCTCATAAAAGGGACTCCAAGCCTGAATAGCATACTCAAATTGAGGCCCAATTAACTGTTTATACAAATTAAGAACAGCCTCTCTACCAAGAAAACAAAAAATTCTTTTAAATCAAACCAAACATCCTATTTGCCCTTGCAGCTGCCAAAGCACATTGTTTAGAAGGCTTTAACATTGCTAGTAATGACAACACCTAGATCCTTTTGTTCATCAACACGACCAAGATTTGTACCATTCATGCAGTAATCGAAACCCAAATTGCTCTGACTAAAATGAATAACTTTGCATTTAACAACATTGAATGACATCTGCCACATTTGGGACCAAAAAACATAACTCATCCAAATCACTTTGCAACAGTGAAGAATTCCTAGCATCATCAACAATTCTACACAGGATGAAGTACGGTATTCAAACTATTTTGAAAGGCAGTGTGTTGAAGTGATTGTTTATCATGGGGTGGGGAGAGGGTGGGAAGAAGATGTATCTTTGGACAGAGGGAGGGGAGTACAATTGATGTCAGAAACTTTGTTTGTTTGACTGCTAGGAGAGAGACTGCTAGGAGAGGGACTGAGCTAAGGGAGGGATGGTAGCTGTTTAATATATTACCAGGGGGAGGAGGGACCAATTTAGATCAAGGCTTGGATTGTATTTTCTGTTAATTGTTTTAATTTGAACAATCAGTTAAAAATTAGTCATTTTACATCTTTTTGATTTTCTGTTGAAAATAGGGGCTTTTAGAAATATCTTTGGAAAAAGGAGGGCAGTGACATATGTTTTATATGAGCTCCTATAGCTCTTCCACCCAAACTTTTTCACTTGCTGCAATTGCTGTTAAATGAAAACGAACCCCCCCCCCCTTTTGTTACTTCCCCCAATACATCACTGTTTGAAGCACTCTGTTGTATATGTACTCCATTTAAAAAATCTCTTTGTTTAATTTCCCTAAAACATAATTATCAGCGTTTTTGGGGATGTAGAAAACACTGGTTTTTAATCAAGGTTTGAGTGTGTACTTTCAGAGGCAAGCAAATACATGTCCGCTGCACCTGTTTGATCTGATGTTAACCAAGGAAATTTATGTAAATAGATTCACCAAGATGAAATATTGATTCAGAGGGTGTGAACATTTACAAAGTTCTTCAATTACATGGAAAACATATTGTTAGCTTGTTTATTTAAAAGTTTCGTGATCCAGTATACCATTTTGATGTTATTTTAGGTATGCATACAGACCCAACAATTTATAGGAGCTGAGATTTTAAAGCTCAAGTATAATTTTTGCTACTTTTGCAAAAATCATTACTGCATGATTTTCATTCTATTTTGTTCAAAAATCAGCAATCTACTGACAAAATACAGTACGCATGCTGAAGTTAGCATTTTTGGTTCCGATGCGAATAATGCCATAGCATCAGTAACCTATGCGGTCATGATGGCATTTGTATGTATGTGTGTGTATGGGAGAGTGGGGGGATGTTAGTGATGGCCAGCTCGTAAACGCAATATCTCAAGAACAGTACTCTGGATTAACGTTATATGGGTAGGTACACAGCTAGCCCATCGTTCGTAGATGTGCCATAATTTTTTTGATGGTGATGTCATGCATAATAATTGAGTAGGTGGGGCTTAATGTAAATATCTGGAAATCTTAATATATTAACAATGGCATGTCTGTTTTGTTTCATATTTGGCACAAATATAATGTCAGCTGGTGTGTACATTCATTGTGTAAAAATGTTAAATTTCATTAATATGCATTGTGGGCGGGGCTTAATATGATTTTACTGAAAAGAGCTTGTAAACACGGTATTTCAAAAACGGTTAACTGGATTCATGTCATATTTAGTACCCAGATAGCCTATGGTCCGTAGATGTGCCATCTTATTTTTGGCGGTAATATTATGCATATTAATGAGTAGGCGGGGCTTAATGTAAGAATCTTCAAATGTTCATATTTTAACAACAACCTGTTTGTTTTGTTTCATATGTGGAACAATCATTATGTTAACTGATGTGTACTTGTCCATGATGTAAAAATGTTGAATTTCATTAATATGCATAGTGGGTGGGGCTTAAAATGATTTTGCTGTAAAAAGCTTGTAAACACAGTATCTCAAGAACGATAAACTGTGGTACACAGATAACAGATGTGCCCTATTGATTTTGGTGGTGATATACATATTAATGAGTAGGTAGGGCCTAATATAAAAATCTTGAAAAATGCTGTCATTGTTTCATATTTGTTATTAAAATGATGTTAGCTAGTATGTATGTGTTCATTGTATAAAAACTTCACTTTTAATATACATAGTGGGCAGGGCTTAATATGATTTTGTAAACAAAAAGTTTGTAAATATATCTCAAAAACTATGAAACATCACACGTGGTACACAGCTCATGGTCTGCAGATGTGTCTTAATGTTTTTGGTGATGATTTCATGCATATTGATAAGTGGGCGGGGCTTGAGTCAAAACTTTTAAAAGTGATAAATGAGCAAGTGTATGTCTGTTTATATTGGGCATGATAATATTGTTTGTTATGTGTAACAAATTATTTGCATTACTTTTATGCCAAATAAGAGCATTATTTGTTAAATAATTGAAAAGAAACAAGATTTGACCAAATAATAAATATCATTCTTAAATGATATTAAAGTTTCACACATTATTTGGTAAAAATTATAAAAAGAGAAGCCACTTATATATAAATAATGTCTTCATGTTTTTTTCTTTATATGCATATAATTTTCCCCTTCAAATCTTTAAATGTATATAATTGATTTCTCTCAAGTTAATTATTTGTATATCATTCCCAATATTTTAAATGTTTTATGCAAAGAAATTATAAGCTGAATGACTTTTGTTTGATTTATAAATCATTATTTAACAAATAATTGATTATTTAACAAATAATTGATTATTTGACCAATAATTCATTATTTAACATATCAATTGATTGTTTAAAATATAAATCATTATTTATTATATTAGTAACTCAGTGATTTAAGCACCTGAAGAATTTTGAAGAATTTTTTTTTGTAAAGTTATATTACTTTTCAGTATAATAAATTCAGTGTGAAAAAAAGGCAAAGTAGGATATTACTCTCCTACAGAAGACTTTCCATTGCAGTCAATTTCATTAAAAAAACTAAAAAAACCATGTCAAACTGCAATATCTTGTAGTTGAAGCACGTATCACAGTTTCTTCACAGTTCTGGTCGTCCTTTTGCCAATATATATGAAAATATCTTGACTGACTGATACCATGCATTGAATGTCACATAGCTTTTGCTAGAAGCATAATTTTTCAGACATCGCTATGAAGTAAACCTCTTTGTACCCACCACAAAACTATGTCATCACTGAGAACCAATCTGGCAGTCATTCACAACTAACCTCGTTTGGCACATATGACCTGACTGTTAAGGTGCCATTAAACCCAAACAAACAAACTGAATACAACTCATACAGGAAAGTTAAAACTTGGATTTTTAACATGATGAATAATTGCCCAAAAATGGAATAGACTTTAAATAAAACTTTAAAAAACATAGAAATATCAGATAGGACAAAAATAAGATGCATATTGTTATCTTACAACTGTATATCAGAAAGAGCTATAGGTTGTAAAACCTACAGGAATCTCAAAATAAGAGATTGCTGGTAAAACAATAAAAACTACACAAAATCCTTGACATTACTTAATTGAAAGACATGGAGGATGTAATACTCTGCAGAGTAAACAACCATGACAGTGGTATTTCCAGAGTCATTTCCAGAATTCAGTAATATATACCTAACATTTCTTATCATATATCTGTGTTTGTGTATAATGGCATATTGCCAATATAGTATTTGACACTCCTCCTGCACACCCACAAGAATAACAAATCAAACTTTCCTCTGAGATCAGGTAGATGCATGCTCTTGTATAAACAAAAAAAAACTGAGCAGTGGAAAAAACTGAGTAGTGGGAATATTGCATCAGGAACCTATGCGGTCATGATGGCATGTGTGTGTGCATGGGTGACTGTGTGCTTGGGTGTGATAATGTTTGTGATGACCAGCTCGTAAACGTGATATTCCAAAAAAGATACACTGGATTCATGTCATATGTGGTACACAGATAGCCCATGGTCTGTAGATGTGTCCTATTGTTTTTGATGGTGATGTATATGGATATTTATGAGTAGGCAGGGCTTAAAGTAAAATTATTGAAATGTTCATATTTTAACAACCGCATGTCTGTTTTGTTTCATATGTGGGGTAATTATGATGTTAGCTAGTGTGTCCATGTTCATGAAGTAAAAATGTTGAATTTCATTTTTATGCATAGTAGGCAGGGCTTCTCATGATTTTGTTGAAAAGCTTGTAAACACAGTATCTCAAGAACTATACATGGGATTCAGTTCATATGTGATACACAGATAGCCATGGTCTTAACCCTTACTCTACTGTTGCCTGTTATTGCCGTCTTTGGGTGCCCTGTCTTTGGGTCCAGGCATTTTCAAAATAGTGCTGGTAGAAAGGGTTAATCAAATCATATCGTTGTGAAATATAGGCAGCATGATTCCGGTGGGCGGCCCAGCTTTATGGTCTATCGAGAGCGGAAGGGGCCTGTGACTTTTCTGCCTGGAAGACAGAGGACCCTTCAATAATCACGCCTTGAAAATTACTCTACCAAGCGGTATTTATTTTGGGTGCCCGTCTTTGGAAAGTTTCCCGGAAAAATGCATTTTCAAAATAGTGCTGGTAGACAAGAGTTAAAGGCCCCTGTTGCCTGTTAAGGTTTTTCATCCCGGAAGGGTCCAGGTTCAGGTGTAGAAATGACTGAAATCAGATTAGTTGTGATGTCATAGCCTCAGATTTTTACTAGTGTAATTTCAGTTGTTTCTACAGAAATGGTACCAAATTTTAAACTTGAATATCTTCACGGAATAAGAATTTTTTAACACTTTCTTTAGACTATTTTGTTTCTTTTGAAGTCCTCTTTCATATAAGATGGACATGCTTGGCCACTGAACTAATATATATATATATGTATATGTATATGTGTATGTATATGTATATATATATATATATATATATTAATTTGACCAGCAGTCAACATAAAAAAATTGATATAGATTGGAAAGAGAAAAAGTTGTGGATTCACCTACCCTGCCACCTTGTTTGCTACAGCATACTCACGTCATACCCCCCGTGAAGAAATTGTAAGCCTTCAGTTATTAGTTTAACTTTTGATAAAAATCAAATCTTAAAATGGGCGGAGTCCTGTGCGAAAGTGACATCACACCACCTTATTAACGCTACGCTGGGAACTGACTGATTATGGAGTTTTCTTCTTGCCAGGCTTGATTAAAAGTAATTTTCATAATTAAGCATTTATGTATCCTATGAGATGGTACACTGAAACAAACAGGTGAATATACTGAAAGTTGGTCGGGGGGGGTGAAAGGGAAGCCATAAAATAAAATTTACTTTAAAAGTGGGGAAGGGGGAATAACAAAATTAAACTTTTATACAAAAGATATAAAATAGAAAAAAAAGTAGGAGGGAAAGAGAAAAAGTTGTAGATTCACCTATCCTGCCATCTTGTTTGCTACAGCATACTCACGTCATACCCCTGTGAAGAAAATGCATTCCTTCAGTGATTAATTGCAACCCTGCAATCCCATTATGCTGAAACAAGTGCTATTTCAAATATTAAATGTCATTTCCATTTTTAAAACACAATTTTATATTCATCTCTGTATAATTCTCATGAAAATTACTCTTAAATATATATTATTCAGCACTATTTGAGATTGGGGGTCAAATTTTGTTTTTGTCTCACAAATCTATAAGTATGCTATCAAAAAAAAATTGAAGAAAATTTTAAGAAAATAAATGAAATTTCCTGAAAATTTAAGAAAACTTCCCCAAAAAAAAAAGGAATACAAAATTCACAAAACTAAAGTAAATTACCCAAAAATTAAAGCAAATTCCATGAAAATGAAGGAAAATTTCTAAGAATTAAAAGAAAACTTGCAGAAAATTGAAGAAAATGCCCCAAAAATAAAGGAAATTTCACGAATATTAGAGCAAAATTGACTAGCATGAAAGAAATTTAACAGAAATTTATGCAAATTTCCAAAAATTGTGGAAATTCCAAGAAAATTTCAGAAAATTAAAGCAATTTTATGAAAATGAGAGAAATTTCCTGAAAATTGAAGAGAATTTCCAAGGAAAAAATTAAAAGATGGTGAAGGGATTGCTCCAGACGAGCTTGCCTCAAGCCGTCATTTAGAAACGAGCTTATTAAAACTTAGACGAGCTTGTTGAGAGCTAGTCAAAACTTAGAAGAGCTTGTCGTGAGCTTGTCAAAACTTAGGCGAGTTCGTCGCGAGCTTGTCAAAATTTAGACGAGCTTCGCGACGAGCTTGTCAAAATTTAGATGAGTTTTGTCGTGAGCTCGTCAAAACTTAGATGAGCTCATCACGAGCTCATCAAAACTAGATGAGCTCGTCTGTGGCTTGTCAAAACTAGACGAGCTCGCGAAGAGCTCGTCTAGTTTGACGATCTCATGACGAGCTCGTCTAGTTTGATGAGCTCCATCTGAGTTCGTCTAAGTTTTGATGACCTCGTCAAAAATATTGTTGAATAGACAATTTTGTCGTCATCTAGAAATATAAGCTTTTTGCCAAAAGAGTTTTTATATTGATAAGCACATCTAAACTATAGACTTTGTGGAAGCTACCATTACTTTTTTGTTAGGTTTGTTATGTAAGCCAACATATGGTTTTTGCAAGCTTGCTACAGCTACTAAAGATGCAAGCTTGCCTTAATCTTATTTGAAATTCTTGCAAGCTAAATTTGCAATAATCATGGTCATTTTAATATAAACAAACATCGATTTTCCCAAAATTTTGTTAAAACTGCTTACCTGTAGAATATACGTATGGTTTGTTCTTTGTAATTTCTAGTGGAAACTTGCATTTACATCCAATTATAACCTGACACAAACAAATGTGAACTAGAAATCTATAGGATATTTGCAGGTAGCTGGCATATTCTAAAATGCCAGCTCCCTGGTATAAGCTTGCACTCTTACATATTACATTTACATTATCATATTAGCCCTTCCCCCTCCCTGACCCATTTGTTGACCTGTATAACAAGAGAAGCAATTAATTAATCAATTACACTGTACCTCTGTTATTTTCAGTCATTTCCATAATTTTATGAATATGATATAATATATGAGAGAAGTAGATCAAGATGAATGAAAATCAATACTTTCACTCTTATTTTCACTGGTTGTCACTCCTATCTGCTCATCACTTACACTCAATTTATTACTTGCATACCCATCAAAACCTTTTATTGGCACTGTACAGTGTCCTTTATTAAGATCACTATTGCCCCAAATATGGCAGACCTTTTAAAGTTGACAAAAATTCATCCATTCTCACGCCTCTATGTACTGTGCAATCATGGAGCTTTTGGTTGATAGCTCCATCCATGGTTCAATGCGTAAATTGCCTCTTGAATTCCTGGATGTAATAATTGTGAACATTTTTCCCCTTGAATCTGTACACTAACTTTGAAAATACTGTTTGTTTGGTTATCCATGTGATAATTGACCTTGCATGTACCTCCAGGGATACTGTACCCCACTGACCAGGGTATATCCATGGTTCAATGCATAAATTGCCTCTTGAATTCCTGGATGTAATAATTGTGAACATTTTTTCCTTTGAATCTGTACACTAACTTTGAAAATACTGTTTTTATCCATGTGATAATTGACTTTGCATGTACCACCAGGAATACTGTACCACTGACCAGTGTATGAGTGTGCGCAGTGATAAATTACAACCAATAGCAGGCTGTCATTGGAAATGAGTCATTATTTGAATGAATAGAGCAGTTGGGTTTAGTGCTCTCTTCAAGAGATGAAGGATACCTAAGTGAGGTTTCATTCGTTTTATTCTCAATTATAGAGTTGTTAAGACTGTTCACAGGGATTTTCTTCTCATCATGTTTTGATGAATGCCAATCTTATCCAAATTATTTGAGGAAGGATTGTCTCTTTTGTCAGAAATGGTTCCAGTGCTAGGATTTACAGTGCAGTATGTGCTTCAAAGATGGAGTATGATAAAAGCGTTACTAGAGTTTGGTGGTGTTTACATGATTGCAATATGTTAAAATGTGAAGTTAGTATTTAGGTCTGGCCTGGCATATATTTTTGATTTTCTTATTTTACAATTAGTAACAATGTATGTTTTTACAATAACATAGAATTGAAAAAAAAGTGTTAAGACTTTTATGGCCATGGTTGGCAATTGTACATGTAAGTATCAACCCAGGTAATTAATAATGCAAAAACAACACCCAGCCATACATACTGTATATGACCTGGCTAAACCTGTTCCACAAAACTCTTATTGTTATGCAAATCTCAAAATTAATATGAACACAATAGTTTATTTAATTTACCTTAACACAGTATCACTAGCTTTAAGAGATATATAAACAAGTATCTTACTTGTTATGCAAATATGCTAATTTCAATGAAGACAGAACCTCCAAGACTCATCCGTAAGGCAATACCTGCACCAGTAAGGTTTGTGAATACATGTAGAGTATTCCTAATTACAGAGGTCTAACATTGCATGGAACTCTGTTATGCAAATAACCTGCTTAATATGCACACATCTCTTTACCATTCAGTGTAAACAATTACCTTCACATACAGTATATCATTTGTGTAAGTAACAACACCACACCCACCCAAATTTACAAATTATCAGAAAACATATTTCCATAATTATGCAAATAGGCTTATTGGTATGCACACACAACCCCTTCCCCTCCTCAATCATACTAATCTAGGCCCATTGTCCTCTACCCCTGTGCCATGCACATGATTGTACACCATTCATAGCTTAAAGTAGCACTAGACCAAAAAGTGAGGGCACATTTTTGAGGGTCCCCTCAAATACTTATCTAGCATGCGATGGTATAGCATTTTCAGGTTAATATGAATATTCAAGTCACATTTCCCCTTTCAAGTAACATTTCCCTTACGTTGTCTGTGCGCTATGGATGATATATCTGTGAAATTTGCAAAAACGAGCACCCTCACTTTTCAGTCTAGTGCTCCTTTAAGTTGTGATCTCAAGTTAAACATTTTGCACAAAAGTCTAATGTTATGCAAATAGCATATTTGATATACACAAAGCAACTCATTAAGTGTGAATAATGCTGTTCGCATATATGATCATTTGTGTCAGCAAAATCACCACACCCACTTTAATTTAAGAGATATCATAGATACAAATATTTTAATTGTTATGCAAATAAGCAATTTAGTATGCACACACTTCCCCAATCATGCTCATTTGAACATGCCAATGTACTCTACACCTGTTTTAGTTACATGAATGTACACTATTTATAACTTGAGTTATGAGCTCATGTTAAACATTTGTGGATGCCAACAATAACGAAGACTTGGATGATCCCTATGTCTTTCATCTTGCTTCACAGGCAAGACAATCACACACATTTTCTTTTTGACTTGGAAAATCATGAAGAAAATATTCTCTATAAGGAATTGGTCATAATTGCAAGCATCCAGACTGCCAATCTCACATAACACTGCACAATTAGCCACCAGCTTGTCAAACCATTATCCAACCCAATCCCCTGTGCATCATCCTCACTCTCACATTAAAGTTGACCATATATATGTGCACACTATGACAAGTGTTTACATGCAATGCATGGTACAATGATAATTGGATAGCCCAAAGGCGCCTTTCACAGGGCTCTGTGTAGAGGCTCTTTGTTATGAGTGCAAACAAGCCTGGGATACTGGATGTCGGGTTGGGTATTATACCAGACTTTTTATATGAAAAGTCTGGTGTCTGATACAGAAAGCTGTATAGAGAAACTTTTGGCATGATGGAGCTTAGGCCATTTGGTAAAGAACTTCTGTGCTCTAATTGTAGCATTCCTCTAGTTTTGTATTGATTTAAATTTCAGATAAATAAATAGTTAAAAATGATTAGACTTATAGATCCCTTCTTATTTATGCCAATTACAAAACAAAATAGATTGAGGGAATTACTGAAAAATATGTATGCACAAAGTAGTGTTGTATAAAGCATATTCGCCTTTTGAACATCGCAATTTCAGTGTTTCATAATCTGTCCCTTTAACGCGGTAACACTGTCTGCTATCGAGTGCCATTAGTCTGGATGAGAGATTGAATTCTCATGGTAAATGTTATCTTGTATCTTGTTTCATAGTCAGGCCAATTTGGTTAATGAGACAATACCAGTCCTATTTTGAGATTGTTCTCAGAAAACATGCACAGGCCTGGTCTGATCTGATTCAAACCAGATGTCTGATTTGGTTTAAAGTTGAGCACGCTTATTTTGAGTAACTAGGTGTGTCTTATTCTGATTGGCTAAGCCCTATCCTGCACCCTGGGCTTGCAGAGATTTGCAAAAGTGAGGAGTGTATATATCACACACACCTGAAAGAGTTTGCTTATGGAGGTGATAAAAGCAAGACGTTAAAATGGTGACTTAAGTTTTGAGAATCAAATATTTGTTCTTTAAAAAGGGACTGAAATTAAGGACTGGCTGAGAAGAACTTTTGAACAGAAAAAGGCGAAAATGTATTGTAATTTGATTCAGGACTAAGAATGTAGACATTGTTGACTGTGCAATACAACTAGTTTATTATTTAGAAAATTTAGTATGTATTTTGTTATATATCAACAAGTGATAATGACGATCACTGCCATAGGTGTTGAAGAAAGTAAAGAAGAATAAAATGTTGAAACTCAAATATATTGTTTGGTCGTGTTTTTAGTTATATTCCAGAAGGAGTAAAAATGTAGACAATTCAATGCTGTGGAAAAGACAAACTGCGAATCCCAAAATGAATAAGGATGAAATGGTAACCCTGGGTTAGGACATGGAAATTTCAGCAGAGCTGCTCAATTCATAACATGGGTACACCACCAGGGCGTGCAACGCCCACCCGGATTACCAAAATATGTAGACAGTAGAAACTGAATTTGAAAGCTTTAATGCAGTGGTGCATTCGACTTTCCATGTGGAGGGGGGAGGCCTTCTGACCCCCATTAAATACGCCACTGCTTTCATGTCTTGAAAGATGGGAGTGACATCACACCATCCTTTGGTATTTTCTTGCATTCCTCATGGGAGACTGAAGTTGAAGGAATATTCCTATAAAATTATATTTTCATTTATATGATAGAGGACTATTAAATAAAGAAATTGGTAAAAAAAAAACATGTTGCAGGTCGTACTGTAGCCCCCACCATGGTAGCACAGCATTACTGCAGCACTATTTCAATCAACAATTTGTTTTATTGACTTACTTTTAATGTCATGGACCACGGTTTCTTAATTATTTTTTTAAGGGCCACCATTTGAAAACATCCTCAGGCCGCAGGCCAATCGCGAGGCAAAACCAGCATCACATGACAAACAAAACCTGTCAAAACAATCCCTGAATACAAACAAGAGTGCACGCGTGATTAGGATGTTTGCCACATGTCAGCAGTAAGTTCTTTTATTTGCCTTCCTTTGACATGCCGCGAGTCTGCCTATTTTATAGCGGAACTAAAGATAACATTTTATTTGATAAGCCATGATATGTTCTAGAGCGCTGATCTGCCTTGGAGAAACCCAAAATAAATGTGAATTTTGCGATTTTTACTGGTCTCATTCTGATCGATCTATATATTTTTACTATATATTTTTGTCTTCACTATGACTATTGTTTGCAGGCCAGATTGGATTTGGTGGGCCACATTTGGCCCGTTGGCTGCCTATTAAAAATCGCTGTCATAGAACTAATACACAATGTATTCTTTAAGAAAGAAGCCTTCTGTGGCACTTTCTAATAGGCCACTACAGCCATATCCCGTTAAAGGGTATTACATTTATAGGATTTCATGTTGAAAAGTGACCTTGCAGTGTAACGTGTGATGTGATAATTGCAGATCCAAGACATGCTTATGTATTTCTTTGAAATAGATTGACTTTTTAAAACTAAGAAACATTTTTGTTTAATTTTTGCGATGGGGATAACATGCACTTTGCAAGAACATGCTTTGCCCAATCAGCTCACGTACCTTATGAAAGAAAAAATATATAAAGAATTATCTTTGATTTGCAGTTACTTACATGTATGACATCACACTGTAAGGTTACTTTTCAACAAAAGTGCAAAACCCTCAAACGGAATATCTCAACATGTTTTTTTTCCTTAATTTGTTTAATTAAAGAGGTAAAATCTTCATATGGACATATTCAAATTTTTTGATTGGTTAAAATTTCAACCAATTACTGCATGATTCATTGTCTCTTATTTCCAGGTATATATTTATTAAAGACTCATTGAAGGTCAAGACATGAAATAGCCCAGTTGGTTAGGGTGATGGGTTTATAGATTTTTTCAAACAAACAGTTGTGAGTTCGAGCCCCCGGTAGAATAATTTATTTCGATTTTGGCTTGTATCTTCTTTTTTTTTCTCAGTAATTTTAGTGTAGTGCCTACTATTCTATAGTATTATAATACTAATATTTCACTTTCACTTTTTTTCTTCTGACAAACGCTTTGAACAAACCAAGCTTCTTGTCACAGTAACATAATGCACTGTGCATGGAACTTAACACATACAACATGCCACTGTCTGACTGTACAAACAGCACATGGATCTTGCGTTCACACCTGGAAGTGACGTCAAATGATCGCGTCACGTTCTCATTACACAATTTAAAGAGACTTTAATAGTTCTCTTATACATATGAAAATGAAAGTTCACAGAAATATTCCTTTAATGATTTTACTTTACAGGTCACTGAGTACCAACAAATTCCAGTTTTAATTACTTTATAAACAAGCAGTCACTTTTGAGAAGAGCGGTCACTTAGATCTGCAAATAATGCTTTTAGTTTGTGAGTTAATTACGACTGATGGCAACGTTGAAGGATTTCTTTTAATAGCAGTACTTGGCGGTGCATGGTGGTGACTGCTCAAAATGTTTATGTAATTCTCATAAGTTTCTTTTCAAGTTGCATTTTCAGTCGTTGGGGATATCTGAAGAAAACATGTTCTCGTGAATAAGGTCTATAACTCTAAATCTTGGCTTTATAAATCTCCCAGTGGCATTAAAAAAATTAAGGGGGTAAGGTCCTAGACCCCCCTCCCATGACGAAGTGTTCAAATTTAGTCCACTTCTTAGGGCAATTTTGTTTTTAACTGCAAAAAATATATAAAATCTCAATTTTTGAAAATGTTCTTAAAAAAATGGTGGAATGGGGATCTGTACCCCCACTCCCCCTAGCTATGCCACTGTCCAATTACAAAGATTACAAAGTTCCAGATAAAATAGTAAATGCATTTACAACAATTTGCCTCTGTTTTTAGTTTTACATTTTCTTCATTTTGCTGGCTTACTGCCAATCAGGTTTTGAAAGCCTTGGAGTAGTATTGGTAATTCAATGCTCTGAGTGTGATCAATATTTTCAGAATCTTATACAATTAGATCAGATCCTGGCCAGATCATGCTGTGCCCTGAAATGGCATTAGATTAAAATACATAGATGATGCATAAATAGAAGATGGGTGTAAATATAATAAAACCATACAGTTCTTTGGGGGTCCATGGCTAAGTTATTTTTTGTTTGATAGGACAGTCTCAGCTTGACTATGACCTCGTTAGGTGAAAGGTTAGAAAGGTCATGAGTTCTTGACAGGATTGATGATTTTATTTCCTTGGCTTTGTTTATAGATTAAAAAGTTCAGAATATAAAATTCTTGGTACTGTATACTACTGACTGGTTTAGGCATACAAAGTTCTGAGATCTGTCACAGTGCAGTGAGCTGAGTGGATTGTTCATCATTATCATTCATGTAATAAATTTGGCATTTGTTTGGCAAATATGATGTAACCTTATTTGGCCAATTCCTTGATATACAAATGCAAGTCAAGTACAGTGTTACATACATGTACAAATCACCCCTGCATACATTGAATTCCCGTAGTCTGTCAGGATTATCGTAATTCTGCAGGCACGTGCCAGGATTTTCCAATGGAAGGGGGGAGGGGAGGAGATGATTTTCCAATGGAGGAGGGGTGCATTTCCTCAGTAAAATTTCTAATTAATTATATGAGGTTTGTGTACCTTCACGGTTGGAGGGGGGGAATGCACCTGCTGCACTCCCTCCCTATTCCGAGCCTGCATATGAAAATGTTTGGTTTATATGCCTACAATAATCTCCTTAACTGTGCAAAATGCTCTGAAAAAATGTTCGTGGAAGAAAGTACAAGTTAAAAATCATACAGGAAAGAAAAGGACATACAGAATGTTGATCACAAAAAAGGTTGAGGTGACTACAGAAAGTTTAGAAAACTTGTTAAACGTAAGTCCCCAAGATATGACAAAAAATTTCAGAAACATGTGACTATATATAATTATATATTGTAAGAAGAAAATTTTTATATCGAAAAGGATACATTATCAAAAAAGAGAGAGCAAAAAAAAACAAAAAAAAACTACCCAAACAACTGACCATACCCGAAATCCTGCCACTATATGACCCCAGCCCCTACCCCAGCCTCTACCTCAGCCTCTACCTCAACCCCTACCCCAACCCCAGCCCCAACCCCAACCCCAGCCCCTACCCCAACCCAAGCTCCTACCTACCCCTTAAATTCCCACCCTAATCAGATTCCTAAAACATATGCATGCGGGGGTGATATTGGGTTTAATTAAGGTTACTGTCTATATGTAGGTACTAAACTTGTTTTAAGACGTTTTTTGAAAGAAATGGGAGATACTGAGGTTTGTAATGAGTTATTTAGAGAATCCCAGAGTACAGCCTCAGCATAACGGATATGATGATGAGATAAGGTGAGTCTACAAAGAGGTGTATTGAGATTGTTTTTATACCTTGTACTTACAGAATGAATGCTTTTCATAGTGGTAAAGAAATTGTCAAAACATTTTGGAAGAGTTTTTTTGTTATGTTTGAATATGAAAGTGGCAATCTGAAGTTTGTTAATGTCAAAGATATTAAGAGCGTTCAATGAAGCGAATAAAGGAGGAGTATGGCAAAGACGATGATTGTTGGTTATAAAACATGTAGCTCTTTTTTGAAGAGTAACGAGTCTTTTCAGGCGGGAGGGGTAATTGTTTGCCCAAGCAATGTTACAACATATGGGAATGTTTTACCCCAAAATGCGCATAAGGAAAACAATCGCGGAACTAGCTGTGATGTGTTACGGAAAACTATAAATAAACTTGGTAGGATTTGGATTGTACCATTATTATGGGGTTGGTTTTAAGAACCAAGTCACTCAAACAATAGTTGAGTATTTTTAGTTTGCACGCAGTGGAGGCCAATTTATTGAGATTTTCTTTGAGGACGAAAAAATTATGGATTTATCAACACACATGAAAGGCAGTTCATGTGTGTATATTTATCATACAAAAGTATTATGTGGTTTCACAGATTTAAGAGTGTTGCCAGGATTGTCACTCTTAATAATACCAGTGACCGTCAGAGGCTGAGATGGCATATGGGAGAGGGGCGGTACAGCATGAAGGAGAGTGTGGTATGGCATGCAGGAGAGGATGGGATGGCTTGCCATGTTTGATGGCATAGCATGACACATGTGGGATGTAGGCCAAGTGGAATGGAATTTTAGACAACATTTTATTTAACAACTAGCCAGTTCCAATATAATATCTTTGAAGCAAAACAAGTTAAATGAAATTTAATGCACACACAACTTCAGTTTAAAAGTTTGTTAGACAAGGCATTACTGATGAGAAACTTTTTAAACTCATTTTTCTTCAACAAATGTATGACAAACTGTATTTGTGCTGAATAGACAACAATTTTTAAGAGTGCAGTGGTAAGAAAAGATATAAAGAAGTTTATTCCAGATAAATGATAAATAATTATTAATTCATACAAAAAAGTTGAATTAATAGCATTGTTCTTAATTTTTAGTATCATAATCATGCAACTTAACGTTGTCATTATGCCTCGCTCTTGCACTTCTTCGTTCATGATTGTTGTCAATAATATTTCAGCCAAATAATGTTTCATTTCTGATGAAATACAGTCTTATAATAAGAAATATATCTCAGTGTAACAAATTATACAAGAAAACTGTAAAAAATGGAAGAATTATTTTTTTGCACCTCTCACGTTAGATTTTATATATATATGGTAAATAGATATATGTTTAATTACCAGGCCGTGTGAAATGGACTCCCAAATACTTTCATTCATAAGTTACAAAGGTCAAAGTGGCGATAACCTTGTGATTTTGCTTGTGCTCCCATTGATGAAAAACAAGAAAAAACACTTTTTATAGTTTACAAAGTACGGTACTTAGTTTTGGACTTTAGTACTTAGTTTGTTTATATTTAAAGAATAAGGAATTTAACCTCATTTGGCATATGACTCTAACAGAAATTCTAACTGTTAAAGGATTAGTTTGTTGGTCAAGCAAGTTTAACTCTAATGAATGAGGAATTTAACCTCTTTTGGCATATTATAACTCTAACAGAGAGTCTAACTGTTAAAGGATTAGTTCAGTGGTCAAGCAAGTTTATTTAATGAAAGAGGAATTTAATCTCTTTTGCCATATTATGACTCTAACATAGAGTCTAACTGTTAAAGGATTAGTTCAGTGGTCAAGTAAGTGTATTTTTAATGAAAGAGGAATTTAATCTCCTTTGGCATATTATGACTAACAGAGAGTCTAACTATTAAAGGATTAGTTCAGTGGTCAAGCAAGTTTATCTTTAATGAAAGAGGAATTTAATCTCCTTTGGCATATTATGACTAACAGAGAGTCTAACTGTTAAATGGTTAGCTCAGTGGTCAAGCAAGCTTATCTTTAATGAAAAATGAATTTTCTTTCCGCACATTATGACTCTTAAACATAGTAAAAGATTAGCTCAGTGGTCAAGCAAGCTTATCTTTAATTAAAGAGGAATTTAACCTCTTTTGGCACATTGTGTCTCCAACAGAGAGTCTAACTGTTAAAGGATCAGTTCAGTGGGCAAGCAAGCTTATCTTTAGTGAAAGAGGAATTTAACCTCTTTTGGCACATTGTGTCTCCAACAGAGAGTCTAACTGTTAAAGGATTAGTTCAGTGGTCAAGCAAGCTTATCTTTAGTGAAAGAGGAATTTAACCTCTTTTGGCATATGATGACTCTAACAGAGAATCTAACTGTTAAAGATTAGTTCAGTGGTCAAGCAAGTTTATCTTTGATCAAAGAGGAATTTAGTCTCTTTTGGCATAGAGTCTAACTGTTAAAGGATTAGTTCAGTGGTCAAGCAAGCTTATCTTTAATGAAAGAGGAATTTGACCTCTTTTGGCATATGATGACTCTAACAGAGAATCTAACTGTTAAAGTGGTCAAGTCAAGCAAGTTTATCTTTGATCACAGAGGAATTTAGTCTCTTTTGGCATAGAGTCTAACTGTTAAAGGATTAGTTCAGTGGTCAAGCAAGCTTATCTTTAATGAAAGAGGAATTTGACCTTTTTTGGCATATTATAACTCTAACATAGAATCTAACTGTTAAAGTGGTCAAGCAAGTTTATCTTTGATCACAGAGGAATTTAACATCTTTTGGCACATTGTGTCTCCAACAGAGAGTCTAACTGTTAAAGGATTAGTTCAGTGGTCAAGCAAGCTTATCTTTAATTAAAGAGGAATTTAACCTCTTTTGCCATATCATGACTCTAACAGAGAGTCCAACTGTTAAAGGATTAGTTCAGCGGTCAAGCAAGTTTATCTTTAATCAAAGAGGAATTTAACCTCTTTTGGCATATTATGACTAACAGAGAGTCTAACTGTTAAAAGATTAGTTCAGTGGTCAAGCAAGTTTATCTTTAATGAAAGAATGTTCAAGGATTAAGTCAGTAGTCTTTATCGAAAGAGGACTTAAGGAGAAGTAAAATGATGAAGAAACTACTTCAGTATCTCATTCCGTTGAGGAGGTATTCAAGTTTAAAGCTCTGTTTTGTCTATGTTGAAATGACTGGTGTAGTAATTCTTCTATGGAAGGTTGGTGCCCTCCTTCTGTGGAAGGTAGGTCTCATCACATTCTTAGCAATTGTTAATGTATATTAAACAAAATTTATTTAACTTTTTTAGTAATTGAATTATTTTCCTCAAACGTTCTTTCTTCAAGTGGCAAATTATAACTTTACCCATACATGATTCTGTTTTATGTCTTTCCTGTCATATCCAATAGTTTTAAAGCTACAAAATTGCAGGACAAAATATAAAAGACTAAGACTGAGAGGAAATCTGAAACTGTGATGTTACAACCCACAATTTGTCTGAATTCAGTCATTTCTACACAATTTCTCTCGAATTTTGAACTTAAATATTTCCTTAACGGAACAAGATTTTTGAATGCTTTTTGGACCCTGAATTAAACAAATTACCCAGGAAAAAAAACAACTGAAAACTAAAAACAACATTTGCAACTCCATTTGGAATTTTGTTAGTAGTCGAAATGGTCCCAATTAGTCCCAATTGGTCACAAATGGTCCAGATGGTGTCGATTGGTGGTCCCAATTTGGAACCGTTTGCTTCCGTTTGGGAATTTTCAAATCGTCTAAAGTTACGCATGTAAATTTTTTCATTTTGAGCCATTTGGAATTTTCCTACTTTTTTTTTTTTTTTTTTTTTGCTCGGGTAACTACATAGCTGCTTGGGTAAACATATAGCGATTTACACCTATTTGAATAGAAATGTATTCCTTACAAACTTGCAAAATAATGTAGGACTATTTTGCTGGAAAAGCTGCAATTTGTTCCTCACCATGACTTTACTCTTAATTAGAAGAAAAAGCTTCGATTTGTAATATACTGTATACTCCAATATGTTGATGTTGCAATCTTCACTGATTTAATGTTTTTTTTTTTTTAATTTCAAATGATTTTGAATAGCACAGGTTAACAGATATTTTTCAAAAGTGTCCTGATTTTGAAGAAAAATGGAAGTTGATGATGCATTTGTTTAGTCTAAAGCTCATGTGTTATTATACTCCAAATGTCAAATTCACCTCTTCTAGCAGTAGGGCAGCTCTACCTTGAAATCTCAAGAATCTACCTGATCTGAAACTGTGATTGGAATGACAAATATCCCAAAATGTTTATAACTTCATGTACAGAGGTCATTAGGTATAGCAGGTTTTATGGGAGGAGGAGAACTTATGAATTACTGTAGTGATTGAACAATCCTTAGAGAATAAAATTTGATGTCACCTTTGTTGATAGCCATGCAGGTCTGTGCAAGATGTTGGGAAATAACACTGTGTGTGAGTCTTTAAAAGGTCTTTGGACATGTGACAATTTCTATTTTGTTTGAAAGGGATCCGATCAGTTTCTGAATTTTGGAAAAGCACCTTTAGTGTTTTAGTCATGGCTGATCGAAGTTTGATCAGTTTTTGATTTATGTGAAATATTTGATGTTTGATTGAGTGGACAGTTTAAAATTTTGATGTAATTAGGGGATAATCAGGGAATTTCTTTCCCAAATCACTGAAATTCATGGTAAAATTTATTCCTGCTAGAATTTGATTGTGGGACTATGCATGGTAAAGAATTTTAAAAAAATGGTCAGAATGCCTTGCACCATGCATTTTAATAATTTTTACCTCTGCCAACAAAATTGGATGGAGGTTATGTTTTCGTGTCTGTTTGTTTGTTTGTTTGTCATCAAGATATCTCAAATTTGCTGTGTGGTTTTGTTACTGCTTATGGAAGAAGTGATTAAAATTTGAGACATTGGAATTGGGGAAGAGCAGGAGGAGGGGGGGGGGTTAGCATGGATGAGTTTTGTCTGTCATCAACATATGTGAAGAAGTAGTGACTAGATTTTGATTAAATTTGGTGTGTGGTTTTGATACTGCTTTAGGAAAAGTTGATTTTAATTTGGGACATATTGGAATGTAATGTGTTGAACAATTAATTCATACCATGAAAAGAAATTCAACATTCAATTTACTAGACCCCAAGATACTAAAATCAAGTAGTCTCTGGAATAAAAGAAAATGAAACAATTGGTTTCTGCCATGATTGGAAAATGATAGAATGCAAATCTTGAATGAAAGGAACTTAAGACAATGAATGCTGAAAACAATGATATGGCCTTGGAAGAAATCAGAAGGTAATCCTCAAGTGTTCAGAATTCAATTATGATCATTAAAGATCAAAACTTGGGGATGGATCTTGATGGGCCTAGGATTTCTGAGGTAGTTTGTAGTGGGTATGGGGATTGAAGGAACTCTTAAAATTATTCTAGGCATGTTGGAATTACCATCTAAAGTGGTGCCTCCTTGGAATTGCAACAGGAGGCAGGGGTAAGTGTCAGAATGCGCTCTACAGATTGCTAATATTCTAGTTATAGTATGCAAACTAAGGATGTATTACAGGGTGTCCTTGATGTTTTCCTTTTTTTATCTCCTCACCAACAATGTTAGTGAAGAGGGGATGGGATATAGCATGTCCACTTGCCCATCTGTTCGTCCATCCATCCATTCATTCGTCCGTCCAACCGTCTATTCATCCACATCCATTTTCCGTCTGACCTCATGCATTGTTCAGCTACTTGGCAACAAAAGATTTCTACGCTTGGAACGGAATTCCAACAATTTTTGTGAAGGAAATATATATAAAGTAGATTCTTGCCTTGAAAGAACTCACAACAAATGCATTCCTGACATGAATAGCAATTAGAATATTTGTTCTGGCTTGAAAAAAAAAGTCCAACAATAGAGGCTGACACCTCAAAAGAATTTGTAATGAAGTGTCTTAGACATGAATAGACATAAAACAAGAAGTCCTCGCTTGAATAGAGTGGAAACATAATAGACTTATGACGAACTCCAAATTTATCTACAATGAATTTTTATTCTGATTTGGTAGATAGATCAGCCCTGGTTTATAAGGGGGAAAATATCAAGTTAAGCATGTTTTTATGGGAGTGTTAGATTTAAGTTAAGGGTTAATGTTTTTCTGTTGATGTAAATTATCTGGAGGTAATGGGGAGGGAGCTGTGGTGCAATGGAGTGAATAAAGGTTATACAGTGAAGTTTGTAATGGTTAACAGTATATTTGGTAGATGATTGGGTGGCAAAAGGTGAGTAGGGGTGGCTTGGGGTGGTAGGTAAATGGAGGATGGTAGGTGAATGGAGGATGGCAGGTGAATGAGGGTGGTAGTTGAGATTGGTGAGTAAGGGATGGTAGATGAATGTGGATGTTATTAGGTTGATCTCAGGAGGTGAGGGAGAATGTTGGGTGGATGATGATATGAGGATTGGTAGATGTAGGAATTGGGATGAGGGTGGGATGGCATGGAGGACAGCATGGGATGGAATGTGGGACAGGGTGGGATGGCATGTGAGACAGAATGGTGTGACATGGCATATGGGACAGGGTGGCCTGGAATGTGGGACAGGATGTCATGGCATGCAGAGCAGGGTGGAATGGCATGTGGGACAGGGTGGCATGGTATGTGAAACAAGGTGGTGTCATGGCATTTAATTAGGACAGGCCGGGTTGGCATGTGATGGAACGTCATTTTGATTTCATGTGGGATGGCATGTGGGACAGGGTGGCATAGTATGTGGGACAAGGTGGCTATGTGGGACAAGGTGGCTATGTGGGATTGCTTTTGGTGGAATGTCATCTGGATTTCAGGTGTGATGGCATGTGGGGTAAGATGATCTGTGGGACAGGGTGGGATGGCACACAGTACAGGGGGAATGGCGCATGGGACAGGGTAGCATGGTATGTGGTCAAGAGTGGCAAGGTGGGATGTCATCTTGATTCAAGTGTGATGGCATATGGGTCAAGTGGTGGAATATGGTAGGATGGGATGGCATGTGGAACAGAGGGTGGAAAGTGTGTTATTAGCAGCGAGGTGATTTGTATTGTTTGCGATGTCTGGTTGTGCCTAAAATGTCTACCATAATTCTATGAAGTGATGCAGCAAATTCTGATCAAATTTGTTTAAATCTTTGCCATATACCCCAATCAAATCCTGGCAGAAATATTTCACATCATTTTCAGTGACTAATATTTAGGAAGTAAATTTCAAAGAATTACATAAGATTTTGAGCTGCTCGCTGAGTCATACATCACAAGTTAAGCATAAATTAAAAATTGATAAAAGTTTTATGAACCATAACTCAAAAAGTTAATTTGTGTTATTTTCAAAATTTAAAAACTGATCTGCTTCTTTAAAAGCAAAACAGCAACTGTTATGGCATGTCCACATACCGTTGTTATGGCATGTCCACATGCCGTTGTTATGGCATGTCCACATGCCGTTGTAATGGCATGTCCACATGCCGTTGTTATGGCATGTCCACATGCCGTTGTTATGGCATGTCCACATGTCGTTGTAATGGCATGTCCACATGCCGTTGTTATGGCATGTCCACATGCCGTTGTTATGGCATGTCCACATGCCGTTGTTATGGCATGTCCACATGCCGTTGTTATGGCATGTCCACATGCCGTTGTTATGGCATGTCCACATGCCGTTGTTATGGCATGTCCACATGCCGTTGTTATGGCATGTCCACATGCGTTGTTATGGCATGTCCACATGCCGTTGTTATGGCATGTCCACATGCCGTTGTTATGGCATGTCCACATGCCGTTGTTATGGCATGTCCACATGCCGTTGTTATGGCATGTCCACATGTAGTTGTTATGGCATGTCCACATGCCGTTGTTGTTATGGCATGTCCACATGCCGTTGTTGTTATGGCATGTCCACATGCCGTTGTTGTTATGGCATGTCCACATGCCGTTGTTGTTATGGCATGTCCACATGCCGTTGTTATGGCATGTCCACATGCCGTTCTTATGGCATGTCCACATGCCGTTCTTATGGCATGTCCACATGCCGTTGTTATGGCATGTCCCATGCGTTGTTATGGCATGTCCACATGCCGTTGTTATGGCATGTCCACATGCCGTTGTTATGGCATGTCCACATGCCGTTGTTATGGCATGTCCACATGCCGTTGTTATGGCATGTCCACATGCCGTTGTTATGGCATGTCCACATGCCGTTGTTATGGCATGTCTACATGCCGTTGTTATGGCATGTCCACATGCCATTGAATAGAACATTGGCTACTATTTTATTTGGTATGAATACAAATATGAAGGCAATTTCTGATTAAATTCGATATCTATTTCTAAAGTATTCTTTTTTCCTGAAGGAATGCATGCCAGGAAAGTGATATACATTCATATTTCATAGCAAATTAGGTTAGTTCTGGCAGATTAAATTCTTATATTTTTGTGAATTTTTTTCTTCTTTTCACACAAGTTTATGCTTTTTGGAGTCATTTACTGACTTTCTTGTCCAAATTGATATACAAATTAAGGTTGAAATTGACTTGTTCAAATGTTGAGAACAAGTATAAGAACTGAATTATGTGGTTGGCCTATGCTTATAATTCAAATTATATCTGCTGTCAGTGAGGTGGAGTGGAGGTGGTGAGATCGACACATATTATTTTGTCCAGTGAAGCAAAACCTAAGCTATCAGAAAATCAGTCAGTGTTCAGCCAGACAGTCTAAATGTTTTTCTACTCTCACTCCTATAGATATGGCCTGCTTAACTCTTCAAGACCTAGAGCTCGACCCCCATTTAAAATTTGCAACTTTTTAGATGCTGCTAATTTTGTACACTTTCCTTTCATTTCCTACCATTACAATGAAAGCACTGGTCTTTACATTAATATAACAATTTTTCACTGCACTATTCAGCTACATGCATGATTAAATATGCAAGGTCAATGTTAAAAAATGTTCATCTGTGTGCTTTTGTACTTTCTTGTGAGAGTTTTGCATTGTCATTTAGATGTGCTTTTCAATGATACTATTTCAGATTTTTTGCAGCAAGGAAAGTCTGAAAAATGCAAATATGTAATTTCCATGTTAAATTTTGACCTTCCACCTCACATCCTGAAAATTACAAATTCACTGAGTCTTAAGTTTAAAAGATATATATTAAATGTATCAGGATTATCAAAGCGTCACATTACTGTACTCACGAAAGCCCACTCATGCTCTGCTAGAAAAATTCTCCACCATCTGTTTTTGTTGGATGGATCCAACATTTTGCTAGGACCATGCTTTAGGATGAACCAATCACTTTCCTAGGTACCTGACCCTATTTAATGTTAATTATTTAAAAGGAGTTACAAAGCATCTCATTGTTCAGAAGTTAGAAACTGCCAAATCAGCAAGATTGGGTGAAGGGTAAAATTTTACACATAAGCACAATTTTGATTGATACATATTACAAAACTATAGTTATTCTAACAAGACAAATCAAAGATTTCTTGATGTCACAGCCACTTGCACAAATTGTCACAATTTCCGACTTCAAATCGAAAGATTATTACTCCATGAGTCTCATTTTGAAAGAAATGCATAAAAAATACTGTTATCAGGTTATGGGAAAGGGCGTAACTAATCAGCTTTTTATAAACAAAACATAAGACAATAAAAAGTCATTATGATGGGGAAAATAGTTTTTAAACCCATTATCCCTGGTCCATCAGTCCTTAGCCCCTCAGTTTTAGAAAGTTTTCCAGGTAACCAAAAACAAAATAATACGGTAAGTAGAACACATGATAACAAACCCTTCATGTCCCTTGTCCCTTCATAATGATTTTAAAGAAATATAGGGAGAAACTCCATCACAGTATGCATGACTGACTTTTGAAGTTGAAATTGTGTTGGAGAATAATTTATATTCTAAGCATAAAAAGCCTTCATATTTACTTTTTCCTTAAAAACAAAAACTGATGGATCCCGTGATGGTTACACCCTTAAGTTTTCTTTTGGTCATGGACTTATGATTCTCCAGTTGACATGTGCCAATTTATGTCAAGTTTCCTGAATAAAAACTTGTAATATTTCTACCCCAAACATTCCAAATTTTTATCAAATTTAAGTAGGATTTTGGACTTTCAAATGCCCCAAACCCAGGAACTTCCGGGGATTTGCCACCTGGATCCCACCAGGGTCCCAGGCTGGTCCCTGGACCCTACGTCCATTGGGCGCATGCTGGGCACATTGATTATCTGTATGTAATGATAATCATCAACAATTTTACCCCCATCAAAAATATGTCGCATTGCCCTTGCTGAGCAAACTGGAGCAAGCAGAATGAATGAAGTGTCTTGCTGAAAGACACAATGCAGGGCTTGTGGGAGGAATCGAACCCAGGCACATGACTCCTTAATTACTGAGCCACTGCACCTCACGGTTATATTAGGCTTGTACTACATTGACTAGGTACATGGCTGTAGCCTTCACCATGGCAGTATGACATTGCAGCATTGGCACTATTTCAGTCAACAATTCTTTTTATTGATTACCTTTTAATTTGATAGACCTAATACACAATATATGCTATGGCAATCAAGCCTGCAGTACATGGCACTTTTCAAAAAGCCACTACAGCCCAGGCTGCTCTGTACAAATCATTGTTATTCTGACCAAAGTTAAGTAGAGAATGTCATAAAATTTGTAAAACTTGATATTTCTGCTGGACTGCAAAAAGGGCTCAAAATTATTGTACCTTACTTAAAATGCACGTAAAAAAGATATAGAAAATAACTATCAAAGAAGATATAATCTAACTTTTGAATTTCTTTCGGAAACGTCAATTCTGTTGGTAATTAAGGAGTCATTTAAACATTACATACGTAGAGATGCTATAGCTGCTAGTATCTTATATGGAAGAGTGTCCTTTTCTCATTTCGGAGTGAACAAAACTACATTCAGAATTTCTTAGTTTCGATCCTACTATTTTGTGTCAAAAAGGACCAGAAATCACAAAAAAGTTTAAATTGCCCCAATTTTTTTATTCACAATAAAGACTAAAATATTCAGCAAAGCTTTGTAACCCACATGGAGAGGGAGCTCTAAAAGTTCTTTAACACCAATATTCATAACAAGTAGTTACTTATGATAGTTATAACAAACAATAACATTTTATCACTTTAGGGGGCAAAACATGGACATTTGAAAATTTAACCAACATACGTATGGGTCTAGTGCCAGCAGTGTAGGAAGCTATGGAAAAGTGGGAGGGGGGGGGAACAACCTTTTAGGGGCACTTCTCCAAGTCATATGGATATGTTCATCCCTGTCTGTAGATAGTAAAGTAAAGTAAACTAAAAGGGTCACTTCTATTTTGAAAGGGGCAATTTTCCAACTGGAACCCATTTCCCTGTACATGGGACTGACAAAAGTTGCCAGTTTTCTACTATTGGGCCGGTAATTAAGGGGCATTTCATTTTGAAAAGGGCTTTTTTGTAATATTTTTTCTATAAAGTGTGTGCAAATTTCACCAGTTCTTGCACCTTTGACAGTAATTGATAATCAGGTTCATACTCCCAATCGGAAGAACAGTTTTGTTCTGAACAAAAAACATTTAACGTTTTGTTCGGGAATTATTTTTGACTTAACATGGTAACATTGTCCAAAAAAAATTCCAAAGTAAAATTTTAAATGTTTTTTGTTTCGTAAGAAAATTTTGTTAAAACGCAATTGCCTAAAGATAATACATAATAAAAAGTCACCACGTTTCAAATTTCTCGAAAATTCCTCTGTAAATTTCAAAAGCTCACTGTGAAAAGATAATTCATATGCTATTATTTCAAATCATAAGGACAAATTTAAACCCTTCGCAGTGGTTGAGTTCCTCGTGCTCGAAATTGCTGATTCTTATGTTTTTCCTATACAAACTTTGAATTTAGATAGATGCATTGTGGTAATCTTCTGTAAAGGATCCCCCAATTGGGAGAGCAAGACTGTTTTCCAGATTGGGGGAATGAACTGGACTGATTGAGGGGCACTTTTCATTTTTAAAAGGGGTACTTTTGTCATTTTCGGAAAAGTGGGGGTACGTTCCCCCAGTGCCCCCACCCCCAATTCCTACACCTATGTCTAGTTCTCGAAGTTGCTCAGATTAGTCTAATGTCTTCGCAGATATCAAATAAATGGTTGGCTTTTTGGTAGAGGGTCCTCTGTTCAGCTTCTAGGACTGGGTTCTTTGTTCTAGCGTTGGGTCATACCAAAGGCTTAAAAATGGGATTTGAGATACTTGTTGTGCCTTTGTGGTTGCATCATGCAATCCACCCAAGTAGAGTTCCAAGACCTAGGACCAAATTTTGTGTGTGGATGACTTATTGTTGCAAATATTATAGTACTTTGGTGAATAGTATATCTAAACTAGAATTATAATTTTTGTTTTGTCTTCTTTTATTTGCAGTGCTAAGCTTCTTGTTTTGTCTTCTTTTATTTGCAGTGCTAAGCATCTGGCATGGCAGCTAATGGAGAGATTAATGGCAACGGCATTGACGTGAAGACACACAAAAGTTCAAATGGCTTTGTAGTTCCGACCTTGATTCGCAACAAAAGAAACGGCCAAGCTCACACAGAGGATGAGATAAAGTGGTGGATCGAGGAGGTTTGTAAAAAGGATGGTGCTGTGCAGGACTCGCAAATTGGTAAGTAGATCATTAAAACCTAAGGGCAGCCAGTGGTTTTACAAGGCTTTCAGTGACAATGGGGAAAGCCAGAACCATAATTCTTATCCTGGAAATTTGGAAGGAGGGGGTGTACTGGCAGTGCCGCTGAGAGGGTGGAGCAGGGGGAGGCAAGCTACCCTAGGAGGGCCAGGACCCAAATTGCAATTAAGACAACCACACATTTACTTTTCTCTCAAACTCCACTGAGAGTTACACGTGGCAACACCAGGATTTGTGTCAAGAGAGGGGGAAATTGGTCTCATGGGGTGTGGGGGAAAGCCTATAAATTGGACATAATATGTCACCTTACAAAATTTTGGGGGTGGGGCAAAGCGATCTCATGGGGGAAGATACCCCCATGCCCCACCTGTAGTGCCACCACTGTATAATAATGAATACTTGTTATGCGCCAGTATCCATCAAAAATGATGCTCATGGCGCAGCGACACAACACTTAATGCAAAACAATGTGAACAAAAAAGAAATAATAGTTAAGAATACTGCAAAATACATACATACAAGAACAAATATAAGCTTACAATTGAACAGAATCAGAACACATGAGAAGTGTCTTTAATGATGATTTAAAAGACTTGAGGGAAAGACTAAGTTTGATGTTGTCTGGAAGTCTGTTCCATAAAAAGGGGGCAGCAGAAGAAAATGAACGTTTACCCCATGTTCTAGAAGTAAGTGGAATAGCTAATTGAAGTTTGGAATT
>JAIGNY010002232.1:0-17086 GCA_020152595.1 Chiridota heheva
GTATCCATGTTGAGAACTGCAAAACATCGTCAGCCCAGATCAAACGTACAACCGCTCTTCAGGTCGAAACCGGGCCTGATGCCAGTGACAGGTCAACATGCCATCTTTTACCGTGCCCCGGTCAGTGGGAAATCCCATAGGGCAGCGGTTATCAACCACAAATACGTCTCATCTTCTGCAAATACTGCGATGTTGTGTTGCTCACCCCGTACAACGATCACACTTTGTCTTTCAATTCGGATAATGCTGCTACGAAAACTGTGCCTTCGATGCCCATGACTGATCGTCTATATAAGAAAGTATTTACTTTACTATTTAAATTCCTTTTTGTCAACAGCTAACCAAGCACCAGACGTGTTCAGGATCTGCTGCTGGGCCAACTTGATCCTTCGCTCCGCTCAGGATGACTATGTAGCTTTGTTCAGGATGACTATGTAGCTTTGTTCAGGATGATGACGGGCTGGCTAAATCGACCTATCAATAGTGTATTTTCTCAACAATCTCCGCAGCATTGAAATTAATTCATTACATATCAACGGCTTACAGTTGGCATGTTAAATGTATAGGAGAGGTCATGAAGATTATTGGTCTCTTTGCAAACCATAAGCTGGCGGCAACGCTAACTATGATGGTCATGGTGCTGTCGGAATTTGGGCAGTGTCGAGTCTGAATGTCAGTCTTAACGCTGTCATGGAAAATACAGAATCAACGTTTTCATTACATGGCGCGGCGCCAGTCGGGAGGATGTTGAAAACTAATCACGAATCCGCTGGAGCAACAGCTTCGATCCCTGAACAACGTCAAGACACTTCTGTTCAACCACTCGAGACACGAATGCCCGGAGTCGACATCGAGATGGAACGGGGTTCGGACATGCAGAAGGCGATTGATGATATCAAGCAGCGCATCAGTCCAGATTCGCAGCTTCCCGGTTGACATCGAACCTCGGTCCCCGTCATGGCAACGCACGACCTGGTTTCGCGGTCCTGCTCAAGGTCAGGGAAGTCTGGATGAATTGATTCGCTGGCCAGACAACTTGAGGCAGATCTGCTGAATGAAGGGGTGCAGACATCGTCGACTTTCAAGCCCTGCCAAAAACAGGAAACGCAATCCAGATTCCTTCACAAACACTCTTCGAACTCGGCAACTTCATTCAACGAACTCGGTCGTGAACTTTCACAACTAAGCCGAGGATTCACCGGGAGGTACGGTTGGCTTGCGGCCAGATGTCCGTCAGATACGCAGCCTTGACCAAAGACGGGATGCAACGGAATTTAGTGATCTGCCACTCTTCGCAGCCAAGGGTGACAATCCTAATGCACCGGGTGATATCGCTACCATCGAAAACGAGCGGTTATCGATCAACCCTACGCAACGGTCGGCGGCGAACCCGCCGTACAGATGTTTTGTAAGACGGAATTCAGAAACTGATGCGCTGGAATCCCCAGGATGTTAAATCGCTGGGTGGAACAGACTGAGAAGAACTTCCCTCGGTGTAACCCTGAGTTTGTGTTTGCAGAAGCGTGGATTTATATTCGGGATGAGTTAAATCTGATTATGGAGAACGGGCTTACCGGCCTTGGCACTGGTCATTCTTGCCTGCTTATTTTCCTGCAGTTTGGGTCGCCTTCTGGGTCATGGTTGGCATGCCGGTTACCTCTTGCTGCATTGTTAGGTTTCTATTATCTGGGGGCAGCATTAACGCCATTAGCCTGATTGGCATTGTGATGGCGTTGGGCATTGTCGTCGATGATGCCATTGTGGTTGGTGAAGAGTCTCTGACTCAGTTCCAAAACGGAAGTCCCCAGGAAGCGGGCAACTATTGGTGCGAGCAGAATGTTTCTATCCTGTGGTTGCATCATCGTTAACGACACTTTGTGCCTTTTTTGCCATTGTTGAACAGCCCGGGTACCCCAATCGTCGAAATTCCGCTCATGATGCTGTGTGTGATCGCTGCGTCCCTGATCGAATGTTTCCTTGTATTACTGGTCATCTTCGATCCGCCTTGAGAAAAGTGTGAACCGGGAACCGAGTCAGTTTCGCAAGCGATTTACAGCCGGCTTCGACGATTTCCGTGAAAACAAATTCCGATGGTGCGGCTGGCGATGCAGAACCGGCGAATCGTGATTGGCAGCGCATTTCGCTGTTTGCGCTGACCGTCGCACTGTGGTCGACTGGCTGGATTAAGACCGAGTTCAATCTCAACCTTACTTTTGATGAGGTCAATGCAGATATTCAATTTATCGGCGGAACCACAGACGCGGAAAAGCAGGAATTTCTTGCTTACTGGAGAACACACTGGATCAGGCGGATGAAAAGCTGGGTGGTAACAACGTCGTTAGTTATGTCACCGTCTATAACTACGCGAATATCAGCAACGAACGAAAGATGGATCTCAATATGCCAGCATGGCACTTGAGCTGATTTCACCCGAACAGCGTTCGACTTCAGCGGAAGACTTCGCCATCGAATGGTTAAAGCTGGTCGATCGCAGTCATCACATCATCGATTCGCTCACGATCAAGAAGTCGGCGCGATATTGGTGATTTTGCCATATTGCTGAAAGGTGCCGAAGCTGATGTTCTTAAACTCGCCTCAGATGAACTGATCAAGGGACTGTCAACATTAAAGGGCGTTTCGAACCTCCACGATGATCTGCCTTTACGGTAAGGAGCAGTGGATATTTGAATTAACAACAACTGAAGGTCACTCGGTCTGACGACTGCTGGTGTTGGCAGACAACTAAGAGCCGCATACGACGGTGAGCGAATTCAGATTTTCAGCAGGACGGGGCGAAATAGAAGTTCGATTACTGCTGCCCGAATCTGAACGAACTGACTGGCATTGCTCGGTCAGTTTCCGATCAAAACACCGGGTGGTGAGATGTTACCGTTACGCAACGTCGCTACCGCGGGGTAAAAAGAGGCATCGATATTATTCGCCACCACAACGCGACAAGTGACTATCAAAATCAGTGGCAATGTTGACCTCGATTTCATTTCAGGTCAGGAAGTGGTTGACTATTTTGACGAGAATATTAAAGCTTTGTTAGCGAGGTATGGCATCACATCCGGACTCGATGATATGAGCCTTGCACAACAGGAAGCAGGGTCCGACTTCTTGACCCAGTTTCTTATTGCACTGGTCACTGATTTACATCGTCCTCGCACGGATATTTTCATCCTATCCGGGCCGATGGCAGGGCCGGCAATCCCCCTTGGGCTTACGGGCGCCCTACTCGGACATTTCGTGATGGGCATGGTGATTGGACCGATGTCCATGCTCGGTCTGTTCACACTGACCGGTATTATTGTTAACGACTCTATCATTCTTGTCAGCGCATAAACATCTTGTTGAAGAAGGCATTGCTCCACAACAGGCCATCGAAGATGCCGTATGCCTGAGATCTGTGGGCTGTCATTCTTACATCGGTGACCACCATCGCAGGATTGTTCCCATTGATGCTGGAAACTGCACCCATCGCCACCATGTTTACTCCTTAGCGACAGCCATCTGTTTTGGCATGTTATATGGCACGGTCCTCGTGTTGTTGGTAAATTCCAGCACTGTTATCCTCCGTGATTACCATCACGGAATAGTTTTAAAACAAAAGGTCGACAAACCTATGAAAATAGTACGAAAGTTGCGGTTCTGGTAGCCAGAATGGATTACTCGGTAGTATCGTTGTAATTGCAGGCCTGTTACTCACAGGCGTAATAATGTTTGGCACCCACACCGGACAAAAAAGAAGTCCTCGAAACCATTTGGCCAGTCACAACAAGGTAGCGGCTGCAAGAATTTTCACCTGAGCTTCGCCCCTCTATGGCCGGGTCGAAACACACCCGTCAATCCTCGTTAACGGCTGCTGTCACGGCCTATGTCGAACAAGTGCCAGTACTTGAGGGGCAGTTGGGTCGAGCGGGGAGATCTTTTGATCCAACTGGATCTGAAACCGATACATCCCTGATGGTTGAGGCAGACAGCAGATTTGTCGAAGCAAAAAGGCTAACCTTGAAACCCTCAAACTCACCGTTAGCGAAAATAAGCAAACCTGGAAGGTGACGAGACTAGTCTTAACCAGCTTGCTTACTGGAAAAATCGAAGAGACACGAACAATTACGGTCGCAAAGCTCAATCTCTGAGGAAACACTAAACACGGTCTAAAAGAAGCCAGCCGTCAGGCAATTTCACTAAGTCGCCAGCAGCGTCTGGTGCAAAGACGCCAGCAATCAACTCGCCCGCGTAACGGCGCAGGTGAAACGAGCCGAGGTGGGGCTGAAGGGAAGCCCGGTAAATCTGGTCGTCTCAAATTACCGCTCCTTTGCAGGCCGCGTAACCTCGGTTACGGTTTCACGGAGTGAGTTGTAGGACCGGTACCGTCATTGTCGAAATGTATGACGCATCAGATATGGATTCGAACGCAAATGCCCGCCACCAACCTTAACGCAATCAAACGATCTATCTCACAAGGAACACCAACGGCGGCAGCTAAGGTTACACTCGACGGTGAGATGCTGGACGCTGAGCTTAGCCGACTTTCCGGTGAAGTCAGTCGCGGCAGATCTTCGGTCGATGGATTGTTTAGCATAAACCGGCGGCAACTATCTGGAGTTAGCAGGTAGTCAATATCATTTTGACGCTTCCTGAGATTGACAATATGGTGCTGGTACCCGTTCAATCCATGTACGGTCATGACCGGGTGTTTATTGTCGAAGAGAACCGATTGGTTGGCCTTAACGTCAGATCGGGTCGGAGAAACTACGAGATGACAAGGGCCACCTGAATGTCCTTATTCAATCAGACAAGATCAAGCCGGGATGCCGATCGTGACTTCGCAATTAAGCAACGCTATCACCGGACTCAAGGTCAGCCATGGGAGCAGCCTTTCCAACGTCGCCAAGAACGAAATGGTGAACAACGATCCGAGTTGACTAGATCCTTCGCTACGCTCAGATGACAAGGTTACCACTATCAGGAAAGTCATGAGCTCGCCGAAACCACTCCGTGGATTAAAAATAATCGACTTTTCTGCCGTTTATGCCGGACCAATCTGCGCACGCCTTCTCTCAGACTGTGGCGCCGATGTGTCAAAAGTCGAAACACCGGGCATTGAGTAATACGTGGGCCCGGGGTACCAGTCGCGTATTTGCCCATTTCAATGCCGGTAAACGCAGCATTGCGATCGACCTGAAAACTTCAGCCGGACAGTCTTTGGCACATCAGTTGATTTCTGATGCCGATGTTCTTATCGAGAACTTTCGTCCGGGTGTTATGCAACAATTTGGGCTGGATTACGAGTCAATCAAAGATTCAAGACCCGACCTTATCTACTGTTCCATTTCAGGATTCCGCAGAAACGGGGCCATTCGTCCACCGTGCAGCTTACGCACCCATCGCTCATGCAGCCAGTGGATTCGATTATGCACATACCGCATCACAAGGCGATGCCAACGCACGACCGCCCATATGTGGGGTATTATGATCGCGGATATGCTAACGGATCTTATGCCTTCGGTGCGATCCAGACAACTGCTGGGGCGCGCAAAATCCGCCCCAGTGACTATATCGATGTTACCATGATGGAATCCATGATGATGTTGATCCGGGCAAATTCAAACAGCACAAATGGAAATCCATCGGCAGCTGGAGGATTCCATCCCATCAGCGTGAAAGACGGCTTTGTGATGGTTTGTATCGTGTCGAGAAAAATATGCGCTGTCTTTGCGATGCGATGGACAAACCCGACATGCTGGAAGACGAAAGATTTGCCCGGGGCGCACGGTTTTAAGAACTTCCCGGCGTTCATCCGTGAAATCGAATCCGGTCTTCTCCTGACCGCTCTGGAGTGTGAAAAACGTCTGAATCTGGCGTGCCCTGCGGTGTATACAACGCACCCAATGATCTTTTGCACATCCGCAGGTTCTGGCGCGAGATGCCTTTACGGAACTCGAAGATGATTTGTGCAAGTTCGTGATTCAAAACGCACCGTTTCAGTTTGCGGGGGTTGATATTTCAACAGCCTCCGGTTACCCGTTACTCGGTCAGCATACCGATGAGGTACTCGGGAAAAACTCACCTCGATGATGGTGAAATTCAAAACTTCGTGATCAGGCCGTGATTGCGTAGTTCCTCTATGGCAAGAACGAATACACCGCGCGCATCACATTTTCTCCGAGATATTCACCTGATTGTTCCTGCGGCGTGTCCCCCATGCTGACCATAATTAAGTCTTGGTCTGGCACGACGATCATGATCTTGCCTCGTGCACCCAGTGCGAGAAAATCGTTGGATTTTGCGAATGGAAACCAGCGCGTCTCAGAACCGCTGTTGCCGCCCGTGGTCCGCGGTCCCCTGATCACTGTTGAGCCACCAGAGATATCCGCTGCGCCATTTGCCTCCGGATATGGGTGTGTTAGCGCTCGCTGACAACGCTTCATCCATAATTGTCTCGTTCCATTGACCTGCATTCAACCAGAGCAAGCCAAGGCGGGCTATATCTCTGTGGTTTGCTTCAATAACCGGCAGTGGACACGGCTGCCAATCTGTATCCATCCTTTGTCATTGCAGGGCCAGTCAAAGCTCAATTGCAGTGGTGCCTTCAAAAAACTCGTTGTAAATGCGACCGGCGTTCTGCCACTCGCGAGCCACAATATTCCGTCAGGGAGTTTAGAATAAAGTTACTATTGTATTGCCACCAGCTACCTGATGGTTCTTTACCGGCAGTCATATTCAGCACATGGCGGATTTCCAGCATCGGCGGATATCTCGGGATGATGAATAGGAGCCAGTCCCTGATCTTGTCATTCACATTGTGAAAGCCCGACGCTGGGCAATGCCAATCAAAGGTTGCCTAAATCTTTGTGACCGAGAAAAATCTGATTGCAGATGCATCTCGTCGGTATTTTTCATGGATGATGGTGCCGTTTTACAACCAAGACGCCAAACCGCTTCTCGATCTCGAAAATATCATCCGCAGCCTGAGCAACCAGTACCGGATCTATATCAAACTCTTCTGGTTTTCCGAATTGCCATTGCTTGTAATGCAAACAGCGTTTTAACTTTGGTATCCATACACCTCCTCTTGAGAACTATCTCAAAACTCGAGCCAAGTATATCTCTGGCAATAATATGCCGCTGTACCTCACTCGGACCTTCACCAATTCGTCGTATTCTCATTTCCCGATACCAGCGTTCAAACGGAAAAATCCTTGGTAACCCCGTAACCTCCATGAATCTGCATGGATCGGTCGACGACCCGACTCGCGGCCTCGGTTGAAACTCAGTTTGCACATGGCTGCTTCTTTTGCCGTAAAACGATTCACCTCGCTGTGCCCGATCTGCCGCTTCGAGGGTTATCCATCTTGCATGTTTTAATGTCAATCTCGTTGTCCACCAGCATCCACTGTATTGCCTGACGGGAAGATAATGGTGCACCAAGGTTTCTCTGACCTGTGAATATTCAAGCGCCATGGGCATGAGCTGCTATTGCGACACCGATACAACCGCGGAGTAAGGAATACGTTGTCTTGTCAAACGATCATTTGCGATAGCGAAACCCTTGTTAACATCACCCAATATGTTACTTGCAGGCACCCGCATATCTTCAAACTGTAATTCTGTTGCGTACTTGGCCGAGCGAAGTGTATGCACAATTCGCCGGACATGAAATCCAGGCGTATCGGTGTCTACAATAAAACAGGTCACGCCACCCTGCCGCGGTCTGGAGGTACGCGCAAAGACCAACCCATACTGGGCCTTATCCGCGCCGGAGATAAATATTTTTCGCACCATTTATAATCCAGTCATCTCCATCCTGCACTGCCCTGGTTTTGAATCGCCCCGCAGGGTCCGATCCACCGGAGGGCTCCGTCAAACCAAAAAAACCACTTTTCTCCACGCAGGGTTGATACAGATATCGATCCTTTTGTTCGTCAGTGGCTTCATACAGTTGTGCCAAACCCGCTCCACCAAGCGCCATAACACGGGGCATGGCCCCGGCTCTCTATGTTGCGAGAGCTCCATGGCGATCAACGTTCTCGTCACCATATCGAGATCGGCCCGCCGTACTCGGCCGGTATATCCAGCCCGTAGAGCCCCATCTGTTTGACTTTTCTACCAACCGGGCTTTGTCTTCCGGTTCGAGTGAATCGGCATCCGGATCCAGTTTTATTTCCAGCGGTACAACTTCCTCCCGGCACAAATCGTCGAACCATACCGACAATCATTTCTTGTTCTTCGCTTAGGTTTAGATCCATGATCCCTCTTTAGTAAACTTTCTAAGCCGGTGAAAGCCTGCCCAGATTAACGGCGTCTTTTCATTATCTCTCTGCAGGCAGGCCGCCATGATCCGATATATGCACCATCATCAGCTCCGGTAACGAGTCAGGTAGGCGGTGTTGATTTCAATTCTGAAGTGAGTTGCTGAGGTTCTCGACAGTTGTTCTAACAAGGCACCTTGTAAGCCAAAGAGTGACCGTCCACCAGCGTAACCGATGAAGGACACTTTTCCGTTGTCATCCGCTAACTAACCACCCGAGGTTGGCGCTGATTTTTGATGTTTTCGTGGGTTAGCAGTTTGAAGGGTTTGGTGAGTCTTATTGGCATGGGTTTTTCCGCTTAATAGGCAGGGATGATGAAAGTGTCCGCCATAGCTTGTTCGAGGGCATAACCTGCTTTTTATCAACAACGACTCGGAGAAATCAGGTGCGATCAGTTTGCACACTTAAAAGGCACGCCCTTGCTGCTGATATTCCGAGGGCACAGATATGTTGGTGAACCCGAGAAATCGTAGGTGCCGTAAACTTCATCGTCACGGTAAGGCTTTGTTCACTAGCGCCAGCTGTGTTTGACGATTCTCTTGCGGGTGCAACCGATGACATCGACGGGCAAACGATCAGGTCTACCTGTTGGAAAATACCTTCAAGGCTGGCCTTGAATGATCGACAATAAGTTCATGCTCGAGGTATGTCGCGACCGATGTTGCTCAACCTATTTCAATCAGATCTTTGATGCTTCCATACTCATCCTTTCTGGACGGATAAGTTTCTCTGTGGCGTGTGCAGTTTTCGACCCCGCAGGTTATCGGCCATCCTGGTAACATCAACAAAAGGAATATGCATCTTTAATCGTCGCGCCCCAACTCACCCAGAACCTGACTGCATCTTTTGTTGCATCATAAACTTCTGCCTCAACGTCTTCGCTGCAATAGTTCCAGTCTACACCCACATTCAATCCCTTAAGATCTCCGTTGGCGGCACCGAGATAATCGTCTACCGGCAGATGGCTGCTTGTCGGATCATCGGCATCGAGTCCCGCAATAATCCCCAACATCGCGGCGGCATCCTTAACGCTTCTCGTCATCGGCCCCAGATGATCGAGGCTATAGGCAAGTGGAAGCCCCGCTGCGACTGACCCCTGCCCGGGTGGGTTTAAGACCAACCAGACCATTAACCGCGGACGGAAATCGAATCGAAACCACCCGTATCTGAACCTATCGAGGCAAAACAAAGTCCGGCCGCTGTCGCCACACCAGAACCTGAGGGAGGAAACACCCGTCCAGCAATCCTGATTCGGGGAGTTTTACCGGTACGCCAACATCCGATGATGTCTTGCATAGCGCCCTCGGTCAGTTTGAGTTTACCGAGCATCACACAACCAGCGGATTTAAGCTTTGTTACAATAGTGGCATCTTTGTCAGGCAGATGACCGTCATGAGATCTTCATGCCATAGGTTGTGTTGATACCCGCCGTGTCGAGAAGATCCTGACGGCAATCGGCACACCATGAAGGGGTGATCTTATCCTGCCCACGGCAATTTCTAAATCTGCCTGCGCCGCAGCAATCAGGGCCTGCTTCCCGGTCACAGTGACATAGGATTTCCAGCTGCACATCAACCTGTTCAATTCGACCTAACATGGCCTCTGTGACCGCGACGGAGCTTACCTCGCGCCGATGGATTCTAGCGGCAACTTCGAGAGCTGAATCATAGTGAAACGTCATTTTGGTTTACCCTAACTGTTGCCGATAATATTCTTTCTCGAGTTTCTTAAGCTTTTTTCTTGACACGCCACCCACGGTATTTAGCGCATGTCGTCGGGCATGTCATATCAGGCCCCAGCACCGCCATGGAATCAAACAACGGCGGCGCCACAGATTTTCCAGAGATCGCGATAAAAATCGGCGCCAGAACATCCCGGATCTTAATATCCAATACTTCTGCAAGCGTCAAGAAAATCTGATGCAGATTGTTTTGATTCCATTCTTTCAGAGATTCAGTTTCCCAAACCGAAAACTGCAGGATTTTGCAACATCTTCACTGGAAACTTTCTTGTTCTCAAAGCTCTCTGGAGTTACATCTGGCATACCTTCAACAGGAAGCTGGTTTTAGGTGCAAATTCAGAAAAAGACATCCACACGCTCTTTAATGAGTGGAATTACTTTCATCAGGTTGTCGGTTAAGGCCCAGCAGGCCGATCAGCAAATTCGTCATCGCTCATACTTTCCGCAGCCATCGACCGTTGAGCCACTCAGTTTTTCCATATCAAAACTGGCGCACCAAGAGATATCCTTTCAATATCAAACTGACCAATCATGTCCTGCAGAGAAAACTTCTCTCTCCATCCGCATACTCCAACCTAACATGCGGGTAATTCAGAACGGCCTCCGGCAGAACTCCCATTCGTTCATAAAAGTTGATGCTGGTGGGATTCTTGCGTTTGCTTAACTTACTTTTATCGGGATTTCGCAATAGCGGGCATATGAATGAGTTCGGGCATCTGCCAACCGAGGTATTCATGCAGCAAATGTGCTTGGGCGGAACTGATCCATTCTTCACCGCGAATAATATGTAATCTCCATAAGATGATCATCAACAACAGCAAGATGATAAGTAGGGTTGCCATCTGTCTTGACCAGTATCTGCATATCAACTCGGCCCAGTCGATTTCTATGTCATCGCGAAGCCTGTCGCTACAATACAGCAGCCTTCTGTGGGGATCTTCATTCGAAACCACATGAGGCTCACCTGCAACGATTCTGCTGTTTACTTCCTCCAGCTTAAGTGCCGCGCACAGGCCATCATATCTTGCGCCCTGCCCCCGTGCGGTCTGGGCCTCGCATCTCCGCCAGCCGCGCGGTTGAGCAAAAACAGTTAAACGCATGACCCTCGGCCACGAGTTGATCAGCATATTGCTGGTATATTCCTGCTGCCACCCGTTCACTCTGACGGTACGGTCCGAAAGGTCCACCGCGGTCAGGCCCTTCATCCCAAGCCAAGACCAAGCCACTCCAAGCGACTGCAGAATCTGTGCCTCAGAAGATGAAGTTGATCTCTCAGCATCGGTATCTTCAATGCGCAAAATGAACTCACCGCCATGTTGCACGGCATAACAGAGGCAAAACAAAGCCATATAGGCCGTGCCAACATGAGGGGTCACCGGTAGGTGAAGGCAACTCGGGTTCTGACTTTCATAGGTTAATCTTTCTTGTGAAGGGGATGGTTGTGTGGCTTTGGTTGAAAGGCGTTAAATTCTACACGATTACGGCGATGAAGGACGCTATTGTCACGCGCTGAGTGCACAACCTTCAATCGTAATTCTATGCATAACTCTTCTCTTACCTCGTAATCATTCTGGGCAAAATGCGGGTTGCTCGATTATCCCAGAAACGCAATCGAACCCGGCTGCCAGCAAAACCTTGTGACAAAGCTCTCGCTCTGTGCCACCGTGAAAGATAACTGAGCAGCGATGCCGACTCCTCTGTGCTCCACCCATCAAACCGGATCGTGAAACCCGGATTAACGTACAGAGCCTTCCTGCCACTCAGGGATGTCTAATGACGACTGGATGAACTGGATCTTCTCCAGTTCGTCCGGCGCTCTCCGATTGCCGATTCTGCCAGAGGATTCCTTCGAAGTATGTACACCCGAACTGCCAAATACGTGTTGCGCAGAATGCACGGCATTTAATCCTTCGAGTGTTCTTTTAAACCTTCAGAGAGCGATTCGTAGGCCTTGTACATGCTCGTGAACCGGGTGTCTCCACCGGCTTCGGGCAGTTCCTCGGCGACGAGGATTGACTGGCCAGCGCAGACTCAAAACCAGGAATGATCGGTATGCCAACCGCCGCCGATGTTCATCAGCTGGTCAGGCTCTTTACCGACCATTGCAATCTGAGGGAACTTCTCGTGTGCCGTGAAGAAGCGATTCATTAATATCACCCCAGCGCTGCCAGTTCTATGTGTTGCTGCTCATTAATCTTCTGAGATCGAAAAAACAACAGGCCGTGTTTCGCAAAAGCATCTTTCACTTCCTTAACTCATCGCCATCATCTATTTTCGAGAGGTCTACGTCAGAAACCTCTGCACCACAACGGCAGTGACTTGATAGATACCATCGGCGTAGCCTCCTGCTATCAGCTGCTATCCTTTCTCATCCTTATCTACCGCACCAAATGCAGATGCGTTTTCAATCAGATGAATCATTCTTGTCAGCGTCGATCGTTGGCCTTCAACATCGTGGGGTCGGCCCACCGTTGCTCCAATATTCAATCGTCTTACCACCTGACGGGGCGGTCGCCGGACTACTGATCCAGGCATGACACTGACCAGCACAGTTGGTATTCCGCTTCTTCCAGTCCGTGCAATCAGACTCACGGTCTGATGGCAAACGGGTCAACTGGGTACTAAAAGTGCCGCCTCGACATCATCCGCTTTAAACGCTTTGATGATTTCGGGAATGGTTTCGTTAATGAGTGGATCAACATTCGGTTGAAGCCCATCAGTACCAACGTTTCTCCTGACAATGAACCTATGCTGCCGTCTGCGACAAGTTCATTGGAGACGATCAAACGGCAAGTTACATTGATGTCCTCTTCCGCATATTTATGATCGTAGCCGGGATGATTAATCTTGAGTTTCCGAGCGATCAACATCCGTCGGAATCACACGAATCTGTGGTACTTCATCACCAAATGTTGGGAAACCACGCATCGGCTCCTGTTCACCATCTATCGAATAACCGCCGGTGGTAATGAGTCCAAACCGTGTTTCGCTCGCTGGTTTCTCCAACCTCGTAAATGGATCGCCTTCTGTTGAGAACCAGTGGATATTTTGCAAATGCTTCTTTGGCCTTGCCTGAAAACATTGGTTTGGCAAATTCCGTCCATTCTGTGAAAAGGCTATGCCAGCCTTCAAGCTTCGCTGCGTCTGTCATCGAGATTCCTCCTTGTTTATATCCGCAATGTATATGTATTCACTTACCCTAGTCAACGTAACCATCTTTACGCCAGAGAACCGTTTACTGCAAAGGACCCGGACTCCTTTCGTGGCCAACCGCGTCCGCCTCGGAACGCGTGTGCACGATATTGATTCATAGAACTCATCTCACTCAACTCTGCCACATTCTTGCCAAGGTTAAACTTCAAATCATCGTTTTGCGATGATGACAACCGTATCCGGATTGGTACCTTCTACTTTTTCAAGCGGCGCCTGCCTGGTCGAGGACATCTGGGATAGATCAGCGTTGATAGATCCCAGATTTCAAGGAACCAGATGATCAGCGTGTAGTTTTTATTCCACGTAGGCGTTGGTTTCGGCAATCTCATGGGCGACTAATGGCCCTACAACAACGACCAGAACACCACCATCACGCCTGACTTCCGTGAGTGATAGGCATCTACACAATGTAACAAAAGTACCTACTGCAAGGAACAATAGGCAGCTTCAGCAGAGTTTTTATCTCGACAGAACTGACAACTTTTCGCCGCGGTCAGCAGTAGCGGCCGAGGGCTTTGTAGTCATGCAGGTTGACCGACATGTTCGAACGTGCACCGAGCTTGTCGGAGAGGCCATATACTGTACCGTGCACGCCGACAATCTTGCCCTTGCGCATCACTGGATTCACCGGAATCTCCCAAAGTGAAGGTGCGCCGGGACGCATTTGATGAGCAAAGGTATAGAAATTAATCGGGTCGATGCGGATGACCTGTGTCTGCCCCCAATGCCTGCGACCGTACTTCGACACTGTTGGTGCGTTGCGGCTCGTCTCGCAGCCGTAGCCTACGGTATACAAGGTCCTCGGGCCTGAGTGGCGCGAAATCGATCCCGGCAACCGGAATATCCGGTGTAAGCTCGCGGACTGTCACCACCGCCAGATCGGGATGTCGTGCAGTGATATGGTTGTCTGAGTTCGATGTTGCGAATTCGTTTGTTCAAGCTCGGCACCCTCGTGATGCTGGTACTCGTCGATGATCTTCTCCCTTGTACGCATGGAAGCGCTCAATGGCCTTCTCAAAGTCAGGTGCAGATCAGGTACGATCTACGTGCAGGAGCACAAAATCCCGCAGCGACGGGGGCGACGATATTGCTCACCGGATCGTGTGACCCGCGCTAAGCTCCGCAACTGTGCGGAGGTATCGGCGATACAGTGTGCCGCGGTGAGAAAGCGACGCGCGGCAATCTTTGGCTGAGCATCTTCCGGCGTCCTTGGCGCATCACGACCACGGCGGCGTACTGCGGCGGGATCGTCGAGGCTGGCGGCGATAGGCACAGGCGCGTATTGCAACCGTGAGCAGTACGAACATCAACGCACAGCCAGTAAACAAGACCACGAATTTCTGTACTCGCCGCTGCGTAGGACTCACCTTTTGATCATCCTACAATCTAATGTAAAAGCATACAGGACCAATTCTATCACCATTGAGGCTACTCACCTGTATTAAGATAGCATCATCAACAATAAGATGGAGATCGATATGGGATTGTCTATTCAGGACCAGGTTCGCTGGGGAGTTTTTTGGTGCCTTTGGCGTAATGGCCTCACCATCTATGTTGGTCTGCAGATCAAGCAGGCCGAAACGTGATGCTGGCAGAGTCGGAAACGACCTACCTGAAGATGAGCGGGGAACACTACCTTTTCGTCGCAGAGAACCCCACATTGCAGAATTGTTGTCGAAGGAGCGTGGTGATGATTCAGCTGAAGCAATGATGGCTTCTTTCTACTACATTGCTGCACTTCTGCGATGCGAGGACGCCTATCTTAAACATAAACATGGCCTTATCGATGACCGAGTGGTACCACGCCTGAAGCAACATATCAGTTCGATTGTTAGGGGGTCACAATTGGGAAATCGAGTGCTTGGCAGGAACGTAAGAGTCGCTTTGATGAGAGGTTCATAGAGTTTGCGGAATCGGTGATCTCGGAAAACTGCCTGATTCCGAGTGCTGCCATTTATCCCTGTATGATGTACGCATCATCTTCATATACGATCATGATCTACTTGTCAGAGACATTTTTGGAATGCAGGCATATTCGTAATTTGTGCTCAGGCGCTGATCTCGGTATTTTGGACCATTCATTGACTCAAACTGATCCTCGAAACAGGCAACTCCGTACGTACGCTTACGCTGATCCCTGCCGCGCCGTGATTCTGGCAAATGTCATTGGTACTGGCGTGTTCGTGAAAGCACGAGTAATGACCTGTAATGTCGGCGACCCGGAAACGGTTCTGATCGTCTGGCTTGTTGCCGGACTGCTGACTCTGGCGGGAGCACTCGTCTACGCTGAACTCAGCGCAATGATACCTCGCGCGGGAGGTGAATTTCATTTTTGCGCGCAGCCTTTGGTCCGCGGTGGCATTCCTTTACGGTTGACACGAACAGTATCACTCGGCGCAGCTTTAGCTGCCGTGGCGATTCTGTGTAGCGTGTTTCTCAATGACGCGACTGGCGGTGCACTATCACCTCTGTGCTGCAACTCCTTCCTGTCTCGGGATTATCGTCGGGCAACCGTCACTCCAATCTCAGCACTATGCGATCAGGCGGGTTGGTAATCACTGCACTAACCGCTGTGAAGGTCGTATTGGTTCTCTTCATCGGCGGCGGAGCTTTCTGTTGGCTGATGGAAATTGGGGCAACTTCGCCCTCAGCGGCACAACGGGAACCTGCGAAGGTGTTCCCGAAAGTGCGAGGCTTGGCGTCGGTGGTTTTGGTGCTGCAATGCTGGGTGCGCTGTGGGGTTACAACGGCTGGGCAATTATTGCCGCGGTGGTGGTGAGATAAAAAACCCGGGGTGGACAATGCCTCGCGCACTGATCGGCGGACGCTATCGATCATTGTACTGTACCTGCTGATTAATACCGCTTGCTTCTATGTGCTCTCCCGGATGAAGTGGCGAGCATCCATGAGTCTTCATCTGCCAGAAGGGGCCGCTTCGCGTTTTTCTTTGGCCAGGTGCTGTGTCGATTCTTGCAATAGGCCCGGTCATTTCAGCTTACGGAACGCTGCACACGGGGATGTTAGCGGGACCGCGAGTACCCTATACGCTTGCGCGTGCAGGGCTGCTTCCTCGGCCGGCCCGGCTTTCGGGGCGAGGCGTGCCCGCCATTGCAATTCTCGCGGTTGGGCCTGGTCAATTGTGCTTGCCGTATCCGGGACCTTCGACATCCTGACGGACATGTGCGTTTTATCCTCTGGGTCTTCTTTGGCTTGAACGCGCTGCCGTCATCGTCCTGCGGTGGCGTCATCCCGACGCCGAACGACCCTACCGAGTCTGGGGTTACCCGATCATGCCGGGACTTTTCCTGCTGGTGACCGTCTTCCTGTTGGTCAACACGCTGGTCGTCACGCCACTACGCGCTTTGGCCGGTATCGCCCTGATCGTGATAGGGCTGCCACTTTACTCATACTTTCTAAACGCACCGATGAGCTAGAAACACCGATCCAGTTATAAAGCAGAAATTGCTCGCGAATCAACGCGATGGAACCTGCTATCCTCGATGTTGCTACCTCGCCATTTGGTTTTCCTTCTTAGATAGTATCTTGATCCGTTCGTTTCAAAGTTCAATCGAAATAAGTGAACCGACCCTTTTTACATACTTCCAGTCATTATTTTTTCGCAGTTTACCGGTACCTCATTATGGTTTGCTGGCAATGCGGTGGTTCTGGATTTGCAACGTGATTGGGGCTGCCGAATAATTCGTCGGATACATAACCTCGGCTGTACAACTAGAGTTCATCAGTGAACACTATTGTTCGCATTTCTCGCGATCGCTGACCGATTTTTCGCCCGGTGGGTATTTTTGCCTGCTCG
>JAIGNY010002233.1:0-5000 GCA_020152595.1 Chiridota heheva
AGAGGATTAATTCAGTGGTCAAGCATGTCCATCTTATATGAAAGTGGTCAAGCATGTCCATCTTATATGAAAGTGGTCAAGCATGTCCATCTTATATGAAAGTGGTCAGGCATGTCCATCTTATATGAAAGTGGTCAAGCATGTCCATCTTATATGAAAGATGAACTCAAAAAAAAACAAATGGTGAAGAAAGTGTTCAAAAATCTTATTTTGTTAAGAAGATATTCAAGTTTAAATCTCTGTCTTGTGTATAAATGCCTAATGTAGTACATGTAAGTCTACTATGCAGAATTTGGCATCCTTGTCCTCACATTCTTAACAATTGTTCATGTATTTCAAAGAAAGTTAATTTCTTTTTTTCATTATTTAAATTATTTTTCCCTCGAAGCTTTCTTCAGGTGGAATATTATAAATACCCCTCCTAAATTCTGTTTGACTAATTTCCTGACATATCCCATGGTTTTTAAGCCTTAAAATATGATAGAATACATAAAGACTTGAATCTGAGACTGTGACATCACAACTAGACTGATTTCAGTCGTTTCTACAAATGATACTAAACTCTAAACTTAGATGTCCTTAACGGAATAAGATTTTGAATGCTTTCTTCACTATTTTGTGTGCGATGACAACAACGAGTGAACACACAATTACAATGACGGGGTCGTCACCTGCGTATTCGGTTAAGATAGTAACAATGCTATCACGAAACGCTTAATACGACCCGGACGAGAACACAGGTAAGACGTACGGACAGACATAACATTGACACCCAAGTCAATGTCCACAGCCTTTGATAACCAGTTGTGGTACACTGGCGTGTCGCCCCAACCCAGGCTTGAACCCAGGGCCTCGTGGTCTGTAGACAGGTATGATAACCGCTACACCACAGTAGGTAGATACTATTTTGTTTCTTTTGAAGTCCTCTTTTATATAAGATGGACTTTCTTCACCCCTGAACTAATCCTTTAACGGAATAAGATTTTTGAATGCTTTCTTCACTATTTTGTTTCTTTTGAAGTCTTCATTAATATAAGATGGACTTGCTTGATTTTTAAAGAAATACAAGGACAGCAAATAATAACCTTTGATGATTTCCAGCATCTGCAGAAAGCTGTGCAGTCCCCGAGGTCTTCAATGTCCACCTTACTGACCACCTTCTCCTCGTGTTTAGCAATTTTCTGGTTGACTTTCCCGCCACCAGTGAACTTCTTTGCTGCAAGAACTGCCAAAAACACCGCTGCTCCTATACCTCCAGCAAGCTTCACGATATCAAATGCTAAAAAAATGAATGGAAAAGAATGAGATTAAGTATGATTTTAACTTGGCACAATTTTTCATGGTTTGGCGACCGTTGAAAGGTATATGTCAGTAGTGTGGGCAATACCAGGTTAACATAAAATAACTAGTGCCAATTTTTGGAATAATGTGGGATAAACTAAAGAAAATATAAGGGAATTTGTGTTTTGTAGGAAATTCAAAATGGCTGCCAACAGCAAGAAATTTGGGCAAAATTGTACATGTCCATACCTCGAAAATGACCTGAGGCTAAAAATGTAAGGGTGTTCTATAAACATTATTTCTAGCAGATACAGTATGCCAAATCAAGCAAATCTAAGAGTGTTACATGGTCTTGTTGAATTGATATGGAATGGCCCAGTGTTCACACTAAGTGTTCAGAATTGGAAAGAGGGGGAGGGGGTGCCTCTTATGTAACTTTTTGAAGTAATTTGAAAAAAGGGGGTCTTTTGGAAAAAATAAAATAAAAAATTAGGCCAAAAATAGCACCAAAAAAGAAGAAAAATTGGCTGAAAAAAGGCCAAATCTGGCTTTTTTGGGGGGCCAATTTGTGTTGTTTTTTGCAGGAATCCCCCTCCCACACTCCTAATCTTCAATTATTTTTGAGGTAGAATTTGATAATAAGTGCTGAAATCATGCACCTTAATGTGAAGAATGAAATGACCCTGGTATATGTTGGCAGTGTGGTCAATAGTGCATGAAATGTTAATTTAAATTAAAGGTAATGTAAATCTAAGGTAGCAGATACAATAGGAAAGCAAACCAAACAAGGAAGGAAGACATGTAGAAAGTGTAATTTTCAGAGTTTATTTTCTATTGCGATTGAGTGATCGAGTTGAAGGCGGAGAAGAGAATACTTAGTTACCAGTCATGGAGGGTGGGTTTGCAGAGTTCCCTTACAGAAATTTTAGCTTGCAGCATGCTTGCAACAAGCTAACAATTTTTAGCTTGCACAAGTGTGCTGCAAGCTTGCAAAAAGCGTGCTGCACTTGTGCAAGCTAACATAAACTTGCGCAAGCAAGCATGAAATATTTCTTAGCTTGTGCAAGCTTGCAAACAGTTTTTCTAGCTTGCAGATAATTTTTGCTAGCTTGCGCAAGCTAATTTGTTGCAAATACTAGCTTGCGGCATGCTTGCGCAAGCTAAAAATGCTAGATCTTAGCTTGTCGTAAGCGTGCTGCAAGGTAATATTTCTGTAAGGGTTGTTCATTGCAGTCATTAGAGTGGTGGGGAGGAGGGAGGGGGTGTCAATGAGACGGGAATGGGAGAAGGTGTGCCCTATCCAGCTTTTACAGATCATGCTTGAAATGACAGATCTATTTGCTTGGATACCGTGAATAGACTGAGCAAAGTCAAAAAGAACAACTGCAATTACAGCCTAGACTAAAAACAGGCCAAAGCACCACAATTTGTCGGCGGTCTAATTACACGTTGTTTGTTACTGTTAGATGCAGATTCCTTAAAGAAGAAAAAGTCATTTTTTTAAAGAATATCAATGGCATTGAGTTACACGGACTATGATTTCCTGAATGGATAATATAACAAACAGGAAATGGTTAAAAGGTTAAGCATCACAACACATACAAATAATATCAAGAAATGTTAGTTTTCAATGAGCAGTTCCGGAAAACAGGTCAGTGACATGGATCTAAGATTTAGGGGTTCAGTGGGATTGGGATCCCGGAGTGGGGGTTCAGTTGGATTAGAATCCTGGGGAGGGGATTTAGATCCCGGGGGAGGGGATTTAGAGGATTGGGATCCTGGTGGGGAGGTTCAGTGGGATTGGGATCCCAGGGAGGGGGTTCAGTGGGATTGGGATCCTGGGGAGGGGATTCAGATCCCGGAGAGAGAGGGGATTTAGAGGGATTGGGATCTCGAGAGGGGATTAAGAGGATTGGGATCCCAGGGAGGGGGTTCAGTGGGATTGGGATCCTGGGGAGGGGATTCAGATCCCGGGGAGGGGATTTAGAGGGATTGGGATCTCGGGAGGGGATTAAGAGGGATTGGGATCCCAGGGAGGGGGTTCAGTGGGATTGGGATCCCAGGGAGGGGGTTCAGTGGGATTGGGATCCCAGGGAGGGGGTTCAGTGGGATTGGGATCCTGGGGAGGGGGCTCAATTGGATTGAGATTGTGATTTCTGGAGAGAGGGTTATCTGGAGGATATGTCACCCACCCCCTTGTACAACATATTTTCTGGAACTACCCAATTTATACTTTACAAAGGGTAAGCAGGCAGCTTCCTGGTTTCAAATCACTTTCAGTTTCTGCCATAAAAAATTGTGTTTCTGCAATTATGGTGGAAACACACAGTGACCCACGTTCCCCAACTCCTCCTTTTGTTTGTTTGTATTGTCACTATTGTCTATTACAGTAACTACCCATGTCAACAGTGGCATGTCTAGAAGGGGGAGGGGGTTAGTTTACAACATGCTGTAGTCCTTCCCACCCATTTTTTTGGTAAAAAAATAGGTATAATTAATTGAAATATCAAATGAACCATAAAAGAAAACAAGATGTTGGCATTTTTTAAACATCGTATTGACTAAATTATCGTTTGTTTTTTTACCAAAACTTATCCAGTTTGCACCAAAATTCCTTAATTTTGGACCAAAAAATATCTACAATTTTAGCCAAAAATCTTCAGTTTTGGATAAAACAATCTTCAATTCTGGGCTGCATATTTTCAATTTTGGACAAAAAATGTTCAAAGTTTGGACCCAAATCTACAACATAGGGCCTATATACCTGTATACTGTAGAACCAAAAACCTTTAGACAGGGTTGTAAGTCTTATGCACTTGTCAGTGGTATGACTCACCCCTACTATCCCCAGCAATGTCAGTCTAAAGGTGAGTCATTGACATATGAAATAATGACTCAAATGGTAGGCCCAGTCTCAAGGCTAATAACTGTGTGACAAGACTAGATTGTCCCTATTGCAAAATCGTATTAATTAATCAGTCAGTTTTGTTTCTTTTTATCAGTTGTACTGTACCTTTCCCTCATTAAGCGTAATCAAAGATTTTCTTGGGTCTGAGCAGTAGGGGATACTGACCCCTCTTGACTACTTTTGGCTGTGTTATGCACTTGTCACTTGTATGACTCACCCCTACTACCCCACAGCAATGTCAGTCAAAGGTGAGTCATTGACATATGAAATAGTGACTCCCATGTGTGTCATTGTACCAAATTGTCAGTCACTAGAGTGACTCTGGGGTGGATCAATTTACTTCAGACTTCAGACCCATTGCCTTTGTACAGAGGTGATTGATTTTGATAAAGTCATTTCACAAAAAATGTCAGTCACCTAAGTGACGGAGGGGTGCGCCAATGTACATGTTTTGTCTACCCACTTTGGTGCAATAACTCACCTTGTCCGGGGGTGTAGGGTTGAGTCACACAATTGACAAGTGCATTAATAATATCAGCGCCATGCCCCTTCTCCAATTACTTTTAACTGTTCAAAGCAATACAATTTTCGGATATGCCTTTCTGCCCGATGGGCAATTGCAGCATTTGTTATGTCAAGGGTTGTAGGAAGTGTCACCTCTCAGGGGAGGGGGGAGAGGGGAGAGGGGGGGAAGGGGGTGATTCAAATATTTCCTGGTTACAAGTGGATAAATGGCACTGCTTCATTAAGTAAAATGTTGTTGCTAAATGAAAAAATCTTCAAATTTTGAGAAATCTCCATGGATTTTTGA
>JAIGNY010002233.1:12500-17524 GCA_020152595.1 Chiridota heheva
TATATATATATATATATATATATATATATATATATATATATATATATATATATATATATATATATATATATATATATATATATATAAATATCGTTCGTTGAGGATTAAAAAAACAATAAGTTTAAGGAAATTCATAAGTTGAAGGAAATTCATAAGAGAAAGGAAATCTATAAGAATAAGGAAATTCATAAGAATAAGGAAATTCATATGAATAATGAAATTTATAAGATGTTTTGTTTGTGATCAAATGTACAATCAAATTTGCATAATGTATCAAAATAAGGTCTGAAAATTAAAATACTCAATTTAAACCGATATTGATGATTTTTATTTATTATTTTCATGCGTTTTATAACAATTTTTCTTCCACTTAAGCTCGAGTTGCTATACATCCATACATCTGCCCAGAGTTTGTTAACGAGGCCCGCCCTTTGTCTTTCAGTACACAAGTTAAGACATCAACATGATTTATTCCGCATGTAGATTCTCCTGTGTAAATGGTACAAAACCTCCTATGTGGGACAAATTTTCCTATAGGAGATTTAGTCTGACCGGACAGAATCTCCTAGACGAATTTGTCCAGCCGGACAGAATTTGAAGTTACTTTGAAAGCTATGTTAGACTTGAAATGTTTGCATCGTATATAAAATTCATTGGCATATCTAATTAGATAATAAATGAATAACATTTGTGACATGTATTTTTACTTCAAATCCCAGATTTGTTGATGATAAAATGTAAATAGCTGTATTTAATTTGATTTTGTTAGTAAAAAAACGACCGGAATGTTATTTTTTTCTTCTGCAAAAGTGTCTCGAATTCTCTCTTTTTTGAGCTGTTTTCGATGTCCCCAACTGTTGCCTGTCATTGGGGGAGGCTGCATGAATTTATGTACAGGGGCGGATCTAGAAAAATCACAAAGAGGGTTGTGGTTATTATTGAGTATTGAAAAATGCTATAACTTTTTCGGAGGGGGTGGGGTCGAACACAGAAACACCCTCTTGATCCGCCACTGATTACAAGGAGGGGGTTCTGGTTATTATTGGAGTAATGAAAATGTTGTAACTTTTTTGAAGAGGGGGAGGGGGGGGGAGGAGAGTTCCAATCTCAGAACCCCCCCTCTAGATCCACCTCTGGTGTAGCACGGATCTAATTTAACAATTTAGTATATAATTCAATCAATCCAGTACAGACTGAAAGAGACTGACTACATATCTTGAAAGAGGTGCCACTGTTATGAGCTAAATTTAAAGACATAGTTCCAGGCTCGTAGACATGACTTTTCACAAAGGGGAACAAGAATCTGAATCTGAATCTGAAACGGTTAAGTCGGCAAAAATCCTTCAAGAGGACATGAACGCCAACCGAGCGTAAAAAGTATGAGTAAAAAATAATATAAAAAAAACTAGTTGGCAATACAGGTGTTAGTAAGTTTAGCTTTGAAACAGTTGAGACTTAGTGCATGAACAATGTCTGACGGTAAAGCATTCCAATCCTTTAGTGTGTGAGGGAAGAAAGAGTGTTTATATACATTCTTTTTAGCATAGGGAACCTGGAAATTAAGGTCATGATTATTTCTTGTATTAGTTCTAACGGTGGGGATAAGTTCATCTTTATTGATTGCGACAAGATTGTTATTGATTTTATATAGCATATGTAGCGGGTGTTGTATCGTCTTGTTTTAAGCAGGCCAATCTAATTTATAAAGCATGTTTTTTACACTAGATTTATAAGAGTAGTCTGCCATACAGAACCTGGCTGCTCTCCTTTGAATAGATTCAAGTTTATCCACATCGCACTGGTGATGGGGGGTCCCAGATGCAGATGCGTACTCAAGTACTGGCCTGACTAGAGCTTTATAAGCAGTGGATTTAACGTCGGTGGGACAGTTTGAGAGGTTACGTTTTAAAAGGCCAAGTATAGAGTTAGCTTTCTTGGTTATGTTATGTATATGTTTATCCCATCTAAGTTTATTATCAATTTCAACACCTAGGTATGGGTGGAGTTGACATGTTTTAGTGGCTGGTTGCATAAGGTATAAACAGGTGATTTAAAGCATTTCTTAGAGGAAATTGACAAGATGTAGCATTTGGAGGGGTTGAAATTCATTTGCCATTTGTTTTGCCATTGTTCAAGTTTGTTAAGATCATCTTGGAGGATTTGTTGGTCAGAGGGGTTATCAATTGTTCTGTACACAAGGCAGTCATCAGCAAACAGTCTGACTGTGCTGTTTATATTATCAGGGATGTCATTTACATATAAGAGGAAAAGTAATGGACCCAAGACAGTACCTTGTGGTACACCGGATAAAACCTGTTTAGAATCAGAGATTTCACCATCGCAAACAACACGCTGGATGCGGTTGTTCAGGAATGATGCAAACCAGGCCAGAAGATTTCCATCAATGCCATAGGCGGAAAGTTTGGATAACAGGCGCTGGTGGGGGACTTTATCAAAGGCTTTTGAGAAGTCAAGAATAGCCATAGAGACGTTACTGTTTTGGTCAATTTGTTTAGAGATATCATTTATTGTTAAGAGGAGTTGTGTTTCAGTCGATCTTTTTGCACGGAAGCCATGTTGTAAATCAGTTAAGATATTATGCTCATCAAGGAATTTCATCACATGTGAGTGGATTATATGCTCAAGGATTTTACTACAAACGCAGGTGAGGGAAATAGGTCTATAATTAGCTGGGTTTTGTTTATCACCTTTTTTAAAAACACTACATATGTTTGCTTCTTTCCACTTGTTAGGGATAGTACCACTATCGACAGAGGTTTGAAAGAGATCAGTTAGAATTTCATAGAGGTCATCAGCATGTGCTTTTAGAAACCATGGTGGTATTTGGTCAGGACCTGAGGCTTTGTTGGGGTCTAGGTTATGCAGTTGCTTTTTGACACCTTCTGGGGTAATTATAAGTTGGTTTATTTTGCTGTTGGTAAGTGGTTTAGTTACAGGAATTTGGGAGGTGTTTTCTACTGTGAAAACACTGAAAAACTGGTCATTTAGAATGTTAGCTTTAGTTTTACTGTCACTGCAGAGTTTACCGTTATTTAGTAGATCAGACACACCTACAGAGTTACTTCTTAATCTTTTGATATAGGACCAAAATGCCTTTGGGTTTTCGTTAAGTGAGTTTTTAAGTTTATCACAGATGAAGGTGTTTCTAGTTTCTTTGAGGTTTTATGGACAGCCTTTCTAAAGCTTTTATAGGTAGTCCAGTCATTGGCTTGTTGATTAGTCTTAGCTTTTTTAAACAGTTTATGTTTTTTCCTGCAGAGACGGCGTTGGATACGGGTAAACCAGGGCAGATTTAGTTTAGTTGAGGTGAATTTGTGAGGCGTGTTTTTATCAATAATCAATTTAATTTCTTGTTCAAAGAAACTCCATTTTTCATCAACATCAATGGAGGAATTAAATTGAGTATAATATTGCAGTTTAAATTTGGTCAGGTCTTCTTTTATTCGTTTTATGTTAGCTTTTTTCTTTAAATAGATTTTACGTTTAGGTAACTTTTTACGAGGAGGGGAGATATTTTTTTGTCAATTCAACAATATCATGGTCACTTATACCGGGAATGACATTTGAGGAGGTACTTGGGCAGATTCTCCATATACAAGGCTGTGATTTTACATTTATCGTGATTAAAATGTCGCGGTGTACATTTTATTCCAAAACGATATTGATTGGCCTATCAATTTAAGTGCACATTGCACCGTTATTTCAAAGAATCAATACACACGAATTGAATTATATTTATGTCATACGTCAGAGACGAAATCTGGCCTTTAAGAGGGAAATTACATTCGCAAAGGAGGGGGAATGACCCTGTGCCATGCCCCATGCCATGCATAGACCTTCATATTTCGGTAGGTTTATACATGAATATGGTTACAATCTGTTCCATAAAGGCTACAAATATTATCTAAACCTTCTGACTGCGCCCTCTCTAAATTTATCAGTTTTGAAAGTTTGAGAGAGTGAAGAAATTAGTTCTATGCTACCAGAAGGAGCGCCTTCCATATGACGTACGTATTCTGAAACCAAGGTACACATGTCGCGTGTGCGAGCTGTATTTCGCTTTTCAAAATTCTTTGAAAAGGAACCCCAAAAGCGTTTGCTACTTTGTGATTGGAGACGAACGTTCCAAAGAGCTTTATTCACAATGTCGTTTACTACCGAAGAAAGGGGAGCTCCCAACTCGTTAGATTTCAAACTTTATTTTAGTAAGTAGGCCTATCGAGATTTTTTTTCATCGTTGCCTTATCACGTCACGTATTAATAATAGCGTTGACACATTAACACACAGTAAACACCTAAGGCTAGGCCTGACATTGACAATAACAGGCACACGCAGTGACCCACTAAACTTGTGTATTTTCTTACTTATTTGACATTCGTGGATGCGTATTTGTGGTTGATTAATTAGCCTAAGTAATGTAACTTTTGCTGCACATTCATGGTGCATTTTACAAGTTAGCCTCAGATTTCGGCAAAATCAAAGTGCATAATCCCTATTTTTATAGGTGATTACTACGCATTTGTGATTCTCACATTTAAAAAGGATTAGTCTATGCTAATCGGATTTACACTTGTAAAAAGTTATTGATTGAAATTTTGTCAGCCGAATGTGCGTGTGATTGAATTATGAATGATCATATTGATTTTCAACGGCAAGACTGACTATGTAAAACAATTACTCGCAATGAGGTATTTAGTAACATTTACAAGGATTTAAGTAGTATGTAGCATGTACACGCTTAAACAGTCACAGCTCTACCTCACTATCCTCAATCTTGACCTTTCAAAAACAATTCTTCCTCAAACATCATTAACTTCCTCCGCAACAACAAGCTCTTCCACCACATTTAACTTCCTTCCTCCTTTCTACACCTAACCTTACTTACCTCCTTTTGTTTTCTTTTGCTTTTCCCCTATTTCTCCCTTTTACAAACCTTCCATCTCTCAATATCTATCCTAACTTTTACTCCATGATTTATTAACCCCCATTTGGCACATTTGAC
>JAIGNY010002234.1:0-17143 GCA_020152595.1 Chiridota heheva
CTGGGATACCTTGCAGCTATCCACCAGGGTTTTTCCGGTGGGGTCTACGGTCTTTGACTTGCGACCACTGGTGAGTTCTGGGAGATCTCTTCGTAGTGTGTCATGTGACATTTTCCTCCGATAGATCATCCAGTGGCTTTCTGTTAAAGTAGTCTGAACTGTTCATAGAACGGCCGCGGTATGCACTCGGGTTCGGGGCATAACCTCTTTTCACGGATCTCTCGTGCCGGCGTTCGAGAAACCGCTTTTTGCGGTTTTCTCTTGTTTTGGTCTGACTCACTTTTCGACGTTCGTGTTCCCCCTAACTTTAGCTCTTACGCGGTTATGCACTAACGAATTTTTCCCTTGTCCGGGATTTCTTCAATTCGTTTTCATTGGTACACGCTTCGTTCCCAATCGTAGTTTCCTCGCCGGTTCTGTCTCGTGGACGAATCCGATGTGGCTTGTGGCGTTTTGTGGACACTTTGCTGTAGTTGTGTCCAAACGCTCTTCCGGTTGGCTTGTTTTTCTGGGCTTTACGCTCAGGTTCTTTCGAGGTTTGCCTCCGTTACTGTCAACGAATGGTGCCTTGTTCGGTTTGACTGTACCTCGCCGTGGTTTCCTATGTTTTAGTTCCTCCCACTCTTGAGGTCTTTCATCCTTCCGAGGTGAAGGAATTTCGTCCTTTAAACGGGATTCGGTTCGTGTGAGTTTTCGTACCAGCCATTAAAAAAAAAAAAATGTGCGGCGATCTGAACTCCCTTCCTTCCTATCCTCGGTTGCAATCTGATTGCATATTATAGCATGGAAGGTAAGGTATAACTTGAAGTAAATTTACCCCGCTAAGCGTAGCGGGGATATTTACGAGAGTTATACTTACCTTCCATGCATCCGCCCGCCTCCTCTCGTTCAGGCCTCGGTGGAATGTTGAGTGAGGTGGTACAGAGGTATTATGGAGGTCAGGGCTTGGCTGGTTACTGCGTTTTTTAGGTTCGGTTAGAAGTGCGTTAGAATCAGGTCGTGTGACCAGATTGCATATTATAGCATGGAAGGTAAGTATAACTCTCGTAAATATCCCCGCTACGCTTAGCGGGGTAAATATATATTTTTAAATTTTACTTCTAACTGAACAATTTTCCAACCAATTTAATTGACTCCTAAGTTTGCAAAATTTTGAGTTTTATATCAGATGCATCTGGCAACCATGTGACAGACATTTAAGCACTGCTGCAGTAATATATGTCACACACATGTGCTATCAAGATTAATGCAAAATAGAGGTAAGATATCTGCATTTTTAAAAATAGGTGCAAGGCTAGGTTTATTAAACATGTCAAATGAATATAGAAAATATGTTTTATGTATGTTTAGATCAAAATTATCCACTAACAAGGTAAAACATCATGTTCAGTGCTACTGTTGTACCTATATATATCAGTTCCACGACAAATGTGAAATACTTAAGAATAAAACTGTATTCATATAAATTTGCATTAAGTAGGAGATTACCATCAAATGCATGCCTGATTTACCTTAAGACAATAATCCGAGAACTAACTACAATTTAATTCAATTTGACAATGTTATATTTACTAGCAAACTGCCAGCAATGAGTATATACACCTTAGAAATTGTACATGGCCGTTTGTTTGAACATGTTTTCAAAATATCTTACATTTGGTTAGTATGTTACTTTAACAAAGGCTTCATGGAGGGGAGGGACTGAGTGTATGTTATAGATAAAGGTACGACTGGGCAATAACAACTTGTATTTGTCTGAAATTTGTATCCCTGTCCTCCTTTTTATTTTTGTTCTAATGAGCTTTTCAAAATCATTTTAATACCACTCAATTTTGTGTTGATTTAACCCATGGACCAGTGCCTTGTTAAATCTTATGATTGCATATGTATCCTACATTTGACAAAATACATCAGTTTGGTTTCTTACAAAGGGAGTAAAACATCTTTTAACTTTCCCTCCAGAATTATTAGGCTGGAGTCTGCAGCTTTAATCAAAAAAAGAGTGACAGAGTCTGAAATTGAATGGGAAAATTGCATCTTGTGTCAAGAGGTTAGGCTCTCTAAGAAAAAAACATCCTTTGTCATCGGCTACACCAAAAGAAATTGCCCGAGTAACTGAAAGTGCACTGGAAAGAGAGAAATACAACAACACTAAGTCTATAGACGCACTAGACCGTTTGAAAATAGTCAACCTACGGGAAACTGACAAAAATGTTCTTTGGCATAGACCCTGCTATAGCGTATTTACAAACCAAGTTTACATAAATCGTCTCAAGAGCAAAGGTCAGCGAAATATTACCTTTTCATCTGGAGAGTCACCTACCCTGGAAGATGAAACTAATCTAAGAAATTCACCAAGATCGAGAAGATTATCGCTGCCTTCTGTAGACTGGAACAAGTGCATGTGCTGCCAGGACGATATACCTTACTCTCATTTACGTCAAGTTTAGACTTTCCCAACATCAGAAAAAGTCCTGACCCTCACTCAGTTTGATAGCGTAATGAGACACAGATTAGCTGGAGTACATGATCTTATAGCTGCAGAGGCCAAGTATCATTTGAATTGTTATACACGTTTTTTGAAGAAGCACAGTAAGCTTAAAGAAAACCAAGATAACATTCCCGAAACAATTTGCTTTAAAAATGTAATGGCTGATCTTAAAAAAAGTGTTGCTCAAGGACACATTTATACATTAACAAGCATTTGGGAACAATATTCTTATATGCTTCTCACAGATTTTGCAATGGTTTCAGAAGTTTACAAAAGTAATAGGTTTAAGGAGAAAATACAGAGGTATCTTGGTGATAATGTGATTTTTGTTCAAACCTTGTGTGCTACAGATCCGCAGCTAGTATGTCCTTCTGTGGCTCAAGATATGGCTATGGAAAGATTTGTAGAAGATATAACAGAGGTGCAAGGAATAGATGTTTGTGAGGCTTCTATGAGTAACCAAGCAGAAAATGACGACACTGATATTTTAAGCGGGATTTTTAAAGTGGCTGTAAAACTACGTCGGGACATTGAAGCTACAGCTAGTCATGACATCGTTGGAGGAATTGATGAAGAGCATGCGTCGATGGTGGTGCCAGATAATCTTTACTTTCTTATTCGTCTTCTCTGCAATAAAGATGTGTTTGATGTTGAAAATGAGAGTCAAAAGAAGAACGCTCTTAGAACGAAAATTCTCAGTATTTGTCAAGACATCATTTTTCTTGCTTCTGGAGGGCAGAAACTAACACCAAAGCATATCGGTCTTGGCGTTACTATTTACCAGGCCACGAGGTCAAAGGAGCTCATAAAATTTCTCCATGCAACAGGTCATTCTATCAGCTATGAGCATGTTATTCAGATTGACAAAGCCATTGCCGATGATGCTCTTTAGCGTTACAATGGCTATGGAAAAGTGATAATACCACGTAATTTTACCACTTGGGAAAATTGTGGATATGTCCGTTATGCAGACGACAATATCGATATCAATGAAGAAACACTCAGTGGTATGGACACTTTTCATGCAACACAATATGTGGCTCTTCGCAAAAAAGCACCAAATGAGCCAAAAAGAGAAATAAATGTTGAGCTAAGATCCAACAGATCCAAAACAAGTCTTCTATCAGAAATGAGTGAGCTTCAAAACTCAAACATGCTTGCGGCCAAACTAAAACCAGTGATGCCGAAAGATGTACAGCTCACTTGGTATGACCCACAAAGGAAACGATAGCCAAAGCATTCTGCATGGACATGACATGGATTCTTTTGCGACAAGAAAATCAGGAAAACCAACAAGTACCTGCCTGGAGTGGATTCAACCAGAAAGTTTCAAAGAATGAGTTGCCACAAACTGAAGTTGGGCCTTTTCCAATAATCAATGCTCCTGCTGATGATTATGACACGATTTGGACACTGATGATAAAATGTCAAGCAATTGCAAAGAAGCTAAATGCAACATACACAGTAATTACTTTTGATGAAGCACTGTACAACAAAGCTAAAATGCTTCAATGGGAGAAGTTGGAAGATTGCAAAGATTTTGTTATCATGTTAGGAGGCTTCCACACACAGATGAATTTTTCAAAAGTGATTGGTCAGTTCATGCAAGGAGCTGGTCTCAATCTTACATAGGTAGAGAGTGGAGCATTTGGAGAAAATACAGCAGAGAATATTCTCAAAGGAAAGGTGTGGAACAAAGTTATACGTGCACATAAACTTGCACTTGAAGCACTTTGGACAATTCTTTGGCCAAAGTTTATTAATTGGGCACAAGAGAATGAGAAGGAGTTAGGAAGCAAGTTGAGAGAAACAGCAGGGAAGATTATTGAAGGGTTTTCCAAAGATGATGATGAGCAGATAGAATCGACACTGGCATTATTCATTGAAGATATCCTACGCATATCAACACTTCTTGATGTATTTGATGCTGACCACAAGGACCTAACAACATTCCAATTTTGGAGGAAGTATATGCATCTTGTTACTATTCTTCTGAGATTTACCCGTGCTCTTCGAGATGGAGACTGGGCGCTGTACCTTTCATCACTAGCTGAAATGTTACCCTGGTTTGCTCTCTTTGACCATGTTAATTACACCAGGTGGGGTATAATTTTTCTAGCAGATATGAAGATGCTACAGGAGACAGCACCAGAGGTTTACCAAGGCTTTGCAGATGGTGACTTCGGTACTAAAGAAACTTCACAAAGATTCAATCAAATCCCCGATGACCAAGCACTTGAGCATATCAACAAACGGGGCAAAGTTGCCGGTGGTTTAGTTGGCATCACCCGCACAAATTCAGCACGAGAACGTTGGTGTCTTACATACAATGAACGGGCTCAGCTCGCCGAAGACACAAAGAAAATGTATCATGTGACGAGTGAGACAGATTTGCAACATAAAGATCTGGGACCTAAGCGAATAGAAAGAGATCAAAAAGATATCACACAACTTGTTTAAGAATTTAAAGGCTTGATGTATTTTCCAATGATTCCCCAGACCTGATATCAATCACCACAGGAGATGTTGCCAATACTGATGTGAAGAATGACTTTGTGAAAGCAGAGAAAACAGGAAAGAAGTTAATACACGACTTTATGAATGACAGACTCATCAAAAAGACAACAAAGTTCCATGATAAAATCAAAAGACAGAAACTTAACACGTTTGGTCCAATGTACAGTCATACTGTAAATGTGGATAAAGTAAAAACAACCACTACCAAGGCACGCATCAATCTTTTACGTCAAGTGATTGTTGCATTAGATGCTGGACGTGAAGTTGATGTAGATGGGTTGCTGGAACGTGAACTTTCACCTGTGCCTTTATTAATAGCAACTGTTGATGAAAAGCTGAGATATCCATTAAGTAAATCAGATCTAGGCAAAATCATAAATCAAGGTAAAGCTCAGAATCTACCACCAGTCAGCAACAGTCCTACATGTACTATTGTGGATGCTATGGCAGTAATTTAGTCTCTTGGCAATCATATAGGAGCAAAAAACTTTGGTGAATGGTGTGACAACTTTTAAAAGTCAATTTACAAGCATTTTTCTGAGACATGCAACAGGGTGGACATTGTTTTTGATCGATATCTGGACAACTCCATTAAAGGTGGTACACGAAACAAGCGTGCAAGTGGAAAAAACAAGGGGATAGAAACCAGAGTAACCAGCAGAGATCAGAAAATTGGCAACTGGGAAAGATTTATTACACTTGGGAAAAACAAAGAAAGTCTAGCAAACTTTCTCTGCACACAAATGATAAATCATCCCTGTGAAGATCCCAACAAGGAGCTGGTTCTTAGCGGTAGTTTTCAAACTCAGATGAGGCATGGTCTTCGCCTGGCAGAGATGTGTCAAATCTGCAATCAAACCACGAGGAGGCTGACACGCGTATCCTACTTCATGCTCAAGATGCAAAGAACTCACGATTTCAACTACTTAATATTGTATGCCGTGATACTGATGTGTTGGTGCTTCTTGCATATCATATGCCCAACCTATGTCAACAAGTGTGGATGCAAGGGGGGACAGTAAAAAAACAATCTTTCATTCCTGTTTATCAAATCCAAATTGATAACAAGGCAAGAGCACCATTGCTTGCATTTCATGCCCTTACAGGCAGTGACACAACAAGCCAATTTGCTGAAATAGGCAAAGAATCGGCGTGGAAGGAATTTGTAAAGCACCCACAACTGCTTGAGCGGTTAGGTGAAGCTCAAGTTCCTGATAAAAAGGCTAGGTCTGATGCGGAAGCATTTGTTTGCAAATTGTATGATCCATCTACTGAATCAAGTAAAATACAAGAAATCAGAAGTGCATTTTTTCACAAGGTGAAAAAAAATGATGAGTCACTACCACCTACTGCAGATGCTTTACATCTGCACATTAAAAGAGACCATTACCAGACATATGTATGGAAGATGGCTCTTGAACAAAATCCATCACTACCATCTCCAGAGGAGAGCGGCTGGTTTCTTACAAGAGATGGAATCCTGAAACCGCGCCTTCGCACAGTGGACTGAATGCTAGAAACGTGGCCAGAACTTATATCATGCACTTGTCCTCTCTCCAGGGTTTGCGGTGTGCAACACGCAGATGCAAGTGTACTTCCATGAAAGTTCCCTGCATTCGAGGATGTCCATGCACAGAGTACTGCCAAAATCCACAATCTTCGCCTTTGAATATACTATGATGCAGTCATTTCTCAAATATACCTTGTATGAGTTTTTGTTTTTATATCGTAGCAAGCTATGTTTTTCTTTTGATAATCTTTTTGAACAGTTGAAGTCAGCTTCCAGCAATGGTGTTTGGGAAATAATTTATAAAAGCTATCCATTTCAAAATCAAATATGGCCGCCATTCCGCCATTTTGGAACTAAAAATGACCACCAACATCAAATTTATCCGAATAATTAAATCACCAGGTTTTATTTTACTTTAAATCAAATTTGCATACACCCCCTTAATTTTCTTTCAATATACTGAGAAGTTCAAGATATACTGAATGAAACAACTTTTTGATGTTTTATCTAAAGTTCGGAGTAGAAACAAACCTTTGGGGCCATTTTGAAAACAAAGATGACAAGGTTTCCAAAACAAAACAAATGCTGAATAACACACGCTCTATATTTCATTCGTAACAGCTATGAATGAACTATTATCCATCATCATCTTTAAACTTCTGTGAAAATATGTTCTGTTTAAATTATCTGCAAAATGGCGGCCATTTTGAATTTCAAAATGACTGCCAACTGCTGAACATATAGATTCTTGTTAAGACTTTTTATTCCATATAAGATCAACATTTTTACCAGTTATTCAATGTAAACCTTACCTAAAAAATGCCAAAATACTTATATTTTTATAAAATATGCTCTATTTGGCGGCCATTTTGAAATTAAAAGTGGCGGCCACCTTAAGGAATTGTTTTAGTGGAAACAGGTTTTTTTAGACTCTTATACGCCTAAACTATTAATTGAAATCATTTCCCGACTTGTACCCAAAATGTTTAGTATTGTCATTTTTTGGCCATTTGCAACCAGACTATCATGCTGACAACATCATACTTGGGCACTTAGTCGGCTCTTCCTTCTCAAATATAAACGGTTATAACGAATTGATTTTGAAAGTACAGTCAGATTCAATGGCATAATTTGGGGGGAAATTTTCGTAAAATTTTTAAGTTCATTTTCAAGAAAGAAAATTTCTTCATTTTTCAGAAAGCTTCTATTAATTTTTGGGAAATTTCCTTCACTTTTCGTAAAATGAAGTTTGAAGTTTGCTTTAATTTTGTGCAATTTCCTTCATTTTGGGAAAAATCATCCATTTTAGAGAAGTTAAATTTTCAGAAATTTTCGTGAAGTCTGCCGCAATTTTCGTGCAATGTTATTTCCTACAATTTTCTTTTATTTTTGATAAATCATCTTCAAATTTTGTAAAATTTCCTTTATTTTCGAAAAATCTCATTCATTTTCGTGAAATTTGGGGGAAATTTCTTTCATTTTTCGTAACATTTTTCTAATTGATGAGCTTGATTTATGGGGCGATGGAGAGACCCTCAGAGGGGGTCTCTCTGGCGTCCTATTTTAAGAAGAATTCACCTTTTCTATGTATCTCCACAGACACCAAGTTTACAGTGGCTCGTGTTTTCCACGCTATCCCTGCGCTTTGAAAGATTTTACATTTCGTGCATTTTCTCGTTTTTTTTATAATTTTTCAGATAAAGATTTATCTGATTGTCTTTCTGATGTACTATATTGCTATGGCTTGCTTCACTATATTTGACGTCTTCTGCAGTTCCGTCTCACCCGCGTAAGGGTCGTAAGTACATCCATCGTAGAGGAGCCTTGGTGTGAGTGTATATATATTAGTTATATTTATTATTTTTTATTTTTCAAACGCCAAGAGGCGATAATTATAAATCATTATGGTCTCTCAGAGTTTTCGACTAACGCCACGACCACCGGCTCGACGCTAGGTCTAAAGCATTAGTTTACTTTGTTAACTATTACGTGATTCACCCCCTGGCGGTCTCTGATCCGACGCTACTGAGTTGGCAGGACCACGGGACCGGTGCGGTCTATCAGACGTAAGTTAATTTTTAAACTATTTTGATCATCTAAGTGGCGTCTTGAGACGTAGCTTAGAATAAACCACGCAATACTGGCGCCCCCTTCTCGACGCTACTGAGTCGGTGAGGCTCAGGTAGTAATCGATAACTCCTTTGTACACCGCTGTGGATCACGGTTCCGTATAGGGCCACAAGAGGCGGCGCCCAAAGAAGTTATTAGTGACTTACAAGTAAGTTTTACGGCTCACAGTAGAGCCATTGTATTACTTTCACAGGTCCGCACGGCTCTGGTGATCGGCTCCTTACGGGTCCATGATACAGCCCTACGGGTCCATTAAACGGCTCCATGCCACGGCTCCGGTGAACGGATCCATACGGCTCCGGTAAACGGATTCACACGGCTCCGTGCCACAGTTTTACGGGTCCATACGGCTCCTGTGAACGGTCCGTGCGGCTCCAGAGTTTTTTAGGGGGATAACGTACGGTAAACCCGGAAATAGACCCACCAGCTACGAAGCTACGTGGTCAGGTGATAAGTAACAATCTTTAGAAAAAGTATAGCATCACGAGAATTATTTTCTTCTTGTTACTATAGCCATCAGCTACGCGGTTTCACAGCCGTGCGACCGTAAGAACTGCCTTAGTAAGATCTTCCAAATTGAAAGTCACAGCTCTAAAAACTTTTTAGAGCTAACGGCCTGAAAGATTCTTCCCGCTTAACAACACTTCTCCTTGTGCGTTTCGCTGATATTCGGCTTTTTGCTCACTACTGCCCCTCGGTCCTCTCCACAACGGAGCAGGTCTCAGAGTAGGGATTGAGAAAGAGGCAGGAGAGGACAATTTCCGTCCTTCCCTTACTTCTTATACCCTTCCTTCCCACCTGAGTACAGGCGTGGACATAGGAAAATTAATAGTTTTGATCCATGAAAGGTTGTTTCCTTCCTTCGTGGACTCCTTAATATCCAGGCTTCCATCTTGGATTGCTGCTGCCTTCCACAAACCACCGGCCATCAGCCATGCGTACTTTTGACACTCCAAGACTTTGCGAGTCATGGGGAGGACGTCATTAAAATCTACCTTCGAACTGAAGATAGTCTCATGGAGACCTCGGCCGTCCTGGACTTTACACAAGGCCATTTATGACCGCCAGAAGAGAGAGTTCTAGCCATGCAGGCGATAGCGTTTTCCTCCTCTCACTGCGAACGTCTTTAGCGAGAAACTGGTTGAGGCATATAGCCTGCTTCGCCAGTCTGGTGTATGTAGTTCCCATGTGCAAAGTTCACACGGAGAACCTACGCCCCTTCTGCTAGACCTTCGGCAGTCCCTTCCAGGATACCTCAGTACCCTCGCTTCACACCTTCAGACGGTGGCTACCCACGTTTATGGGTGGTGCAGACAATCCCACCTACCGTGAGGAGTGAAGTTTTCACCCGTCAGACCTTCACCGTCAGTGGTGACGGATGCGTCTTGGACAGGGTAGGGAGCACATTTCATGTAATCCCAACGACAGGAACTTGGGCAGGTACTTAGCCTTTTTCACAGGCAGTATGCCGGGCATTTTTACCGCTAGTGCTGAGCAAAGCACTTCAGATACGCACCGATCTTACACTTCTGTGGTGGCGGTCTCTCTTTTTCAGACAGAGAGGAGCAGAGTCCAGGAGTTTCTGCAATTCTTCCTCTCGTCTCGGGCAGAACGAACTATGTCAGCCTTAAGGCCGCTCACCTGGGCAGTCACCTCTCGGGCTAAGAGAACATGATCACGGATTTTTCTTCTCGCATCAGTGGGACTCTCGCAGGTTGGGCGTGCTTGCCTTAGGTGACCGGAGCGATCTGGACTTTTTTGGCCTTCTGGACGTAGGTCAGTCTGCGTACGTGGACTATCGCAAGCTATCGATTCTCTGCGTCCTTCCTCCTAACCCGCGGGTTTCGAAGTCGACGCATTTTTTTTTTAAATGAACTCACTATGTGAGTTACGTCCACTGCACGTTTTCCGCCTTTCGCATTGGTACCAAGGCGATGTACAAGCTGTAGCGCCCACTTGGTCCGGCCACCTTCGGTTCCCCCAGCTGCTCAAAACTTTTGCAGGCTTCCCGTACAAGCCTGTGGTCAGAGACGACGTTTGTCTCTTTCCCGGGCTCCGGCAAACTGCACCACAGTCCCAGAGCACTTCGTTTGACTCGGGCTCGATGATAACCGTTGCAGCCATCCACCGAGGTTTTCTTGTTGGGTCGATGATCAGATGATCACTGACTCGTGGCCACTGGACTTACCAGAGAACGGGGTATGGTGCCCAGTCTAGTGTCTTTGGAGATGCTTTGATAAGTGCGCAGCCGATGTTTGGCGTTGCATTACGTACTTTTGTTTTCGTTATGGAGATCTCATCGTACTGTGTCGCGCCTGCCGCTTTTAATCCCTTGTTTTCTGCTTGACTTACTTTGCGAAGTTGCGCGCTGACAATTTTTTTCCCGGTCCGGGAATTTTTCAATTCGTTTTCGCTAACACACGTTTCGTTCCCAATCGTGTTTTACTAGCCAGTCCCGTTTCGTGGACGAGCTCAGTGACTTTTGTTGCGTTATTTTAGAAACTATTATGATGTTTGTATAGTGTCCAAACCTTCTTTTGATTGGCATGTTTTCGATTTTTTTTACCTGGATTCATACGACGTTTGCCTTGGTTACTGTTAACGGGTAGTGACATGTTCAGTTTGACTGAAATTAGAAGTGGTTTACTACTTTATAGTAAATTCCTTTTCAGAGGTTTTTCATCCTTAAGAGGATACGGATTATAATCCTTTAAGTAGGATTAAGCTAGTGCGAGTTTTAGGACCAGCCTTTTGAAAATTGAACTTCGGCCTGAACTTCCTTCCTTCCGTTCCTCGGTTGCAATCTGATTGCCTATTTATAGCATGGAAGGTATGGTTTAACATGAAGTAAAATTACCCCGCTAAGCAGAGCAGGGGTATTTACGAGAGTTATACTTACCTTCCCTCTCGTTCAGGTCTTGATGGAATGTTAAGTGAGCGATATTAGAGATATCATGGAGGTATGGGCTGAGTTCGTAACTACGTTTTTAAGGTCGGTTAGAAGTGCGTTAGAATCAGGTCATGGACCAGATGGCATATTTATAGCATGGAAGGTTAGTATAACTCTCGTAAATATCCTCGCTACGCTTAGCGGGGTAAATTTTGAGGTTTAAATCTTGTTTCTCCATGTGTTACAGATCACTTTGAGCTAACGTTCATGGCTTTACGCCAACGATGTATGAGTATATCTTGTGTAAAATCTCTGTGCATCCCTTGTTGGCCTAGTGTTACGTCTCAATTAGTATAGTACTAATTAGGCTATCCTCATCATAGTTTTCGTATATACTTTGGTCCCCATTTTGAGTCTGTATTTCTACTCACTATGACGTCATCTGTACTGTTTGAGGATTCTGGAGGGCCTTAGGCTTCGACTTCAGCCCAGTGGTTCAGAATTTACGGGGTGCCTCTAGAGGACAGTTCTCCAGTCACGTTTGTCATTTATCGACATCATCCTTTTGTTTTCCTCAGTATTTTCTTGGGGGCTGACTTTTGAGCTACTATTATGTATTATCGATGTTTTTGCATTATTAGATGATAATCTATCTCATCCATGCTTAAAATTTGTACTTTTCTTCTTCATTTTGACAGAGACGCAGAATAATGAAGGAAATTATTCTTACAGTTCGTCCTTCCGCTAATATGATTTTTTTTTTTTTTTTTTTTTTTTGTTCAATTTATCAAGATTACGCGATGGCTCTTGCTTGATATCCCAGAGGAAGGTTGTCCCATATATAAGCCCGTCCCATATATAAGCCCTGCCGGTTTCAGTAGCCCGCGAGTTTTAAGACATAAAGCCATGCAGGTTCCGCAAGGAATTTGTGGCGGAGTTTATTAACAGTAACCCGAGCCAGTAAGAAAGAGGAAGGAATAGATCATCATTACAAGCTCGTACCGGGAAGATTAGTTTTAAACCAAGAGTACCAGCTTTAGAAAGTTGAGACGGTAAGGCTTAGAGAGAGAGTTGAACACACAATTACAATGACGGGGTCGTCACCTGCGTAATCGGTTATGATAGTAACAATGCTATCACGAAACGCTTAATACGACCCGGACGAGAACACAGGTACGACGTACGGACAGACATAACATCGACAACCAAGTCAATGTCCACGGCCTCTGATAAGCAGTTGTGGTGCACTGGCGTATCTACCCAACCCAGGCTTGAACCCAGGGCCTCGTGGTCTGTAGACAGGTACGATAACCGCTACACCACAGTAGGTAGATGCCACAGTAGACTTACTACACGAGTCATTTATACGCAGACAAGACAAGATATTTAAACTTGAATATCTCCTTATATTAACAGAATAAGATTTTTGAACAACGATTTTTTCACCATTTTGTTTCTAATACAGTCCTCTTTCATATAAGATGGAATTGCTTGACCACTGAACTAAAAATACACACCCCCATCTTCGGAGAACACAGCTTCATAAGTAGAAAGTATCTTCAACAGAGTCACGTGTGAAGGTATGACGTCATTGGCATCTTGAAGTACCTGCGGATAAGAACGAAAAACTAAGAATTATATTATTTACAATCAATTACTGGCATCAGTAGCGTAGCTAAGATGGTGTGTGTGTAGGGGAGGGGGTTAGGAGGGGGTTGTGGTGGCACAAATTGATATATTTATTTAAAAAAATCAGATTCGTCTAAGCTTCCAAGATTATGGGTGCAAGAATGAATATTTCTTCTTTTGTTTTCAAAGTTTTATTTTATTTTTTGCTTTTAAAATTTACGGCCAAGAAAGTCAACAAACTCTCATAAGGAAAAAATCGAAAAGGTGGGTCCATGATTCGGGGAAAACGGAACATTTAGGATCATGATCGGAAAATTGAATGTGATTATACAGATATAGCATCAAAAGGTTTGGGGATATCAACACATGTGATCTAAGTGGGGCGTAAATAGCTGAATAAAGGAGAAATTACTTTAAGACATTTCTTGTCCCCATGGGGACATTTCTTGTCCCTATCTAATTGAGTATGGAATCAGGAACTGTCCGTGGGGCAGAGGGCTAAATCCACGTGTCGTGGATCTCTACCATCCTGTCGGGGAATGAAGGAGTGATATGAAAATTGTGTATGTAAGCAGGGTTGTGATTCCCGGGGGACAGAGGGACATGTCCCCCCCCCTTCCCTCTCCATTTCCCCGTAGGATCTTAAAAAAAAAAAATTGTGGAAAATTTGATAAGAGGCCCCTCCCCTCCAACCCCACACACACACACACTTACTGAGTGAGAATTACGGATTTGTATGTAAATAACATATTTTGAGGAATTTAAGCCCCTCACCCTGTCGGGAAGGTTAGACAACCCGTCGCACAATTCCTGACGCCACCCATGCACAGTGGCGAGGGCACCCCCCCCTCCCTACGAGATCGCTTTGTCCTTCCCCACATTACCACCAAAAAAAATGTAAAGTGCCATACTTAGGCCGATTTATAGGCTTTTGCCCCGCACCTTCCCCCATGAGACAAATTATGCTCAATGAGACAAATTATCGTCCATGAGACAAATTATCCCCATAACCAAAATCCGGGCGCTGCCACTACCCCTGCATGGCGATCACCACAGCCCCGATGGGCAAATATTTCTGAAAAGTAGTAGATACCTCTTCTAGTTTCGTATCGGTGCTCTCACCAACTTGTAATCGACTGATCTTCAGCAATTCCTTTGACGTGGTAGCTAGAACCTTCGTCAAATACAGGAATTCCTTCGCTGAAACGCCATCCCCAAAAAATATAAAATGACTATAGAATGAGAATCAAGTGAAGGATGGAAGACTCAATTAAGGGAGCAACCACGGTGAAAGAAGTTTGGGCACATGAGCATTGACAAGATGGTCGACGGGTTCGTACAACCTCTCTTCCTTTCCACCTCTTCCAATCCCCATCTTCCCATCCCCCTCTTCCCATCCCATCTTTCCATCTCCCTATCCCCCTCTTCCCATCCCCTCTTTCCTCCCCCTCTTTCCTCCCCTCTTCCCATCCTTCTCTTCCCATCCCCTCTTCCCATCCCCCTCTTTCCATTCCTTCTTTCCATCCCCCTCTTCCCATCCCCTCTTCCCATCCCCCTCTTCCCATCCCCTCTTCCCATCCCCTCTTCCCATCCCCTCTTCCCATCCCCTCTTTCCATCCCCTCTTCTCATCCCCATCTTCCCACCTCCTCTTCCCATCCCCCTCTTCTCATCCCCATCTTCCCACCTCATCTTCCCATCCCCTCTTCTCATCCTCCTCTTCCCATCCCCTCTTCACATCCCCTTTTCACATCCCCCTCTTTACATCCCCTTTACCCACCCCTCTTCCCACCCCTCTTCGATTCCCCTCTTCCCATCACTTTCTCCCCATCCCCTCTTCCCATCCCCATCTTCCCTCCCCCCTCTTCCCATCCTCCTCTTCCCATCCCCTCTTCCATCCCCCTCTTCCCATTCCCTCTTTCCATCCCCTCTTCCCATCCCCTTTTCCCATCCCCTCTTCCCATCCCCCTTTTCCCATCCCCTCTTCCCATCCCCTTTTTCCCATCCCCTCTTCCCATCCCCCTCTTCCCACCCCTCTTCCCATCCCCTCTTCCCATCCCCCTCTTCCCATCCCCATCTTCCCTCCCCCTCTTCCCATCCTCCTCTTCCCATCCCCTCTTCCCATCCCCTCTTCCCATTCCCCTCTTTCCATCCCCCTTTTCCCATCCCCTCTTCCCATCCCCTTTTCCCCATCCCCCTCTTCCCATCCCCTCTTCCCACCCTATCTTCCCACCCCCTTCTTCTCACCCCCTCTTCCCACCCCCTCTTTCTACCCCCCTCTTCCTATCCCCTCTTCCTTTTTAATGCTGGGGAAAAGAGGAGAAGCTCCTGTCTCATTGAGGGAAAATGTGTATTCATTTATTTTCTACATGTGCATTCAAGTGCGGGTAAGGCAAGCTCGAAGGGAAAATTCTCCTCTCCTTTAGCGCCGCCACTGTGTCAGGACCGTAGTCAGCATGGAGTATGGGGACATTATCCGCCTAACAAAAGTCTGTGCACCCACTGCAGGAAATCAAACAACAAAAAGAGAATATAGAGAGTCGGTGACCGCTCTTAAAGTGTCAGTACTTTATAATTATTATTAATATATGCAAATTATATGACGTATTATATGACGTAGGTATGCCCAGAATTCTGATGACTTTTACAACATCTTTTCCCCCAAAAGGTTTATTGAGGGTTTTTAAAAGGTTTTATAAATTATTAAAAGATGTATTGTGTCAAATTCAGCAAAATACGGAAAAATAATTAGTTTGGATCAAAGTGACTTAAGATAGGTATGACGTCATGTATTGACGTCTAATGACGTCAGGTTTTAGCCTAAAAAATATGAATTATATAACCAGGGATAAAACGGAATTGATATTCAACTAATGATTGGACTGGGCGCCGTTGCTTCTACCCAATTTTCATTTGAATTTCTTCACCACCAGCACCCCTTCCCTGTCCATTATAGTGACGTTCATTTTTTGTTTATTTGTGCATGTGACGTTCTGTTTATACCTTTGTTAACCTATGCATTTGACGTTGTACTTTGTTTATTTATGTATGTGACGTTCCACTTTGTTTTCCTATGCATGTGACGTTCTACTTTGTTTATCTATGAATGTGACGTTCTACTTTGTATATCTATGCATGTAACGTTCTATTTTATTTATCTATGCATGTGACGTTATCTTTATAACTTTGTTTATCTATGCATGTGACGTTCTATCTATACCTTTGTTTCCCCATGCATGTGACGTTTTATCTATGTCTTTGTTTATATATGCATGTGACGTTCTATCTATGTCTTTGTTTATCTATGCATGTGACGTTCTATTTTATTTATCTATGCATGTGACGTTATCTTTATAACTTTGTTTATCTATGCATGTGACGTTCTATCTATACCTTTGTTTATCCATGCATGTGACGTGATATATATACCTTTGTTTATCTATGTATATGACGTTCTATCATTATCTTTGTTTATCTATGCATATGACGTTCTATTTATAACGTTGTGTATCTACGCATATGACGTTTTATCTATACCTATTTGTATCTATACATGTGACGTTGCATTTAGAACTTTGCTTATCTATGCATATGACGTTCTATCTATACCTTTGATTATCCATGCATGTGACGTTCTATCAATACCTTTGTTTACCTATGCATGTGACGTTTTATCTATTCCGTTGTCTATATATGCATGTGACGTTCTACCTATACCTTCGATTATCTATGCATGTGACGTTCTATTTATAGTTTTACTTATCTATGCATGTGACGTTCTATTTCGTTTATCTATGCATGTGACGTTCTATTCTTATCTATGCATGTGACGTTCTACCTATACCTTTGTTTTTCTCTTAGCGTCACCAGGATTCCAGCGATGTCTTCCACAATGGTGATCATTGGAACTTCGTCAAGTGGCTACAAGTTACACTGAACAGAGATATCGTAGGCTGCACTCTATGCATTGCGTGAAAT
>JAIGNY010002235.1:0-17573 GCA_020152595.1 Chiridota heheva
GTACTATGGGGTACTAGAATACCCCACAACTCCCTAAATACTCCATGGAGCCAGCTTTTCACTCAAAATTACAATCCGCACTCAAAATTAAAAGACCAGTGAAGCCAAATTGAACTATGGGTCGTTCTTAAAATAGCAATTCCTGTGACAAGCGTGAGCCGGTCCGGGGTATATCTATCATTATGAAAAATTCCCATCAAAAGCATGGAACTGCTTCAGGATGTATGTATGAGATTAATCAAGGACTCCTATAGTTTGTGTTTCCAGTGTGGCCTATATATTCCCCAACATAAATTAATTCCAAAAGTCCACGGGGCACGAAGCTGGCTAAGTGCTACGCCGAGTAGGCAACTGTTGCAGGGTATTATGCAATTAGGCCCTACTATGGTACTACACCCTCCCCCAAATCACGCCATCATTCCAAATCACGGACCAACCAATTCCCCAACCCCAGAATCCCAGAACCCACCCACCCACCCCAAAAAAAAAAATATTAAAAAAATGTAATGTTACCGACCCCCATATGCACATTACTGTATCTTCTGGAAAGTTATGCCCAATCTGAATAGGCCTAAATTACTGTAGGCTAATACTGTTCAAACTGTAATTGTTAATCACCAGAGAGGATTGGCGCGCACACCGGACAGCACAGGATTGTCATATATGTAAAAAAAAAACCTATACATGGTGACTCTGTCCGCGACCACTGCCATATCACAGGTAAGTACAGAGGTGCTGCGCACAATGCTTGCAACCTGAAGTTGCGCCTGAGCCCCAAAACAACCACAATCCCAGTTGTGTTCCATAACCTGCAGGGCTATGACTCTCATTTGATCATGCAAGCCATCAGCAAAGTGGAAGGAAATATAACCTGCATCCCTAACAACATGGATAAATATATATCCTTCTCCCTTGGTCAGTTGTGGTTCATCGATAGCGCACAATTCCTGCTTGCGTCATTGGATAAGCTGGTTGCGGCTAACGACTCTGTTGACTTCCGTATCACAACTGAATATGAACCGAATAATAAAAGGAGACAAATGTTATTGCGTAAGGGAATTTATCCCTATGAGTATATGGATTCCTGGGAACGGTTTGGGGAGTGCTTAACTCCGCAAGATGCCTTCTATAGCAAGCTTACGGAGGAACATATCTCCAATGAGAATTATCAATATGCCCAGGATGTTTGGGGGGCATTCGAATGTGATACTATGGGAGATTATCACGACCTATACCTGCGGACTGATATGCTTCTACTAGCTGATGTCTTCGAGATATATCGGAAGACTTGACTGCGGCAGTATAGTCTGTATCCAGCACACTATTTTACAAGCCCTGGATTATCTTGGGATGCACTCTTGAAATATACAGGTGTAGAATTGGAAATGTTAACCTACTAGGACATGCACCTGTTCTTTGAGAAAGGTATGAGAGGTGGTATTTCCATGGTATCCAAGCGCTATGCTAAAGCCAACAACCCCTATGTCTCAGGCTATGACGATTCCAAGCCTAACAATCATATTTTCTACCTAGATGCAAATAACATGTATGGTTGGGCGATGAGTCAAGCACTACCCACGGGTGGATTCGAATGGGTGGATGAAGTGCCCTCGCTGGATACACTTTCACCCGATGCAGAAAAGGGTTACATACTCGAGGTGGACCTTGAGTATCCTCAAGAGCTACACGACGTCCGCAATACGTACCCACTTGCTCCGGAACGTTTGAAGGTTCCGAAGGAGTAGCTGTCAGATTATCAGAAAGGGCTTCTAAACTCGTCAACTGATGTTGAAAAGTTGGTTCCTAATCTCTGCGATAAAAAGCGCTATGTTGTGCACTACCGAAATTTACAACTGTACCTCTCTCTAAATATGAAGCTGACAAAAATCGTGCAATTCGGTTCGATCAATGCAAGTGGATGGAATCCTACATCAGAATGAATACAGAACTCCGAAAGAAGGCCAAGACCAGATTTGAGAAGGACCTCTACAAACTGAAGAACAATAGCGTCTTTGGTAAGACTATGGAAAATCTGCGTAAGCGTGTAGATGTCAAGCTCGTGAGAGCCTCTGAAAATGACAAGCTTCGCCGGTGGATAGCTAGTTTGCAAGGCATGTGGTATTTGATAATGATCTAGCCGCCCTACACATACACAAACGTCGGCTGGTGCTTAACCGACCAGTCTACGTTGGGATGTATATCCTGGACCTGAGTAAACATCTGATGTACGACTTCTATTATAATAACCTGAAGGAGCAATATGGGGAGCGGTGCAATCTTCTCTATACGGATACGGATAGTCTTCTGCTTGAAATCCAAACCGAGGATGTGTATGCTAATATGAGTTCTGAGTCACACCTCTGTGACACGAGTGATTATCCGACAGACCACCCACTCCACAGAACCACGAACAAAAAGGTGCTTGGTAAAATGAGAGACTAATGCGCTGGAGTACCCATTAGCGAGTATGTAGGACTTCGACCCAAAATGCATTCTATCCTGAAGGAAGATGGAGGCGAGATCCGAAAAGCAAAAGGCGTTAAAATGTATGTTATGAAAAAAATATATACGACATCAGCAGTACAAAGAAGCACTATATGACAGCAAGACATTTCGCCATGGTATGAATCTATTGAGAAGCGAACACCACATTATACAGTCAGGGAGAATCCTGGACTTTTGGTGTAGTAAGAAAATACACCAAAACATGGAGCTTCGTAATCATTCAAATCCATGGAGGCCGCCATTTTAACTTTTGATAACGTTATATCAATGGGATTTTTACTAAGAGAACAGTAGTATTTGTGTAATATAATTTATGATGCATGTACACAGTATCAGCGATGACCAAGCCAACACAGAATCAAGTGTCGACAGGACTGTTCAAAAGGTCAACGACCTGTCAACGAAAGTCTTTTGTTATTTCATCGCGAAGTCCACGGTGAAATTAAAAAGTCCGCGGTTAAATCTAATGAATATTCATTTGATATCGGTTTTTCCTTTCAAAAATACCCCCGCGTCCTCATTAAAAATCCCCATTGACTTAACGTTATCACTGTAGTTAAAATGGCGGCCTCCATGGATCTTAATGAATACGAAGCTCCAAATTTTGGTGTATTTATTATTACACCAAAAGTCCAGAATTCTCCCCTACTGTTATATATAGCATGCAAATGAATAAAAATTCCGTGTCACCTCTCGATACCAATCGCTGGGTTGTGAGTGGATCACCCACCACTATGGCCTTTAGCTACAGGGATTAAACATAACAAAAATAAATAAATAAATAAAAAAATATATATATAAAAAATATATATTTTTCTGTCATAAATTTTCAAGATAGGTGGGTGGACGACATAAAAAGTGGCCCGAAACGACATAAAAAGTCGCCCGTAGTAGTATACAAAAGGGGTCCAGTGAAACGACACAAAAGTGCGCCCAGCCCATAAAAAGTGTGCCAGAACCAGTGAAAATGAAAACGACGCAAAAGTGGGCCAGAACCAGTCCAGCCCAATTAGTGAAACAAAAACGACGTAAAAACGACGCAAAAGTGGGCCAGAACCAGTGAAAACAAAATCGACGCAAAAACGACAGTAAAAGTGGGCCAGAACCAGCCTTTTGCATACTACCATCTTGTATACATACGATTTGACAGCGGCCCTGCCGTACGCCTAATACTACAATACTACAACATACGTGAAAATATTCAGCAAAAAACCTGTTATTATATATTTTAAAAGTTGTATGTTTAGAATTAAACATATATTTTAATTATATAAGAAACGTCAAATTATATCATAAGTTTTATATGTGAGAATGTGAGAACACAATTTATTGTTCTTGTTTGAATCACATTTTGATAGAAAAAATTAATTGAAATTTATACACCATTGAACAAGCCTATAAATGCAGCCCGTGTAATTTATACAACACATGTACGTACGTGCACCGACTGTTCTGCTGCAGCACGAGTCATTCAAGTGAATTTTTTCAAGCTTTGGCGCCCAGAATTTCCATTTGATCATCAAATTTTTACAAAATCCTAGCAGCTTAATTGAAAATATATATACTTCCTTGCTGTTGTGACCGAATTGATCTGTTAAAATAAGAGGTATTTATGTTTTAAATTTTATATTCATTAAATTTCACCAAGGCCAACTACGCTACACTAATAGAGCTAGCGTAGTAAGACTAGCCTAGCACAGGAGGTGTACCAGATCAGCGTATTGGAAATTAAGATTTTTTTTCTGCTCTAATTAGCATTTTATTCTTCTAAATTAGGCCGGTCGATAGATTGATAAATGTATGATTGTTATTTCATGCTGTCATGACAGTTTTCGGAAGTTTAAACATGAGCTTTGTTTTTTGAATAAATATTCAATTTCGAAAAAAATTAGTATACGTAGGCCCTACCAAGGGTTTTATTCGTTATAATCACGTTTTTTAGCAATGATTATCAAGATACAAGTCATGCAAGTATAGGATGGTATCAGAATAATAAAATCTGGTAAGAATTTATTATTTCAGTCTCCGAAAATACCGATGAAAAGGTAACCAAAAGGCAAAATAGGCCTACGCGGAATTGGTAGGCTACATAGGGCTTCGCAGAATTGGTACACCGTAGTATAGCCTAGGCTACTTACTGACCTACAGCCTGGGCATAATATTTATATAAATATTTAGGATCATAGGGGAATTTATCATTAGGCCATATGGCAGAAATTCGATTTTTCTTCATTTGTAAAGTAAACTAGCCTCCAATTTACAAACACTACAGCAGCTACACACACGCCAATACCAGATAACAATGTTTAATATTTTCGGGGGCATTTTACATGAATCCAGATCATTTTGTTATAGTGAAATCAACAGGAAGAACAAGGGGGTAGTTCAAAGAAATTTGCACGTTTGGCTATATCAGTCCGGGCCGGGAGTAACCCGAAAAACAGATTGCTCATATTCTGTTTTATTGATTTTCTCAAAAAGGAGACGATGAATTTCAAAAAAGCAGCGGCAGAAAGTTTTGAATATCTATTTACTATCCGTCTCCAAAATTTCAGGATATCCAGTGAAATTGTAGACAATCTGGAGCGAAAAATGAGAAACCCCATACGTTTGGTGTGGGCTAGTCAAATGTGTAGGCTCATGCGATGACGTAATACATCAAATACCAAATTTCAAAGCCGTCAGCCTTCTATCCCTAGCGGTAAATCACGATAAAATCATTCCAAAACTCCCGGAAATGAAAAAACAAAATTAACACCTGATCTCATCTTTACAATTTCAAAAAATTATTTCGAACCTTACAAATTAGTGAAAAGATGGGCAAAATTTGAAACGCACTCTATTATATAATATAACATAAATTGGACCTACCGACCTATTTTTTTATAACAGGATGGGTTACACCAACCAAAAAATCAATTATGGATGGCCTAATATTTTGCATTATTTTATTTTCATTGCATATTCATTTGAAAAAGGACAGATGATGCAGATAAGGGCTGAAGAAACCTCCGACTTGCAGTCTGATGCAGAAATTACACATAAAAGACACAAAGGTGTGTAAATTTACAATAGGGCTTTTAGTTAGTGGTTTATATTTACAGATTTTACACTTTGAAACCTTACAAAGAGCTGCAATTGAAGAGCTCAAACATTAAAAAAAACGAATGAAAATCTGTAACATACACTAGCAGTACAGGTAAAAAACAGTTTAACTTTTAATAAACAGTTCGGGAGATCTCCAAAAAGTTGGAGATCTCCAACTTTTTGGAGATGACTGTTTTGTGTTCCAACTACTTCAACGCATAATCAACACAATTTCTCTTTAATCTTCATGTAAATATACCGAGAGGCCTGATAAGTGGTCTCCTTCTTTTTTACCACTTGACTGCAAGTAATCGAGGAATTCAGGTCAAGGTCAGGATTTTCCGTGCCGAATTTCTCGAAATCTAAACGATGAAATTTTTTGAAGTAACACATATTTTGTTTATTTACTCTTAAAGTAACCGAATATTCATATCTCACGTCAAAGGCGTAGGAATATTTTTTTCTTGGGGTGGGGTGGGGGCTGAAAGTTTAATCACCACAAACCTCAACCACCTCATTCAAAAGTCTCATTTTTATCCCATTTATTTTCACGATCGTGGGAATTTTTTTTTTTTTTTTAACAAAGAAGAATATTAAGTTAGTATAAGACACGACGTACGTGGTAGTACATACACGCTTGCATGCAGTGTACACGTACTAAACTGCATGTTACACATACGCAGGCGCTACGTCGGTGTATACGATGTAATGCTACATTTTACATTCAAGTGTGGTCAATTCAAATGATTATAATTGAGGATCGGACCCAGGTATTATAAATTATAATCGAATAAATCAGAAAAACAAGCGCCAAAAAGTTTTAGATATTTCACAGAAGGTACAAATAAGCCTAATAAGGAGTTTTCTTCACTGAAAAGTGGGGCCGAAGCATACTAAATCCACCAGTCCCCGCTTCCTACGCCCTTGTCTCACGTGGTACCGAAGCCTCGAACAAATTTGTTTTAGGTTTGATCCACACACTAAGTCAATTGGAGAAGCATAGGGGCATTGTGATTAATATCGCGTAATGGTGGCCTCCATAGCTTTTTATTCTCCAACTTCTTGAAGATATTTCATCTCCAACTTCTGGAGATCTCCCTGACTGATAAAAGGGGATGGATTTATGTCAACAGGTCATATAGTTTTCAGCATGTGGTGGTGGTTTGATACAGTATAGGCTCCTGCAGTATAGTAGTTAAGTTTCATGATGCATGGTGTGAGTTGAAGCTGAATCGGGTTGAGGAAAAAACAGAACCAGCTACCCGTCACGGTGACGTCACCATTACCTGGTTCCTACCTAGGTACCCAGAAAAGATGCGCGAAATGTAAAAACTCAAGTTCTAAAAATATCGCGGAACTAGCAATGGGTCTTAACCTTATTTGTTAATATCATTTGGAATCTTTACCCGCACTTTCGGGCGAGAACCCGGGTACCCGACTCAGCTTTAATGCGAGGTCACCAAGCTCTCACGTCCACTGGCTTCATTGATTATCCGATACAATAATATAATACCCTCAAAACCACATCGTGAGTTACCACGTGCACCTTCACCACCTACAGTACCATCACATCCTCGGTCTCATCCCATAGTACAGTAACAGCCACCCCGCAAATGATCCCTGGTAAGTACTGTCAAAGTATTTTGGAAAAGCTAACGAAGTGAAAACAATAAAAAATGCTGAATGTAAATGTATATTGATTCATGCTATATTTTTATAAGTGAAAAATGTACTCTATATTTTCCTTACAAATGAAAACTTTACATCAAAACTTTGCTTCACAAGTGGTTTATCAAATGGCTGTTGCATCTCTATATGACCTTAGCTCTTAAAAAGAGATGTAAAATACCCAAACAAACAACACAAGATAAGCTGTTCATCAACTCTTTTCATAAAAGTTTTTCAAAATTTTCTTATTTGCAATGTAAGGAGACATAAAAAAGGAATGTGACACTTTGGTCCTTGATAACACAGATCATTGAAATGAAATTACTTGAAGCTGGTAGTTGCGGACCAATGAATGTCCATTTGTTCATTCTATTACATATTTTGTGAAATTTTACTTTCCCTCAAAGTGGTTATGACACAAGCAAAACCATTTTGAAATTAAATATTTGGAGGAATTAATAGATGGAAATATAACTTTCCCCTTAAAATTCATCAAATTCTCCCTGTAAATAACGATTTTTTTAAAAACCAAAATTGCTTTTTCCCAACCTGGACCTGAAAAAAATGAAGTTTTCCTGATAATTGCCTGATGATATTGTTGGGGTGAAATTCTAGAGTGTGTAAATTCTGTAATTAGTTTACAGTTTTCTTTCTAAAATTTTCACTAAATCTTATCAATAATTCACTGAATTTTTTAGTTTATCCTGGAAGTATGTTTCAGGAGGTTTATAGGTATGATACAGGGTGAAATGAATAAATAGTTAGTGTCAAGTATTGCAAGGCAACCTTTGTATTCTCGTGTGTAAATTTTGTTAATTGTCTATCATATTTTTTGAAGGACTGCAACAAATAATGACAGATTTAAGAAAAAATGTAGGGATGAAATAAATATTTTGAGATGTCATACATCAAAGTTTTGCATAAATTAAAAATTGCAGAATATCATAGTATTTTAATTTTGTATTTCTTCTTCTTTTGGTAAATCTTGCTAACTAACACGTATTGCTTAAACCAAATTGATAATAACCACTATGACATTGTTTTCCTGTAGGCCACATTTTGCCATGATAAATATAAATGTTATGATCTCTAACAGTGTATCAATGGTTTATTTTACAACAACGAACCGAACCATGTTAACGATGTTAACCCAACGGAAAATGCGGAAATGAAAGGGCCGAAGGAGTAGGCAAACTTAAAAGAATAACATGTTCCTGAAAGGATTAATAAACAGCAGAACTGCAGAGGAAGAGGATGATATTGAGCTGCTAGAGGGGGTGAAACTTCTAGCATCGAACCTTCAAGAATTGGATATTCTAGAAGACGACATACAAGAAAAGGCTCTTGAGAAATATCTGGTAAGTACAAATTAAATGTAGGCTACTGTATTAAGGCATGGCTTAGACAAAAGATTTCAAATTGGGTATCATCACAGGGGACATTGATTGGAAGTTGTGTTGAATTCACATAACTGATTTCAGGAAATTGAGGCCGGCCTCCGTGAAAAGCAGTCAGACCACTCTCACATTTATGGAAGTTGTGTTGAAAATCCATTTATAGTAATAGTACAATCACGTCTTTTCCACTCTGGTTGGTTGGTATATTGGGTGAATTTAATTTTGGTCTATTAAAGGTAAAGCATGCCAGCACATGTTGGCCTTTTTTGAGTAAGAAAATCAATCAGCTTTCCTGGGCTACCCATCAAGCTGAGAATACTATTAAGTAGGGCTGTTTCATTAAAAGTAGCGGGCCAATGAAACATGTGGGGTCACATTAGATTGCACGTTGAAACACTAGTGTGATATTTACAATTGCGTCATCGGTCATTTTTCCTTGAAAAATATAGCCAATATATCATAATATTTTTCTCTGAGATAACTGATACATAATATAGCCATTGTGACAGTTCTACTATTTAGTAAATTATTTGTTTACGGTGGATTGGTGTTTTTTTTGTCAGTTAATAAAACAGGCGGCCTATCATCGTTACTGTTTTCTTGGTAGTTGTGCTGCTGGTTTACTACTAATATTAGTATTTTAACAATTTATATTTATTTGTTTGTTTAATTAGATAAGGAGAGTATCGGCCCTTGGAGGCTGAACCTTGCCGAATGTGTCAAACGAATTATAATGTACCTGCCCACAAATTCCCGACTGAATATTAACTGGACTGGTGCTGTGGGAAAAAGGACATTTGCTGAACTTATATTGAAAGACATTGTTGAAAGTAAGTCGTCATTCTTTTATCAGTTCATGTTTAGCTTAGTTTGATCCAGGTCGTGGCAGGTCCAGAAGTCATTTAGGACTGGTAATAGACCCAGCTCTTGTGAAAATGGTTCTTACCTTCTCTTTTCGACTAAGTACTAAAAGATAATGAGGCAGGACTTATCCTGCTCATGGACTGCCATTAAATTTTGTCCCCTTGAAAAATTATTTGAACGACATATTTAACATTGAAACAGCGTTAGCCGATCATGCTGATTAAAGCACTAATTTTTATAAATCACTAGTTTAAATCAAAATATACTTTTCATAATGCTTGTAACGTTTTGTAGGGCCAGACTAAAAATGGTACAATTTAAAAAAGGTAATGGGTTGGCAAAACGAGATCATAAACACACAAGACTAGTTTTTGCTTTCTCAATAGCAAAACTTAATATAAATTTCCTTGCTTGCAACAGGTTAGTAAATAATAACAAGAAAAATATACAATTGTGGTGAGGCGCCTCAAAATAACTTAGTTTAACCTAAATGTCCATATCTACTATCTGACTATATGATACAATAGTTCCCAGTTGATTATGACGTCACAAATGCGGAAGTGCTCTCCCCTCTCACATTCGAAATGATACCAAGTTTCGTCACAAGTTGAAGGTTATAAAAACCAGATTTATCTACAACATCCTCAGTTAAACCTGGTTTCCTCCACTTAAGTCTCTCAAATTACCCTCAGCGGTATAATTGAACTTCACAGTTTGCTATAGATAAACTGGCATAAAATACTTTGCAACTTTTGCACCCTCAATGGTGGAAAAAACAAATTTCTGTAAGTATCCATCAATTTGTGTTTATTGGAAAGCCCATCTCTCCTCAGTGACTGTCAAAAAACAAGTGACTACCCACAGCCCTCAAACTTATTCTCTCCAGAAATCTTGTAAACAAGTAGGAATTTAAAGATTCCGAAACAAAAATAAAATAAGAAGTTAAAGACTCCCAGAAAATACCCAACATGTGTGGGGACTTTCAAAGTTACATAACACATGAAAGCACCTGTCCTACTCGCTAAGCTTAATTTACATAATTGCTTTTCCAAACGTCTCAACCTCAGACATGGCATGATCACTTGTATATATTACAGGTTTGATTGACTATTTTAAAATACATTGTGTGACAATATTAAAATATCAATGAAAAAACACATACGTCAAAATTCTGCCTGACATGATTCTGTTTTCTCAGTAATATTGGAGATGCAGTAGGTCCATTCCGCAGTCTGTTACTTACGTGACGGAGTGCGGAATGGCTCTGGCAGACCCCTGCAGTCTTCCAGGACCATTCCACAGTCTGTAACTGACGTGACGTACTGCACTGCTAGGGCCATTCCGCAGTCTGTAACTTACGCGACGGGACTGCGGAATGGCCCTGGCAGACCCCTGGTACAGCTATCAATTTGTATCCATTCAATCAATCCATTTTATTTTATTTTACTTTATTTTATATATTTCATGTTTATTCTTACAGAAGCTGTACGGAAGAACCCCAAAACTTCTAAAGCCACTGCATCAGAAATACCATGGAGTTAGAAGAGAACTTCGTGGAAATACAAAAGTTTTTGATGCGGTTCTTGAAGGGTGCTTCTGACAGGAGGAAGAATGAAACTGTACTGAAAAAAATCACCGAACATTCTAGTTGCCAAAATTCAACTTTGTAGTTTTGTTTAAAATTCATGTTTTTGGTATTTAACTTTATATACAAATTATGTTCCCAATGGGGTTCATTGGCTAAAAAGAAGAAAAATACTTTTTTAGCTCAATTGGCAAGTCTTTAAAATTTCGTTTTAAAAATTTTGAATTTTGGTCTCAGGGAAACAATGTGAAAAAGTTTTGACTAGAAGGGATTTGAACAAATGTGGGAAAGATGTGTGAATAATGCCGTATCAATGATGTGTACCACATATGACATGTAATGTCTTTGAGATATCAAAGACAATACATGTCATATGTGGCACACAGGTCATGTTGAGTAGATGCATGTGTTGTTTTAAATGGTGAGTGATTAATAAGTAGGCTTAATGTCAAATTTTGAAATGCCCTTATATTTGTAAGGATATGGCCAACTTCGGTCAGGCTCAGTGGTGGTGTAGAGGACTTCTTGAATACTCACGAGAGGGCAGGCATAAACTGATTTTCTTTGCTTGACATAGTAAACTGTCAATTTGTGACTCTTAAATGATAGTGAGTGAATTATTTCTGGTTGCAGTTTAAAAATTGAAGTCTGCCTCATTGTATATATAGAACTCTACAGTCCGGGTGCAACCCTGTTTTTAGGGTAAAAGAAATGCCTTATTATTAGGGTAGTCACCAAAATCAGTACATGCGCAGTAATTACTTCGTCGCAAATCTTAGTCTCGTCCTCAGACACACCTTCCTCCGTCCGATCATAAATTTATATTCAATCAGACATATGCACTGGTTTACTGGCTTGTGTAACCACAGTAATTCAAGTATCTTTACATGGTTAATGTTAGATATGCACTAAAGGTCTTGATAGGGATAATGGTGTAATTGTGTAGACATGAAGCGACCACGTGGCGATTATGAGCAATCTGTTTTATTGATTTCTCAAAAAGGCGACTATAAATTTCGAAAGGCAGTGGTGAAAAGTTTTGAATATCTATTTACTATCCGTCTCCAAAATTCAGAATAACCAGTGAAATTTTGGACAATCCAGAGCGGAAGATGATAAACCCCATTCGTTCAGTGGGGCTCGTGCAATGTTAAAAGGCTCATGCGATGACGTAATTCATAAAAATTACCTTATTTTATAGGGTAATTTAAATTACCTTATTTTCAGGGTTGCCCCTGACTCTAGAACCCCTATGTTGGTTGTTTCAGTTTTGGTCACTGCTCCAACAATGATAGACGATACCCCTGGTTTGACTCCTTGGCTTCACGGACTTTTGGGATGAAATTATGCTTGATGGGAATTTTTCATAATTTCATACATACACCCGGAGCATCTCCGCTGAATCCGTGTTTGCGATGGGTTTCTTTTCATAATCTCATACGTAGGCTACATCCTAGAATGTCTCCACTGGCTCCACAGTGTCCACACTTGTCACAAGAATTTCACTTGTCACAAAAAAGTTTGGAAATTTAACATTGATATGACAAATACATTACAAAATTGAAATTCAAAATACCAAGCCCTTCTTCAAATGTTGAGCACCAGCCCAACTAAGATTTTCCTCAACTCTTTTCATTAAGTTTTATCGCTATCACATGCTATTTTTGTTTTAAATCATTAAGAAATAGTATTGATATATTTTCTAGTGTACCTTTGTGTATGGTTTGGACTATATTGCTTTTGCGGTATACAAATGTATGCAGCTTACGTTTTCCATCACCAACGTCTTGTAGATGGGTGTATGTATGTTATAAATCTATGTAAATATTTATTTTGTAAATTTCTTTTAGAAAGATAATTAACTTTCGCAAAACTTTACTAATACGATATATCGACCAAATGCACATGATCTATGTGTATTTTATAAAGATTTATATGGATTACATAATTGTTTACAACCATAGAAACCTTTATATGGATTAAAGAAAAGGCTATATAAACTCATATAAAGAATTGGCCATATATGTTAATCAAGTTTTATATACCCATATAAAGCCACATCTGTAAATCAAATTGTATACAGTTATATAAATATTTATGTGGATTATATAGAAAAGGGCTTACTTTATAAAGCCTTATACAGAATTGGCCATATATGTGAATCAAATTATATACAGCCATATAAAGTTTTATATGGATTATATTAAAAGCATATCTTATACAGCTATACAAACCCATATAAAAAATGGCCATATATGTTAATCAAGTTTTATATACCCATATAAAGCCACATCTGTAAATCAAATTGTATACAGCCATATAAAGATTGTATGTGGATTACATAGAAAAGGGCTTATTTTATAAAGCCATATAAAGAATTGGCCATATATGTGAATCAAATTTTATATACCCATATAAAGTTTTATATGGAAATTTCAGCACAACTTGTATACATATTTATATGGCCCGTTTAACGTTTATATATGAAATATAACTTTTTATCTATATCTGGCCATATAAAATTTTATATTTATATCTGGCCATATAAAACTGTACTATCTATTTGGCCAATTCTTTATATGGCATATATCTGGAATTCATATCAATCCCATATATGGAATTCATATCTGGACCATATGATTTTTTTTATATCTGGCACATATAAAAGATTTCTGTAAGGGTAGCGATGGTTGGTTTGGAAAAGTTCATTGTAAAAAATAGGAATATGTAAACATACTTTCTGCCAACACATATCCAATGCACAGAAACGGTACTGCTCTGACCTTCTGTTGGCTGCTGCGTCGGCACAACAAATCCAAGTGACCTCAAATGGCAGGACACAAAGGCTTATGCCCAACACATCATATCATGCAACAAACAACAACAGCCTCACGCAGGTTATCCCACAGGTTGAAAGCGAAAATGTCACCAACGTGAAATTTTTCAAAACTGCACTTCCAACGGCTCTGTGAAAGTACTGTTTAAAGCTGTGTAGTTGTATGATGTTATTGTTAAATTTGAATGTTTCAGTTTTGCATTCTTTCGAAAGTTTAAATGGTTTAACTTCAATCGTTAACTAAATTCGTAATCCACATGCCGTGCTTACGGCGCGGCCTACGTACGTTCGATCTATACTGTACGCGTACCATGCGGCAGTCTGCGCTATAGTGTACCGTCTAGAATAGTACGATTGGCCCTGTGTAGCCTGCATAGGTTTACATTTAATACAAAATCGAACGAAGAAAATTCAGGCATTTTAGTATTTTGATGACTATAATCCTTTGTATATCATTATAGCTGTTGCATTTAATTTGTGAATATATTTTGTATGAAATTGCTAATCATCAAAACAATCGTTTTTATCTGAAGTGAATTTTCAATTTTTGGTTTGTTCTTTCAATGTTTGGGAAATGTCTTTCAATTTTGGGCAATTTTCTTCATTCTCGTACAGTTATCTTCAATATTCGGAAAATTTTCTTTATTTAGGAGCAATTTTTCTTCAATTTTTGGTCAATTTTCTTCAAAGTTTGGTCAATTTCCTTCAATGTTTGGGAAATTTTCTTCATTTTGGGGCAATTTTTTGTCAATTTTCGGTAAGTTTTCATCAATTTTCAGTAAAGTTTATTCAATGTGTGGGAAATTCCGTAAGTTTGGGAGCAATTTTAGTTGATTTTTGGTAAAGTTTTGGAAAATTTCCTTCAATATTTGTGATATCTCTTTCAAAGCATGGGAAAAAATGTTCATTCTTGTTCAATTATCGGAAATTTCCTTCGTTTTCCTCAATTTTTGGGAAACTTCTTTCAATGTTTGGGCTATCTTTTTCAAGTTTTGGGAATTTGTTTTCTTTAATTTTCGGAATATTTCCTTTATTTGGGGGCAATTTTTTTTGGGATTTTCGGTAAATTTTCATCAACTTAATTAATTTCGATTTCCCAATCGAAAGAATTCCTTTCAGAGTGGGTTTTTTTTTCTGCTCCCCGCTTTTAAGACCATTCACCGTTGTCCAAATATGTTCCATTAATCATGTCAAAACTGCTCATAAAATACGTTATCATATCATCCCTGCAAATCTTGTTATGACAGCGCCCTGCTTCATGTAACCAGGAAAAGTGTTAATGCTAAGTAACAAACACCCCCGGATGATCCCGCGCCGCGCACGTAATGAACAAGCTGTAGACGACAAAAGAGGTCCATTGTCGATGCTCTCAAATTTGTTGTAGGAAACCAATAGAATGATACTGAAAACATTACAAAGTATTTTCGAAGGTAATCTGTCATTTCTTTTCGGAATTAAATGACCATGCAGTTGATTATGGCAAATATATTAATCGAAACATTTACCAAGGGATGGCGCTACTTAACATTAGGCTTGATACCCGTTATGCTACATCTATATTACAGTAGTCACTACAGTACTGTACAACCAGTACATGTAGTAGGCCTACTATTCAATAATTATCTGCATGGCAATTTAATTGCGAAGAGAATTTCCATCCTACCTTCGAAAATACTCAATGTTGTTAGTTTTTATTCTATATTAGATAATAGCAACACATTTACATGGATATTTCCTCGGGTGAAAATTGATACTGGCCAGGATAAAAGTGTTCAAATTAACCCCATTCATTTTTAAAATTGACCCAGAATGTGTTGCTTTTGATCAAATATGTGGAAAGTTTGTAACCAGTATGATATGTTACATTAACCAGAAAACGCCGGGGTTAACCCGGATGTCCTTGTTAATTTAACCAGGAATGTCTGACCAAGAATGTGTGACTAGAAACGTGGTAAGAAATTAACACCTTCCTGGTTCATTTTAACCATTATGTTTTTAGAGTGTAGTAAGCTGACTGCGTTTTTAGGAATGATTTTAACCCCAGGTTTGCCTTAAATTGCAAAACTTTCGAAGAACTGGATATTATATGAGTTTTTCTACGGTGTTGCACTGCTTCCGCCATCGCGTTTGCTTCTTTTTTTCCTCTTAAGACAACGAAATCTCGCACAGTCAATGTATTGATTTATATTTGGCTGCAAGATAGCAAGATGGCTCTACCAACCCACGTACTGACCCTTGTGTTTGTAGACAACGTCTATAAACAATTTGAGCACCTTCTCATCGTCATGGTCTTGTGTTACTTTCTTCATCCCTGCTTTCAACTCTTTAAAACTGTCTTTCTCGGAGGTATCCGTAATTGACGGTCTTACAGTCTTATGATCTCTTCCACTTACGCCGTACATTCTTCGATCATCTTGATCATGCCGGTGAAACTCGTGGCTTGTTTCAGTTTGGTTTTCAACAAATCCTGCGCGATTCCCGCCATTGCTCTCACCAGTTTTTAATTCTTAGGCTTTAATCAAGAAAACTCCGTCTGTCGTCAGGGTTGAAGTAGAATTCATTTGGAATTTATCCTAGAAAAAAATATCTTAGCAGCTTTGAAGTTTGATGTCAACGTCCAAAAATTGGCGGGCTGAGAGACCTACATTTTGAAAAAAGAATGGCCAGATTTCACCATTACATGGTCAACTTTGCACCGAACCAATGTTGGTCAAAATTAAACGACCATAACGCGGTCAAAATGAACCATAATATGATAATTATGGACAATTTTTACCATATTGTGGTCAAATTTGTTGTTCAATTTGACCAAAGTTGGTTCGGTGCAGAGTTGACTAAGTTGTGGTCAAAATTTGACCATTCCTTTTTCGGGATATGGTTACTGCGGGGCCAAGTCATGCGTATAATGTGGGGATGAGGATTCATTTTGACTTTTATAAGGATGTTTTAATCAGTGAGTTATAAACACTCTGGTGAGTTTGGATTCATTGGACTGAAATTTTATGGCCAGAGTTATCCATCATGGATGCCAGCAGACATCCATGCGGACCTCTCGCACTTGGAAGATTTTTTGAAGCTGTCAGGAAATATAACTGCCATAATTCTCAATTGCATTCCCGTGGTGGAGAGGCTATCCCCCATTGTGGAGAGGCTATCCCCCATTGTGGAGAGGCTATCCTTATTGTGGAGAGGCTATCCCCATTGTGGAGAGGCTATCCCCTATTGTGGAGCCACCCCTGTACCTATTATGGGATTTCAATGCGAATCCAACATATTAATCAAACTTGTATCACTTTTGAAGAAAAAACATTTGATCGCTTCAATTGCTGATCTCTATGATGAAGTATGAATTATTTTTTAATATTTTATAACTTTTAAGTACTAAAATTTCCAAAATTATTTGTACATAGTATTCAAAAAAGCAAAAGTTTTTTCAATCAGGATTTTGTGCCTTTGATTGTTTTCATGTGATTTGATATCAGGATTACAATCAATCAATCAATATGCTTGGAAAAGTTGAGATTATTGGGGGGATTATGGTATGTTGGATGATTCCTAGGGTCGATTCTCTCTTAGATGTGGTATTGAATAATGCAGTTTATTTAATGTACAAGATTTCCCAGCACTGATG
>JAIGNY010002242.1:0-185000 GCA_020152595.1 Chiridota heheva
TGTAGTAAAGTATTGAAAACCTTTCTTTTAGATAACCCATATTTTTCAGAGTGACGATAAACCTATAACCATGTACAAATGTAGAAAATAAAACATGACTGTTTATTTCCACATTGTGCGTTTTCATGATTTTTTGTTTTGTATATTATAGCTCTCTTTGACCCTTCTTACTATGCATTGTGACATATTTTTTTCCCCTTGAAATATCGATGTTGCAAATTTTGCCCCCACCAGAGCCCCTTAAGCGGGTTCCTGGACCTCATGCCAATAAGTCGAGCGCTTTGCGCTTGAAGTGACAGTGGATTTGACACATCAAGCACTTTTTAGCTATCAAAATCACGAGAAACAGAGGGTTTTTGGTATCTTCGCACCTGTGTCCCTATCAGGGCTTCGCCCCTAGATTTCACACAATTGTTTGCTACCAAAATCACGAAAAGCGTAAGGCTTACGGGAGCTTCACCCTAGATTTCACATATTCTTGTAATGTCATGCAAATCAGATCAGAGATGGACAGTAGCTCCTAGACCATTCTAGCAGTGGGTTCAAATGGTTTGTTTGTTTGTTTGATGAGGGATTAATGGCACCACGACAACAAGGGTCAAATTGTGCCTGGGAGGTTAGATCATTCTAGAGGTAGGAAGGGAAGAAAACAGGAGATTGAGAGAAATACAAGAAGTAAAAGCTAGAAAGCTGGGATCGAGAGAGGAGGTGCATGGGTGAAGAAAAAAAAACACAGAAACAAAGTAGAGAGAGAGGGGTGGGAGAGGAGGACTAAATATGATTGTAGAGGGAAGCATGATAAAGGAAGAAGATAACTTTATCCGGAAAGTTTTTCTGGAAGAACTCGGCAATTGAGTTGTGGGGAGCGAGGGAAGCTCTGGGAAGGTTGTACATGGGGTAAGCAAGGAGAACGTGATGGACTGTGAGGGTGCAATGGCAATTGTTGCAGAGGGGTTGGGGGAGCCAATAAGGAGGTGGGAGTGAGTGAGGTGGGTGTGACCTATTCGAAGACGGGTACTATGAACGTTGTCGACACGAGAGAGGTTGTGGATGGTGGATTTGATCGGAATGGTGGGCTGGATGACGTGGAGTTTGTTATCATTTTGTGAGTCCCATGAGGTTTTCCAGCCGTCACGAACATAGAAAACGATAAGCGGTTTAATGTCAGAAAGGGTTTTGGGAAATGGGGTAGGGGGAAGTTGAGGGCAAGCTTAGCGGCTGCATCAGCATTGTCATTGCTAGGGATGCCAAGATGGCTGGGTATTCAGAAGAAAAGAATACTTTTCTTGCAGAGGGTGGGCGAAAGGAGTATCCGGAGGAGGTGAGATGTGGGGTTATCCCATTTAACATTGAGGAAAGAAGTAAGGACAGACTTGGGGTCGGAGAAGATGGCAAAGTGGTTGAGCGGAGAGTACTCAATAAAGTTGAGGGGAAGGAGGATGGCCTTTGCCTCGGCTAAAAAGATGGACGAGTAGTAGAGAAGCCTGCTACTGAGGGTGATGTCTTGGATGACGGCAGCAACAGCTGTCTTGTCGCCTTCCTTAGAGCCATCAGTATAGATGGAGGTGTAGTTTGAGACTTGGTCTTTGATTTGGTTGTGGAGATTGATGAAGAGGTTAGGGTGGGTTTTGTGATGAGTGGAGAGTCCCAGGTGGATAGAAGGAAGGGGTGGCCCAGAGAGAAAAGTGGGCCAGGACAAGGTGCCAAGAGTGGCGGGGTTGATGACGAGATGAAGGAGGTCTGATTTAATGCGTAAGCTAAAGGAAGGGGATAGGGTTTTAGTCCTATCAAAGAGGGTGGAGAAATTGGGGTACCTAATGGGGTTGTAAACAGGATTCTGGGTGCTGGTGAGGACTCTAAAAGCATGGGAGAGGGTAAGCTTTCTTCATCTTAGCAGAAAGGGGGGTTTGTTGGCTTCAACATGAAGGCTGGTGATTGGGAAGGTCATGTAGGGACCCAGAGAAAGCCTTAGGGCTTCATTTTGGACGGTGTTAATGAGTTGTGAGCGACACAGTAGACAATATTGCCGTAGTCAAGCTTGGCACGAATGGTGAGCCTGAAGATTTTGAGAACAGCATGGCAGTTCACACCCCAAGTGGTGTTGGAGAGGAGGCGGATCATTTTGAGAGAGCTGTTGCATTTCTGTTTCAGGTTGGTGATGTGTTGCTTGTAGGAGAGCTTGGGGTCTAGAGTTAAACCCAGGAGCTTAGTGTGTTCAAATTTAGTGATGCGATTGCCATTGAGCACGAGGTTCGGGTTGGGTGGAGGTTGTTGAAATGACAGAAGTGCATGCAGACTGGTCTTGTCTTTGGAGAATTTAAAACCGTTATTGTTGCACCAGTCTTGTAGCTGGTTGAGGCTGAGTTGGAGCCTATTTTCGACAAGAGGAAAGCTACGGGAAGAATAGAAGATGGTGAAGTCGTCCACGTAGAGGGCACGTTTGATGTTGGGGCCAAGGTTGTCCGCGATGTCATTAATGCTCAGGTTGAAGAGAGTGGGGAGAGGATACTGCCCTGGGGGACGCCTTTTCCTGGGAGTCGGGGTTGGAGAGGGTGTGGCCAATACAAACTTGGAACTGCGTGGGTGAGAAGAACTTTTAAATAAAGATAGGGAGGTGGCCTCTGAGGCCGATGGTGTAAAGTTTGCGGATAATGCCTTATTTCCAAGTAGAGTCGAAAGCTTTCTCGAGGTCGAAGAAGATGGCAATGAGGTGTTCCTTTTTTTGCGAAGGAATCCCGGATAGCGGTGTCTAGCGTAATTAACTGGTCAAGTGTATCGTGACGTTTCCGGAAGTCGCTTTAGTGAGGGGAGAGGATTTTGTTGGTCTCAAGGAACCAATTTAGTCTCTGGTTAATGACCCTTTTTATAATGTTACAGAGACAGCAGGTGAGGGCGATGGAGGGTAGCTGGAGGGGTCGGTCCTTCCACGGGGGTGAAAATAGCTGTCCTCCAAATAGGGGAAAGGAGTGTGAGGACCAAATGTGGTTGAGGATGGTGAGTAGGGTAGTGGTGGCCCTGTTAAGGAGGTGTTTCAGAAACTAATAGGGGATGTTATCTGGGCCTTTGGAGGTGCAGCCAGCGTCGTGGATGGCTTGGTTTAATTCAGAAAGAGTGAGAGGGGTGTTGTAGCTCTCAGTGATGTCGGAGTGAATATGATACTCCGGGCTTCATCGCGAGGTTCTTTTGGTTTGAAAGCATAGTTGGCCGAGGACGAGATGTTGCTGAAAGAGGCGGCAAAATGGTTAATGATGTATGTCCTTTTTAGCCGGGAGAAGGTTACCATTCCAGGAGAAATGGGAGGCTTGCCCACCCTGCCGTGGAAGCTGTTAACCATTCTCCAAATCTTCTTAGTGGGGGTGTTGGTGGTGAGAGAAGAGATGAAGTTCCAAGTGTTGGTTTTACTGTCCTTGATAGTGCGCCTGGCCTTGGCACGGCTGATGCAAAAGAGGTTGAGGTTGTGGGTGGTCGGGTTAGGTATGAAGTGCCTGAAGGCCCTTTTCCTGTTCTCGATGGCGGTTTTGCAGTAATCAGAGAGCCAGGGGTTGGAGGAGAGAGAGGAGGGGGTAGGGGTTTGGAGGTTTTGGGAATAGAGCAGGTGGCGATGTTGATAAGGATGTTACTGAAGTTTGACATGGGATCCTCACCCTCGAGGAGATGGGGGAGAGGTGCGAGTCACAGGTTTCGAAAAGGGGCCAGTCGGCCTTCTCGAGGTTCCAATTGGGGGAGTGGTCAGTGGGGGTTTGAAGGTTGGAGTGTATAAGAAGAGTGTAATGGTCACTACCACAGAGATCAGCAATAACTTTCCAGCTAAAATCAAGGAGGTTGGGGGAACAGATAGACAGGTCAATACAGGCGAGGGAGCCTGTGGCAGGGTGAAGGTAGGTCGGGGAGCTAGTGTTGAGCAAGGAGAGGCTGTGCTGTCGAAGAGTGTTTTCGACGAGCTTGCCTCTGGGGGTGGTGGTATTGGAGCCCCACAGGGGGTTGTGGGCATTGAAGTTACCAAGAAGGATGAAGGGAGCTGATAGATGAGATTGTTAAGGCTGGTTGGCTGAACTTTGGCGTTGGGGGGATAGATATTGCAAAGAGTGAAGGTTTTGTGGAGGGAGATACACATACAGATGGCCTGAAGGTCGGTGTTCATATGAATAGGGCTGTATGGGATATCGTGTCTAATGAGATTGGAGACGCCCCAACAGGCCCTGTCAGCGTCCACTTGATTTTCGTGTTAGCAAGCGAAGTTGTTGAGGGAATATTGGTGGTTTTTAAGGTTTCTTGTAGACAGAAGACAACCGGGTTGAAGGTGGTGGCCAGTAAGTAAATTTCTTCAGAATTAAGGCTCTTGATGATCCATTGTATAATGTTGTGAGTGTTATTGTAATTGTTTGTGTTGCACGCCATAAAAAAGGCAGGGGGTTATCTGGAGGAAGATCTGTTGGGTCTGAGTTGGCTTATTTTTCTTTGGATCTGTCCCTGTTTCTTTGGGAGCGGTTGTTTTTGCACGAAAAGTATGTTCGGTAATTAAACAATCCATGTTCTCTTCAGTGTCATATGTGTGGCTTTGGATAATGGGCTGTTTCTTGATTGGTTGTTTGTTTTTTGGTTTGATGTTTGTTAGCCAAGTTGGCTTGAGTTTGATGGCATTAGAGGTGTTGGGGTAGGGACAGTTGGAGTCTTAGAGGAGAAAGGAAGGTTGGGGAGAGAAGTGGTAGTGGTGGAGGTGGATTGGGTAATGGATATGATGGGCTTGTTGTCAATGGTGATGGGCTAAGGACTGGGTAAGAAGAGCCAGGTGAGGTGGGTTTGGGTATGTGAGTCAGTTTTAGTTGTGTTAGGGGGGGGGGGCGGTATTAATGTTAGAGGAGACTGCGCTCGAGTAGGAAGGTTTAGTGTGGAGGAAAGCGAGAAATTGCTTACTGGCTTCCAGGTAAGTGATGTTGGGATTAAGGGTTTTTAGTTTGGTTATTTGCTTTTCCTGCAGACAGGTGGAGCAGTGTTTTGAGGAGGGATGGTTGGCTGGGTGAGTACCGTTGCAATTCGTTCAAAGTGGGGTGCTGGTGCAGAAGGTGCTGTCATGCTTCAGGGCTCCAGTTGCCACAGCGCGCTTGGCTGCGACAGAAGTTTTTACTTTGGCCATACCTCTGGTACTTATGACAACGGAAGGGGTTAGAAATATATGCGGTGACTGGGATTCTCGGGTATCCAGCAGTGATGTGGGAGGGGAGAGTTGGTGTCGAAAAAGTCAGGAAGATGGTATTGATAGGTGTTTTAGCCCCAGTTTCTCTTGAGAACGAGACGACGGGCTTCAGTAACGTGTTGATTGGCAAGTTCCTATGCGAGGTCTTCATCGGTCAGGTAGGCAAGGTCTCTAATTCTGACCACACCTTTGTTGGAATTCAGAGAACGGTGGAGGGGTGACTGTAACGTCAATACCGTTATTGGCTAGGATTTTGGTGGTGAGGAGGGTGGTGGCTTGAGTGTCCCTGGTGCAGTGCACCAGGAGATCGCCGGATCTGAGGGTATGAGAAAAGGTGAAACTTTTACAACTTTGTGGTTTATTAGTGGCCTGTATTATTATACTTTTGGGGACTGGGGCTGAAGAATGGTCAATGGAGGTAGCAGGTGGGTCACAGGGAAGGTAAGATGGGTCAAGGTCAAGGCAGAAGCATTTGGTCATAATGGAAAAAAAACCAAGGGCTGAGAGACCCGAGGCAACTAGAGAAAAAATCGGAACTACTATAGGAGAACCGCTGTACAGGTAACGATAAGCCCAAAAGTCTGGTCAGAACAGGAGGGAAGAAAACAAAAGAATGACTCACCTTTTGAAAGTTCAGATTGAATGATAAATTTAGTTATCAACCTTTTTTTCTTATTAGATAATAAAGGGGAAAATAAAAAGGGAAAGAAATACTCGATGTTAAAATTTATCGTCTAATTACACATTTTTGAGGAATAACAGGAGTTTCACTTCATGTTTGCAGCGTTGTAATGTCATAGCAAGCAAATGATATTTACTTAGTAGTCGTTATCTTTGACTTGCACAAATTTCAACAAAAATTTATAGAAAAGGATATTTCATAACTGACCAAAATTATTACCGACCAATTTTTTTGTACAGAGTATTAACATGGTTGTTCCCATGATATGAGTATCAGACTGAATGTTAATAGAGTGTAGATTTTATAGTATCATCACACAAGATGTTATGCATGACTTGTCCTTCTCCTTAAAAATTTGTTCCAGCAAATCATAAGCACAAACTTACTGTAGCAAATAGTGAGACCACTTTATTTTAATTAAAATAACCACACAATAAGGACTTCATCCATTGCTAATATGATACTCAGCACCAACTTCCACAACAACTAAGGTTTTCAGAATAAAGAAAATAAAGAGGAAAAATCTAATCCGACCTGGTTATGTATCAGGTCGGGTCTGACTGTTTAAAACTTTAAGGAGCAGAACAACTAATGGATATTTTTGTGTGGGCAGAACTTGTAGTCAGAAATATTGTAGTAATAATGTTTCTTGATGAAATACTTTCTTCCATTTTAGCAGAACTTATATTGAAATATGAAGGCATGGAAATAATGCATTTTCAATTTTGTTGAGTGTTTTTATAATCACATCTCTACCCCTTAATCTCTACCCCTCATGTAGTAACTTGGAGCATGCATAAACTAAAACAACAAAAGTCTTAAAAACATCCCCAAAGTGGTTAAGCAATGAAAGGACTGATTGGTTTGGGATTTTTGATGGTAGGTAATTTCATTGGCGTGGTGGGTCATGTTTAACTGGGGTAAAGGTTATTTCTCTCCCCCTTCTTGCACACGTGACTGACTGTAAAATATTGTGTCAAATCTAGGGACAAAGCTCCTGGAAGCCCTGCATTTCTCATGATTTTGAAAGCAGACAATTGACTAATATTGTGTTAATTCTAAAGTTGAAGCCCTGTTAGGGGCTTAGTGGGTCATGCGATTTTCGTAATTTTGATAACAGAAAATTGCTTGTGTCAAGCCCAGGTTGTCGGAAGCCCTCTGTTTTATGGTAGCAGAACATTGCTTAACTTGTGTCAAATATAGGGGCAAAGTCCTGGTAAGGCCCAGGGGGCAAAGCCTTACAGTTCACATGATTTTCATAGCAGAAAATTGTGTGAAATCTAGAGATAAAGCCCTGGCGCAGAGAGACAGGGGCAAAGAGACCGAAAGCCCTGTTTCTCGTGATTTGATAGCTGAAAAGTGCTTAATATGGTGTCAAATCCAAGGTCGGAGTCCTGGTAGGTGCCCACGGATGACGCCCCCAAAAACTTAGCGTTTTTTGTAATGATTGTGGTAACAGAACCTTGCTTAAAATCATGTCAAATCCACACTTGTTAGTTCAATGGAATATACAGTTTGGAAAAAAGTTCATATGTAGGATCCCATTGACTAAAATATTTGTGTTTAGTTGAGGTCCAGGGATGATGTCCATGTTTTGATGTAAGAATAAAGCTTTGAGAGAAACATTTGTTTTGTAGTGAAACAAATTGCAGAAGTTGAGAATAAGAAGTATAAAAAATATACCCTCAGGGCAATTTTTGCACCTGTAAGCATTCAGCACCCTCTCAGAAAGCTTCACTGGAGGTGGCAATTGTCCCATCTGGCCCCCCCTGGCAACCACACCACTGAGTAGTTTGGGTATTATACATCCCTTTCTTAACAGCTAAGGTTACATAAAGATGTCCACAGCTGTTTGTTAAACCAGTTTAAGCACTGGTGAATGAAGACCCACCTAGAAGTAAACCCTGATATTTGAAAAGACAAATACAAAAAATTGTGATGAAATTTTTTCCATTTTATTCAAAATCCCCAGCCTGTATGTTACAAATAAAGTGTCAAAGGGTGTTATCAGGTTAACCAAAGCTGGTACATCTATACTAAAGTTTACTGAGAAACAACACTACTTTATATATTTGTGTTATTATGTGAATATAATAATATAACAAAGGCATGATTACAATAAAACTCAGGAAAGGTATTTAGAAGCATGACTCCGTTTTTACAACATTAACACTGTATGTACACAATCAATAAAAGAACACACAGTCAAGTCTGGTTGCTACCACTGATACAAGAAAGCCTTTAATAGTTTCCGGCCCAGCCTTTCAATGTTTCCGGCCAGCCTTTTGTAGTTTCCGGCTCAGATCATGGGCTATAAAATCAAATCTGCTGGCATCAAATCAAACAATAATTTCCTTTTAAAATTCCCCACCTTTTCCATTCCCACTCCTTTATTTCAAGATGTGCTCTTTGGAAGAAACCACTACCGAAGTCAAATTCAACACTGAACAGAGTTAAAAAAACAAGGTTGTGTGCCACCTATTTTTGGCCACAATTGCAGCTCCAACGACTTCAGAAGGGGATCCATGATGTAATTGCACTTGATGTATTCAGGAACTATATTGCACGAAGATCATGTATACCAGTATGTCTTAGGGTGCGGCCTGGAATCTCTGATGCCATACCTGTCAATCAAATCGTCCTCAACTGACTTCATGACAGGAGTGAATGACTTCTGACATACAAGGTCAGCTGGTGTGTCCTTTGGTTGCTCTGTAAGCAAAGGAAAACATTCAACTTGAAAGTTTGCATAAACTACAAATTCTTGAAACCTTGATCACCCATAAAACTGTACAAAATAAGTTTTAAAGAAAACTTAAAAGACTTCCACTTTAAAGGATAGTTCAGTGGTCAAGCAAGTTTATCTTATATGAAAGAGAACTATTAAAGAAACTAAATGGTGAAGAAAGCATTCAGAAATCTTATCTGGTAGAAATGGCTGTGTAGTAAGTTTACTATGAAAAGTTGGTGCCCTCATCACTACATTCTTAACAATTGGTAATGTATTTTAAAGAAAATTTATTTAACTTTTTGACTATTCGAATTAATTTTCATGGAAGTTTCTTCAGGTGGTAAATTATATTTATCCTTACTAGATTATGTTTTATTATTTTTCTGACATGTCCAGTGGTTTTAAGGTCACAAAATCGAAGGACAAAATATGATAGAATACATATATGACTTTGAAGAATCTGAGGTTGTGACTTTACAACTAGTCTGATTTTAGTCATTTCTACACAAATGATGAAACTTCCAACTTGAATATCTCCATTACTGAATAAGATTTTTCAATGCTTTCTTCACCATTTTGTTTCATTTGAAGTCCTCTTTCATATAAGACACACTTGCTCGACCCCTGAACATATCCTTTACTGTTCTTTCACATCAGCACTTCAACAGTACTTAAAGAATATAAAGGTGTAATTTTTGTAACCATTTTTCTGATTTTTGGTGGCTATTGCTAGCACATGTTGGAAATGTCACAGTAAGAACTGAAAAATTCAAACATTTACATGCATGCAATATTGGGACACAATTTCATCTCACATGTAGGAGACTTTATTTAGGTGAAGAATTTGTCAGTTGGATTCTGTAACTAATGATACCAATGTATAAGCACTAGTACAAGCACTAGAGTAGGTCGGTAAACGTAGTGATGAAAGGGAAAAAAAGTCACTTTGCAGGTTGAGAGCAAACAACCTTGATATTTGGGTTTGAAGCAGATAAGAGGAATCTAAATGCAAGTTTTGACCAGTAAGGACACTAATAAAGTATTTTATGTCAGATGAATTACCAAATGCTCACATTACACAAATCTAGAGCTACACATAGCTTTCCCCGCTAAAGACATCATTTTGACCCGATGACCCCTGAACCAGACCTCGAGAACTGGTTCTAGGTCATCCATTTCTAAACTCAATCAATGTGTTCAAAGGGCAAGCCTACCACACAGGTTTCATGGATAAAGTACAAGAGTTTAATGCATTCTTTAACAGAACTACATTCAAAACAAAAATGGTTTAAGGTCATTTAAAAAACAAATATGCATGAAAAGACTGAACAAACAGACAGACACTGCAACAACAATACCCCTTCAGATTAATCAGCCCTGGGTAGGCATTATTTCACATTTATACTGAAGTGTTACTTACCAATGTAGTTTGAAGTATCAGTCTCTGCAAGAGCTACGTGTGGAGTGGGTATAATCCTGCCTGTTCTTTTAGATACTCGGACTCGATCTCCACTTTCTGTGTACCGAAATGCAACATCGCAAGGTTGACTAAAAGGGAGAAAAATATAAGCAGAGCCTTATACCACTTTAAAGTTATATAGTTATGAAAAGAATAGTCTTAAAAGGATTAGTCCAGTGGTCAAGCAATTTCATCTTATGTGAAAGAAAACTTACAGGAGAAAGTACCTCAATATCTTATTCCATTAATTCAAGCTTAAATCTCTGTCTTATCTGTGTGGAAATGACTGGTGTAGTAAGTCTACTATGGAAGATTAGTGCCCTCATCCTGACATTCTGAACAATTGGTAATGTATTTTAAAGAAAATTGATATAACTTTTTTACTATTTGATTTATTTTTTCTTGAACTTTCTTCAGGTAATAAATCATAATTACCCTTATAGAATCTGTTTTATTATTTTCTTGACATATCCAATGGTTCTTAAGTCACAAAACAACACGACAAAATATGATAGAAATCATAAAGATCTGAGAATGTGACATCACAACTAGACTGATTTAAGTCATTTCTACACAAATGACAACAAACTTAAAAATCTCCTTAACAGAATAAGATTTTTTGAAGGCTTTCTCTACCATTTTTTTTCTTTTAAAGTCCTCTTTCATAAAAGATAGACTTGATTGACCCCTGAACTAATGCTTTCAATCAAATCATTAGCAATTACATTTTCTGATTAATGGCTTAACAAATTTTAAACAATTTTTTAATTATGCAAAAGTTGTGATGTATGAGAGAAGACAGCTCAGAATCTTCAACATAATTCCTCAACTAAATTTCTATCCTAAATTTCTGTCACTATCATCAGACAGTATTCTCTCACTACATTTCTATTGTGGGTATCATGGGGACTCAAAACCTCTTGGTGGAGAAATATTGAAAAAAATTCAGTTTACATAAAAAAATTCACATTCTCTCTTTCAGTAAATTTATAAAAATAAAATGTGCATAACTTATTATAAATAATAAGGCCTTAAAATTAAAATGCCCTAAAAAGCTTAATTTGTAAACTAATTTGATGAAATTATTTGCTACATTCACAAGTTCATGTTGTTGCTACCTGTCTTCAGATCTGTGACAGCAGTTTGCAAGTGGGCGGAAGTTAGTTTCATTTTAGCAGTAAAAGGATTCTCCTGGTGCATACTACATTAGCTACATTGCTTTAAATGCAATGAAAATTGCCCAAAATTGTTCTCAACCTATGGCACATTTGTTGTACAAGAACATTCTTCTTGCTTTGTATAGTACTTAAGGTTAACAAATAACAGCCAAGTACGATTGAGTTAAAAAAGTAATTTCTTTTGTTTATTAAATGGTCAACATTTTTGCTAACCATTGCAAAAATGTACATTATTTATGTAAATTTACATAATTAAAGCAAAACATACAAAAAATACAAAGCAGACTTACCCATCTGAGGGGTCTACCAGCTGTACCTCTCTGTGGAGTAGGGGTTTTTCTTTGGCCACATATGTACCTTCATAGCCCTTCATTTGGCCAATGTATGTGAAATTCTAAAAATCAAATAAAAAGAGTTGATGAAAAAATACAAAATACCATCTGGATGCCAGGATTAATATTTTAAAGTCATTTCACTTACAATACTTTTGCTGTTTTACTGTCTGTATTTATCACAGTAAGACCTGATGAATTATTTGGAAAGTTACTTAAAGGATCAATCTGCTGAAATACTGCTCTCAAAGTCTAGTCTCTAGCATATAGCAAAACACTGCACATGCACATGCTGTTGGTGATAATATAAATGATCAAATCAACCATGATAATTTAAATGCTTAATTCATTTTTCAATGACAGCTGCATTAAAATTAGACGTTTTTTTAATTCTTAAGATTTAGTAAAAAAGACGCCATCACTTCAAATTTTCGATCTAGAGCTCCTTTAAATATTAACAGTTATGCTGTCAAACTCATTCTAATATTTGAAGGGGTATCCGGCCGAAATGTGAGTCCTTATTATTCTGGGTCCTTACATGAAATAAATGCTTCTCATAAACAGAAGAGTACTGAAAGTTACAATTACAGGAATTTTCAACGACAATGAGTATCAAAAATTAGACATGATGTGTTATTTCACAAATCCTACGACTAAGCAAAAAAACATGTTCTCACTTTTTGATAAAAGAGCTCCTTTATTGTTACTGGCCCAAATGTTTTGAAAGCTAGACATTACTGATGAGGTAGCTCACTCTGTTGTTAAATTATAGGGTTAATTTTGCTATTGGTGAAGGAAGTGGGTTATTTGGTGGTGGGGATATTCCATTCACATCTTGTGAGATGTCATATTTTAATTCAGAGGTGCCGCCCCGCTTTCACCCCCACCCCCTTCCCTGTGCTACCCCTAATAAAGGCAAGGATATTCAACTTGACATTGTAATAATTGAACAGTTTCCTCATATTGTCTTAATTTGTGTCATCTATACCCTCATTAAAGTATGTTTTCTAAAGAATTTTAGCTGTACCGGTACGGGCAGTATTGAACTTGAAGAAAATATCGGTATATAGTTCTACTCTAAAATCTAAAGAAAAGGACTGCATTTTCAACACACAAAAAACGGTCAAACAATATATGTTTCGAAAATATATATTCAGGAATGGTACATCTATTAAAACAATACATCAGATTGCAATTTGATGGCAAAACATGATCGCAAAACTTGGGTAGTTCATAAAACTACTTTCAAACTCTCAATGTTGGCTTACCAGTCAAAACGCCCCTTTGCCAAAATGTACCTGTACCAAAACATCCCCACTGTGAGTCAAAACGTCCCTGGGTCAAAACGTCCCTGGGTCAAAACGTCCCCGAGTCAAATGTCCTCGAGTCTAAAGGTCCCCGGGTCAAAACGTTTCCGGGTCAAAACGTTCCCGGGTCAAAACGTCCCCGGGTCAAAATGTCCCCAGGTCAAAACATCCGCGGGTCAAAATATTCTTGAGTCAAAACATCCCCGGGTCAAACCGTCCTCGACTCAAGACATTCCCGGGTCAAAACATCCCAAAACGTCCCGTTTAGGTATTGAATTTATGATATTTTTTTTATTGGATTGAAGAATTCTTGTAAACATTCTTGCCTATAAAGGAAGAAAGTGTTCAATCACTCATGTAAATGCAGAGATAACTGTTTGTATTAGGATAAAGGTTAACTTAAGTGTCATAGGGACCCACGCGATTTGTGGATTTTTTGTTAATTCTTAATTTTGTCGTCGGTTTTTAAATGGAATGCAGGTTGTTAATTGTATATAGGAAAATTTACTCTGGAATCAATAGGTACAAACTACCCTTACAGAAATCCCATATATGGGCCAGATATACAAAAAAAATTATATGGCCCAGATATGAATTCCATATATGGGCCATATATGGGATTGATGTGAATTCCAGATATATGCCATATAAAGAAGTAGCCAGGTAGATAATAACGTTTTACATGGCATGAACGTCCCCGGGTCAAAACGTCCCCGGGTCTAAATGTTCCTGGGTCAAAATGTCTCCGGGTCAAAACATCCCTGGGTCAAAACGTTCTTGAGTCAAAACATCCCCAGGTCAAAACATCCCCGAGTCAAAATATCCCCAGGTCAAAACATCCCAAAACGTCCTGTTTAGGTATCAAATCTATGATATCTTTTTTTATTGGATTGAAGAATTCTTGTAAACATTCTTGCATATAAAGAAGGAAGTGTTCAATCACTCATGTAAATGCAGAGATAACTGTTTGTATAAGAATAAAGGTTACCTTAAGTGTCATAGGGACCCACACGATTTGTGGATTTTTTGTTTATTCCTAATTTTGTGGTCGGTTTTTAAATGGAATGCAGGTTGTTAATTGTATATAGGAAAATTTACTCTGGAATTAATCAGTACAAATTACCCTTACAGAAATCCCATATATGGGCCAGATATACAAAAAAGATTATATGGCCCAGATATGAATTCCATATGGGATTGATGTGATTGATATGAGATGATGTGAATTCCAGATATGTGCCGTATAAAGAAGTAGACAGATAGATAATAAAGTTTTATATGTCATGATATAAATATAACATTTTATATGGCCAGATATAGATATGAAACTTTATATGACATATACAATTTTATATGGCCAGATACATATAAAAAGTTATATTTTATATATAAACTTTTTATATGGGCGATATAAATCTGTATATAATTTGATTTACAGATGGGTTTATAAAGCTATATAAAAGAAGACTTTTCCTTTAATCCATATAAATCTTTATATGGTTGTAAACAATTATAAAATCCGTATAAATCTTTATAAAATACACATGTAAAATTACTATATAATTCTTTAAATGGTAGTACAAAATTGGATATATGTATTGCTGATACTTTAAGTGGACTGGCTTTACATGGGACATGAAGGTTTCATTTGATAAAGTTCAGGTGCATTTGGTTGATATATCATTTAAGTAAAGCCTTAAGAAAGTTATTAATCTTTCTAAAAGAAATCTACATAATATGGAGCAGTGACCAAAACTGAAACTACCAACATAGGGGTTCTAGAGTCCGAGGGGAAACCCTTAAAATAAGGTAATTTAAATTACCCTATAAAATAAGGTAATTTTATGTATTACATTATCGCATGAGCCTACACATTGCATGAACCTACACTAAACGAATGGGTTTTTTCATTTTCCGCTATAGATTATCCAAAATTTCACTGGATATCCTTAAAATTTTGGAGATGGATAGTAATCATAACTTTTCACCACTGCCTTTTAAAATGTATTATTGCCTTTTTGAGAAAATCAACAAAACAGACTGCTCGTAATCGCCAAATGGTCGCTTCTTGTTTAAACAATTAAGCCATTATCCTTATCAAGATATTTAGTGCATATCTAACACTAACCATGTAAACATACTTGAATTACTGTAGTTACAGAAGCCAGTTAACCAGTGCATGTCCGATTAAACATCAATTTATGATCGGTCAGAGAAAGGTGTCTGAGGATGAGACTACGATTTGCAATGAAGTAGTGCATGTACTGATTTTGGGCGAATACCGTAATAATAAAGCATTTCTTTTATCCTAAAAATAGGGTTGCACCTGGACTGTAGAGTTATCATACAATGAGGCAAATTTCAATCTTTACACTGCAACCAGAAATAATTCACTCTCTTTTAAGAGCCAAAAATTGACATCTTATACTATTGTCAAGCAAAGAAAATCATTTTATTCCTGTCCTCTCGTGAGTATTTAAGAAGTCATCCACCCCGCCACTGAAAAAAATAAGGACATTTCAAAATTTGACATTAAGCCTCCTTATAAATCACTCACCATCTAAAACAACACATGCATCTACTCAACATGACCTGTGTACCACGTATGACATATATTGTCTTTAAGAAATCATTGATATAGCATTATTCATACATCTTTCCCACATTTGCTCAATTCCCTTCCAGCTAAGACTTTTTCACATTGTTTCCCTGAGACCAAAATTCAAAATTTTAAAAGCAAGTTCAGACAAATTTCAAAGACTTGCCAATTGAGCTAAAAAAATAAATATATATTTTCTTTTATAGCTGATATATCTTAGTAGATATAGAAAATTGATATACATATAAAGATGTATACAACTATATAAAGCCAGATATAGAATATACAGAGGGCATATTTTATGTGTATATACAGATTTATATGTCATAAAGCATAAATATACCTAAATATATTCATAAAGCATGATATACCTATTTGAAGTTAATATACTGTATATACATATAAATATACCATCTGTATATACTTATATCTGGCTTTTTACAGAATGTATAGTTTTATTCCTAAATAAAATATTCCTTCTGTATATACTATATCTGACTTTATAAACTTGATATATAAACAAATATCCTTATATACAGAATTACAAAGTCTTAGCTATCATTCAATATAAAATTGTTACAGTAGAATTTGCAGTCTTGAGATTGAATATCCCATTCTTTAAAAAGAATTTGATCTAGTTTGCAATTTTCCAATGTATTTGTAATTTCGTAATAATTTCTTATAATAAACTTAGTTTAATGTTTTGCAGAAGTCATTGGTTCTCTCTTTCTTATATATGTGTGGTCTTTAAAAGGACCTTTGCATTCATATATATGTGGTCTTTAAAAGGACCTTTACATTCTTATGCTATAGTCATTCTTTCTTTTTCTTATATCTGTGTGGTCCTTAAAAAGACTTTTAGGTTCTTATGCTCTTGTGGGCAGTCTGTTCCTTTCTATCAATGTTCAGGGAGACAAGCTGGGCACATTTCCAAAACAGCTGGCAGGCGGATTTCTTCCCGTCAATGTAATCATCCCAAAAGGCATTCAGCCATCCCTGCACCAAACGGTAACAATTTTACTAGGAGGTAGGATGTCAGCTTGCCTTGGAGAGCATGGTGATTCAGTGCACAGTGCCAGCCCTCAACATCATTGTTGGTGCGGACGGATTGCTTGAATATGCTCCATGTCACCGACTTCCAAAGGCCCTCTTTAATCCATTGGCATTATATGTACCCAGCTAGCTGTTGCAGTTTTTGTGTTATCACTTTTGCTTCCAGTTGCTCAAACACCAGCTGAATGTGCTCATGGGGAAATACGGCAAGGCGAGGAACTGTCTGCATAAGTTATGTGTTCCATCGTTGTTGTGATAGGCTGGTGCTAATGCATTTTCTTGCATTTTCCTTAAAATATACTGCAACCACAGGAAAGCACAGCCTTTAATTGAAATGCTAGAAAACACCCGGGGAATAGTATTCCAAATGGCCCTCTCAAAATCAAGTACAATTTGAGTCGCTCTTTGACTGGTGGTAAGTCTCCTAACTGCCTTAAGAACTTTTCTGTAGTCCTTCTCCTGTCATGCACACATCAACACAAAAATGAGGGTAATGTGCTTCACAACACCTCCACTGTGTACATCAACTGGGTAAACAGATCCTTAGACAACCTTTAAAGTCCTATCAATGTACCAAGCTTTTGACTGTGAAAGCAGCTCTACCATTTTGTCAGTTGGAACATCAGATGCCGTTTTCCATCAACGTGAATGTCTTTCCATAGAAAATCAGAAGGAATATGACTCTTATCAATCTCAAACTCTTGTGGTTCTGCCGGCCGCAACTTATGTTTGCTTTTCTGGTCAGATTGACAAGTTTCTGCAAGGCCTCCAAGGGTTCTGCTGCTTCCTGGACTCCTATCTCAAGCATTTCTCTGTTTACTATCTCTGCAGCTGATGTAAATATTACCTGGGCAGCTTTATCTTTCACTTCAGCGGTAAACCTAGTTGCCAAAGCTGTATCGACTTGTCTGGGGTGAATATGCCAGTGGGTACCACGTGTAAAACTTGAGCCTTTCTGGGTAACTGTAGCCGTGCACCACATGTTTTTGTTTTGCACGCTGCTGTATATGCCTTATCTATCAGCTGCATCCCATCATATGGTTGATGTGTATTTTCTTCAATGGAAGACCGGTATATGATTTCTGGTATCAAAGTCACTAAGGGTGTTGTCAATGGATTGGTAGGTCGCATTTTCGGCAAAACACATGTCCATTGCCTCTTGCATTTCTGCTTCATTAGGTAGCCCTTCCTCAGGAAGCTGGGGATCATCCACATCCATTGCTTGTGGTAGTCGGCTGCTCTCAACTATGGGGTGATACCAAAATGATACCAACCGAGTGTCCATTGAAACACAAAGAGAAAAACATTGAGTTTACTGCATGTGCAAACTGTGCATACTGCAAATGCCCATTGAGTAATGCAACAATATTTTCAATACAACGAATGCTCGTTGAGATGCACACTATAATGGATAGCTATGGAAGCGTATAAGTACCTTAACAAGACAAAGGAATAACTCAGGTTAGGTTAGAGCTAACTAACCCTAACCCTAACAAATATATGTTACTGTAAAGCTACCGTACACCATAATAAGTGCCATATGAAAAAACATTTAGTACATCGGTGGGTATTGGCATTCATGTTTTCAATGGGCATTGAAAACAATGCATTTCAGTGTGTGAGTCAATTGGCATTTGTTTTAGTATTACCTCATCCATGGGCTGGGTGGCTTGGAGCTGGTATAGAAAACACATCCATTTCTGTATTCATAGCTTGAATCTTGAACTTGATCTTTGTCTGCGTCTTCACTTGATCTTCGTCTGCAAAATAGTTCTGATAAGGACTGTTTGGTATAGAACTACTTCTGTAGAATTATCTTGGCAGGTAGGTGAATTCGCTGATCTCAAGCTTAAAGTATCTGGATGTTGTCTCTTCGCTGATCTTGATCGGAATGTAAGGAGTTCCGAGACCCTTCTGGTTTAATACAGCGTAGTGCCCATACAACAAAGGCCTTGCCAAGCACAAAAGATTCCACTTAATTACTTACAATACAAAGAGGGAAATGGTCCATTGTTTACCAATTAAGACAGAAGAAGTGCTAACAAGGCTTATGTGATCAATGTAACCGACGCCAGATCAATGCACCTTTATAAGTTTTGCAGCTCCGTTGTAGCTATATGCCCCTCAAACATAACCAGGGGTTTCGGAAGGAACGGAAGGGTAAGGGGAGTACAGTTAAGGGGCACTTTTCATTTTCAAAAAGGGGCACTTTTATCAGTTTTCGGAAAAGTGGGGGACACGTACATGATTTGAGCAAATGAATACTAAATGTATGTTACATCTTCTATATGTATTATGTAAGATTTGTGAGTGAATTGAACTTTATTCTAGGGCAAGGGGAAGTGGACGTAGTTCTGATATCGCTATATACGAGAAGTGTTGGTCCTTCCCCCATTCAGATGTCGCTACCAGGATTCAAGATTCTAGGTAGAATCAGGCAAAGCATTATGCCTTACTACCAGTAAACACATAACATTTTCAAAAAGTTGTAGAAATGTTAGTCAAACATTATTATGTTGCAGTTGTAGATTATGCTCTTAAACTGTTAATAGGCTTCCAAATACTTCCTATTTTAAACTAGAACGGTAAATACTGTCATGGTTCGCATGCCCATGCAAATTGACACCCATATCATACGGCGCGTCCAATTATAAAAATAATAATAATAATAAGACTTATAATGCGTACAAACCACATAAACTAGGTGCTCAAGGCGCCATAAAATAAATGCAAAAATACAAATTATAAAACAAAACAACAATTATTGAACATTGACAAAAGCCTTAGACATTAAGTGTGTCTTTAAATTATTTTTAAAGGAACCAATAATAATGGAAGATCTGATGTAGAATGGCAATTCATTCCATAACCGTGGGGCAGCGACAGCGAAAGACCTGTCCCCCATGAATGCTTAGATTTTGATTCAAACAGAAGTAATTTATCTGAAGAAATTAAATTACGGACAGGAATATACAGTTTTAACAAATTAGATTTGTAAAGCGGAGGACGACCTTGGAGAGATTTGTATACAATAAGCAATATCTTATAGATGATACGATGGCATCTCACACTAAGTCCCACATGGCATCCCATGTCCCACATGGCATCCCATCCCATGTCCCACATAGCATTCCACTATATCTCCCACATGGCATCCCATCCCATGTCCCACATGACATCCCATGTCCCACGTGGCATTCCATCATATGTCCCACAGGGCATCCCATCCTATGACCCACATGGCCTTCCACCTTATGTCCCATGTGGATCACATCCCATGTCCCAAATGACATCCCACCTCATGTACCACATGACATCCCATGTGTTGTCCCACATGGCATTCCACCATATCTCCCACATGGCATTATACCATACAGTGTCTCACATGGCATTTACCATATGTCCCACATGGCATTCCACTATATGTCCCACATGGCATCCCATGTTATGACCCACATAGATCCCATCCTACATGTATGTCCCACATTAATCAACCATATGTACCACATGACATCCCTCCCTATGTCCAACATGGCATCCCTCCCTGTGTCCCGCATCAGTGGCTTCCCACCTGATGTCCCACATGGCATCCCACCATGTTCCACATGGTATCCCTCCCAATGTCCCAATGCCATCCTAGTTTATGTCCCACATGACATCACATTCCATGTCCCCATGGTCTCCTATCCTGTCCCACATAGCCTCCTACCCTCTATCACACATGGCATCCTGCCTAATGTAACACATGGCATCCTACCTTATGTCACACATGGCATTCTACCTTATGTCACACATGGCATCCCAACCTATGTCACATGCTGTGTTACTTGTGACATCCCATGTCCCACATGGCATCCCACATGGCATCCCACCCCATGTTCACATAACATCCCATAGGCTCCATAAGAAGTCTCATCCTAGCTATCACAGTCCCTGATTGAGCATACTATGTATGAAAGTGTCAGTTCATATAATAACTTATATGCAAATGAGTTATTGAATAAGAAAAAAAGGTGGAGTCAAATAATTATGCCCGATATAGCCCTTGGTGTATACAACATGGTAAATATTAAAGCATATGTCCTTTATGGCCCCCATCCATGTCCCACATGGCATCCCTCCCTATGTTTATATGCAATCACATCCTGTCACACTCCCTGACTCAGCATATTAAATAAAAAAGTCTGGTCAGGTCATAATACTGTAGCAACTTTATGCAAATGTGCACAATAATAAAGGCGGAGTTTAAAAAATCATGCCTGATACAACTGTTGGTGCCCAAATATTTTGAAGAATTTTAAGGATTTTAAATCTCAAGCGCTACAAGAGAAACTTGAGGATCTCTGAAGAATATTGGAAAATTATATCATTTTACAGTTATCTTCTATCAAAATGTCAAATGTTTTGTAGACTTTTTAAGGAAACGAGTTTTCAATCCTGTCTTAAGTATCTCTGAAAAACTTTAACATTTGATAAGGAAATTCTAATTTTCCATAAGGATATCTGAAGAATCTTTAACTTTTTCTGAGGAACTCTGAAGAAACTTTAACATTTTGTGCGAAATTCTGAAAAAACTTTAACATTTCTGAGGAAATCTCAGGACAAATCTGTGGATGGCCAGACGGACGTAATCGCCATTACATAGGATTGCACTATGCTTCGCATGCGAAACAAAAAGTGATTATAAATATTCACGTTTTATAACATTATGATAATAATTTTATTTTAACGTTTTATCGAAACATTTTAATATTAATGAAACGTTGTACAATAATAACTGAATTGAACACATTTTTGTCCTGAACCACTAGGGAAAATAACATGCAATGGCAGACTTTAAGAATAAATATGAAAATAAGCAAGTAAAATGTTTTCATGTTTTTTAAATGTTGTAATAATATTAGCATATAAATATTTCTGTAATGTTTTAATAATGTTTTAGAACCATTAAAGAAAATGTTTTATCAAAACATTTTACTAAAATTTTACTAGAGTGCAAGATCTCCATCTTGAATTTCAACGGACGAATGGACAAAACTTGTTGAGTGGTCTTAGGTTTATGATTGGACGCCACTTGTGGACTCTAGTCGGTAGCCCTGACGAACGGTTCTCAGCAACCACTTGTCGAAGGGGACTCCTCTGCGAATTTCCCCAGACGCCTCCTACCCTGACCACTCGTATGCGGGGGCGCCGGGTGGATCAAAGGTGCTGCCCTTACCTATTCCTAACCTGCGTTAGGAAAAGAAGCCCGCTCTGTATGTAGAGGGGAAGGAGCGTTGACTGTCATCTGCCACATTCACTCTGCCGGGCGACAAAGTTGAGTCCTGCCGAGGGAAAGAAGCTGTGTCGGGCTTCGCCGCCGTCACACGACGGCATGAGGCCCCTCACGCCTTGTCTGCCGTGCCTCGACATGATATTTTGGAAGTGAGCTGTGAAGATGTCCAGACCTTCTGTCGGCAACCGCCGAAGGTATGCCTGTGTGGCTTCTAAGAGGCCAAGGAGGGGTAAGAACGTTCTCGCGCCTCTCCTTGCCCACCTTTGTAGAAGCTTGGACGAGTTGATTGACTATCATGTTGATCAAATCCGACAACCTGGCTAGCAAAGGTGCTGTCTTTGTTCTGATGTCAACCTGCAGATATTTGTGCAGGACCGAGTCTAGCCCCTCTGTCACCCATACAGTGAGAGCTTGAAACTTGTAGCCTCATCATATGGCCCGGTCCACAACCTTGAGGGACTCTTTCCTTCGCTGGACCGCAGGGTCATTAAATCTATGAACCCTTCTGGGGTGCTACTCCCAGGTTGGCATAGGAGTTCCCATACTCCGTCTGGGATAGGGGGCGTGCCTACTAGTTCCTTGTAGGCGGCTGGCTGGATGCGGGTAACCTGATCAACTTCCTTATTGTAGGCCGTCCAGTCCTTGGTGGGGATCCTGGCGCAATGCTGCACCCAGGTCACCAGGGAAGCATCGATGGGGAACTGCTTCGCCACTGGCTTAGCGTCCCTTTGGGTGGTAGTAAGCAGTCTACGCTGGGATCTGGCGCATGCCTCGGCAGGAGGCTTGATTTCCAGCTTGATATCCTTCGTGAGAAAATCCAAGAGCTGCGGGACCTGCTCCCCCTGTAGTAGAGGGTCTACCGGTGGGAGCGGGACCTCGTCCAGTACTCTACAAGGTACCGAGGTCCTGTCTAGTGCAGCCTGCTTCAACGAGGCTGCACTAGTGGCGACTTGGATTGGGGCAGTAGGAAAACAAAACAGACATGTAGTTGCTGAAATATGAACATTTCAAGATTTTTATATTAGCCCCGCCTACTCATTTATATGCATGACATCACCATCAAAAACAATACGGCACATCTATGGACCATGGGCTTTCTGTGTACCACATGACATGAATCCAGTGTATCTTTCTTGAGATATCGTGTTTATGAGCTGGCCGTCACAAACACACACAAACACACACATACACCACCATGACCACATAAGGTTCCTGATGCTATCACATCGGAACCAAAAACGGACAGTTACACATCCATTTGAATTCAAATCACACTCAAACTGTCAAACATAAACTCTTCTCATACGATTCATATTCGTTTGAGTGTGTGTAATAATATGTTACAACTATACAAGAATGCAAAACTAGACAAATTACAACGCATTGCGTCCCTTTTGCTGTTGAAAAAGAGTCCCTTATTGCCTCTCCTGTCCGATGCGAGTCACTTTTATATCCCATTTTATTTCAAAGCAGTGGAAAATATGATTGTCCCAGTCCCAATTTTGTGTCCCTTTTACAACTAGGACTAAAATGTGTCTCCCGTCTGATTTGATTTGCCACTTTAAACCCGAACTTATTTCCAAGCACAACTGTTTCCGTTCCCAATTATGCATTACCTATTTTGCATTCAGTTAAAACCTGTAATACTGTGTTTCAAGACTACAACAGATAGTACAGCACTGAAACTGCATCCCTTTACTTTTGAAAATGAGTCGTGTTTTTCACCACCCGTCCGATTTGAAGCACCCAAGTTTTACACCCAAATTTATTTCCAAGCAGTGGAAAATACGTCCCAGTCCCAATTTTGTACAGCTGATAATAAAAGACCAAAACGCATCTCCTGTCCGATTTAATATGTCATTTCATATGGTATTCCCACTTGCAAATGCAAATGTAACTTGCAAATTACCCATGAAAGAAAAATTCCCACTGATGAAAAATAATGTTAGCTCCTTAATTTCTTGACATATCAATTTTACAACTCCTAATAAAAATAATCAAATTACTTTTTATTCCACAAATGGCACTGCCCATTCATTAGCTGAAAATATTCTACAAACTAGACAGTTTCAGTAACAGATAATTCTTAACCACATTCTCTCTAGTATCCAGCAAAAATAAACATTTCCAGTCACTTAAAAATCATGTTAAATGAAAAACATCCTTGCATTTGAACTTGTAAAGGAAAGAGCCTACACCACAGCCTTAGTAAGCTCCAGTACGCTTCTGTAGTGTGAAACCCATTTATAAAGAAAACAAATGAAAGTTAAAAGCATACAAAGACAAGCACCCTGTTTCACAGTGGGAGATTACCACAGAACATTACTTAAATGGGATACACTCGAACACCGTAGACTACTTTGCCCAAGCTACCATGTATTTCAAGATCAAGAATGCCATCGTCAACATTTCGGTTCGTACACTGTTTGTTTGTTTGATGATGGCTTAACGGTACCACAACAAGTAAGGTCAAATTGTGCCTGAGAGGTCAGATCATTCTAGAGGTAGGAAGTAAAGGAAACAGGGGGAGAATGAGAGAAATTTAGGGACAAAAGGTCAGAAAGCTGTGATTGTGAGGGGAGGTGCATTGTTGAAACAAAAACAAAGCAGAGAGGGGGTGGAAGAGGAGAATTAAATATGGTCGTAGAGGGAGGCATGATGAAAGAAGGAGATAATTTTATCCGGAGGATTTTTCTGAAAGAACACAGCAATTGAATTGTAGGGAGCAAGGGAAGCTCTGGGAAGGTTGTACAGGGGGCAAGCAAGGAGAACGTGATGGATTGTGAGGGTGCAATGGCAATTCTTGCAGAGGGGTTGGGGGGAGCCAATAAGGAGGTGGGAGTGGGTGAGATGAGTGTGACCAATTCTAAGACGGGTAATATGAACGTTGTCAATACGAGATAGGTTGTTGATGGTGGCTTTGATCGGAATTGTGGGCTGGATGACATGGAGTTTGTTATCAATTTGGGACTTCCATGAGGTTTGCCAGCGGTCCCGAACAAGGGAAGCTATAAGCGGTTTGATGTCAGAGAGGGTTTTGGGAAAAGGGGCAGGGAGGAGGGTGAGGGCAAGCTTAGCGGCTGCACCAGCCCTGTCATTACCCGCGATGCCAACATGGCTGGGTATCCAGAAGAAAATAATACTTTTCCTGCAGAGGGTGGGAGAAAGGAGTTTGCGGAGGAGGAGGTGGCATGTGAGGTTATCCCATTTAAGATTGAGTAAAGAAGTAAGAACAGCCTTTGAGTCTGAGAAAATAACAAAGTGGCTGAGCGGGGAGTACTCAATAAAGTTGACGGCAAGGAGAATGGCCTTAGCCTCGGCTGAAAAGATGGATGAGTAGTCGGGAAGTCTGCTACTGAGGGTAATGTCTTGGATGACGGCAGCAGCAGCTGTCTTGTTGCCCTCCTTCCGACCCATCAGTATAGATGGAGGAGTAATTTGAGAGTTGGTCTTTGACTTGGTTGTGGAGATTGATGAAGAGGTTAGAATGGGTTTGAGCTTTGTGATGAGTGGAGAGGCCCAGGTGGACAGAAAGGAGGGGGGTAGCCCAAGGAGGAAAAGTGGGCCAGGAGAAGGTGCCGAGAGTGGTGGGGTTGATGGCGAGATAGAAGAGGTCTGATTTAAAGCGTAAGCTGAAGGGAGGGGATAGGGTTTTAGTCCTATCAAAGAGGGTGGAGAAATTGGGGTACCTAATGAGGTTGTAAACAGGGTTCTAGGTGTTGGTGAGGACCCTAAAAGCAAAGGATAGGCTAAGCTTTCTACATCTAAGTAGAAAGGGGGGTTCGTTGGCTTCAACATGAAGGCTGGTAATTGGGGAGGTCCTGTAAGCACCTAGACAAAACCTGAGGGCTTCATTTTGGATGGTGTTGATGTGGTTAAGGTATGAGTTGTGAGCGACACAGTAGACAATATTGCTGTAGTCAAGCTTGGCACGAATGGTGAGCCTGAAAATTTTGAGGAGAGCAAAGCGGTTCGCACTCAAAGTGGTGTTGGAGAGGAGTCTGAGGAGGTCGAGGGAGCTGTTGCATTTCAGTTTCAGCTTGGTGATGTGTTGCTTGTAGGTAAGCTTAGGGTTTAGAATTTGACCCAGAAACTTTGTGTATTCAACTTTTGGGATGCAATTACCATTGAACACAAAGTTCGGGTTGGGGTGGAGGTTGTTGAGTGACAAAAGTGCACGCAGACTGTCTTCTCTTTGGAGAATTTAAAACCTTTTTTGATGCTCCAGTACTATTATTAGAAACATGAATAGACGAATACGTAGTGTAGAGTATGACACCTTCATTGTATGCTGAAACAGGTAAGAATTGTGCCTTTTTAAGATTGTAACTCAAAAACTACACTGATATACCTTTAGGTAAATGATAGCCATATCAATCATAGAAAGGTCTTAGTGAGCCAAAAATTCAGAAGCAAAACTGCACAAACATCGAAGGAGATGCATTTTATAGAACAAATTACTACAGGCATGTATGGGGACTCACGGACAATTTGATAATATCAACTCACACTCACTCTGAGGGTTGAGCTAAAATAAATCCCTTCTCTAAAAATGAGTAAATGTTCAAAACGTGCAGATTCACTTATAGTGGAGACATCATGATAAGTGATATCTAACTTTTATTGTAAAAATAAACTTAAATACTCCCTTCCTAGTGAACGAGTTTTCTACCAAAAAGGTTTTTTCACCTGTTACTACTAAAGGCCATTCCTCTTTTAACTACCAGTGTTATGGTGAGAAATAAACAAATACATCAACGCTGCAACTGGGAGTGACTCCCATTCCAACCACAACCAGCACAGGAAAAGAATCCTAAGAACATGAATTAGGTATTAGCAAACTCAAGGTGGCAGTATGGGTGTTTTGCCTAGGAAGAGTGGGGTTTTAGCGAGGGCAAGAATGTGCATCACTTTCTCTCCCATCGTTAATGTTTTTGTTTATTTTTCGGCAAATTACTGGTAGCTAAAGAGGAATGGCCTTAATAGTAAGAAGTGAAAATCTAATGTGTTGTAGAAAACATCTTTTAAAATGTTCTGCTAATACAAACTTACACAATTAAGACCTTCAACAACTACCCAATTGCGTTGTCTGACAATGTCTACAATTGAGCCAATCTTTCCTTTATCCTTCCCTTTCATGACCTGAACCTGTGAAGACAAAAAGTATCAATAAAGGATTAGATAGGAAATAAGATAGGTCTATTTTTCTTAGATTTTGATCAGATTCTTGGAGATCCTTTTCTTATAGCTCTAGGCACCTCTGTTCCTCTTGCACCAGCTCTTCTACAGAATCATCTGGATGTGTTAATGTATTAAATTTAAGTGTACATCATTGGCTGATTGTTCCAAAATTTATCCAGCCTTCTCCTGAAAGCGTAAATACTTGGTGATTCAATAACATCACAAAATTGTTCCTTAAACCCTACTAGAGTTATTTTGTGATAGAGCTCACATGTGAAGAAACTATTTTTATATCTTGTTACATTTTGGAGACTTTACTTTCAAGTGCAAGTTTGAGTGAATTCAGTAATTCTAATACTAATACCTGTAATAATATCATAGGCTGTTATCAATAAAACCCTACTCATAAATAAAAAGAATTTTGAAGAAATTAAAATTTGAAATTTGAAAATTCAACATTTTTTATAAATTTATTGTTATCAGGTTTCTTATAAAGTGCAAATACTACAAAAAATACACATTCAAATGTGTTGTAGATAAAGCAAAGTTACCCCGCTAAGCGTAGCGGGGATATTTACGAGAGTTATACTTACCTTCCATGCTATAATTATGCAATCTGGTCACACGACCTGATTCTAACGCACTTCTAACCGACCCTAAAAAACGCAGTAACCAGCCAAGCCCTGACCTCCATAATACCTCTGTACCACCTCACTCAACATTCCACCGAGGCCTGAACAAGAGGGGAGGCGGGCGGGATGCATGGAAGGTAAGTATAACTCTTGTAAATATCCCCGCTACGCTTTAGCGGGTAAATTTACTTCAAGTTATACCTTACCTTCCATGCTATAATTATGCAATCAGATTGCAACTGAGGAAAGGAAGGAAGGGAGTTCAGACCAAGCACACATTTTTTTTTTTTTTTTTTTAAGGCTGGTACTGCACTCGCACTTAGTCGAAAACCCTGTAAGGGACTAAATTCCTTCTCCCGTAAGGACGAAAGACCTCCGAATAGGAACTATTAGAAATAGCAACCCACTACAAGTTATGGCAAGGAAACAGAGAACACCCTGCGGAGAATAACTAAGGTAAAACGTCAACAGAACAATGGTGACACATACGTGAAAAACACGCAAACGCAACCTGACAGTGAACAGAAACAAACTGTAAACTACGCTCAAAACGGCATGACGAAAACTCACCAAGTTCGTCAGAGGACCGGAGCGGGTCAGAAAGCATGAAGTGAACAAACCATCTGTAAAGGTAAACTAAGCAGAAAACAACAGAACCGCGTTAGTAAAACGTAAACGAAACGAAATGCGCCAAAAAGCGGCAAAAATTCCGTCGGAAAAGAACGAAAGAAGAATCGCCAAAACAGTTTCGTTAGAATAAACAAACGAAATAACCAGAGCCCGAACAATGGCTGAAATTATACGTTAGTGAGAATGAAGGAACGAGAAAACGTTAAGACAAATAACGTAAACAACTTCAAAAGAATGGGAATAAGAAAAGAACACCCACCTTAAGAAGGGGGTGGTCGTCTTCCAGAAAACACGGCCTGTGCAACTCCGCCCTGAAAGTCCGGAATATCCCCCAGATAAGCTGAGACGAACGTGGCTGGCGTTTTCCACACGGCAGCACGAAGGATTTCGTGAAGGGGAACCCCACCAAAAAGCGCAATTGACGCAGCTATGCCTCGTACCTGGTGCGGCGGAACCTAACGCCCACGAACAACGCGGACCTATTATACGTGATCGCCTGAACAATCCAGCGTGAAATCGTATCACGGAGACAGCACGATGCGGCTGTTGGAAGGACACTAAAAGAGCGGTAACGCCCTTCCGAAAGGTTGCGATGCTTGATATAGTATTTGAGACACCGAACAGGACACCAGACCTTGTCCTCTGTCGTGTCAGAAAACGAGCGAGCGACGGAAGGAAAATAGGTTCTGGTAAAAACTCGACTGTCTGATTTTTTGCTAAGAGGGCGGGTCGGGCACGAGACGAACGCCCCTGATTCAAAGCGAATATGACCCTCTTTGAGGGAAAGCGCGTGAAGAGCCCTCCGCCCTAGCCGAGGCTGCGGAGAGTAAAAACACAGTTTTGATCGTCAGTTCCTTGAGAGGACAATCCGGCAGAGGCTCAAACGGAGCCCGTGCCAAAGTCTCGAGGACCACCTGCATATCCCAAGGGGGAGCAAGGTTCCGAACTGAAGGCCGTTGCAAGAACATACCATTAATCAAGCGTTCCAGAGGCTGCGCGTCGGTGACAGTCGAGCCGTCTAGGAGGCCCCGGTGGATAGCCGCTATGGCCGTTCTGAACCCCCTGACCGTATTGATGGACTTATTCAGATTAAACTGGACCAACAAAAAATCCGCTACGTCACCAAGAGGCGCCGTATGCGGAGAAACCGATCTATCCCGGCACCAGTCTCTGAACATTCCGAGTCTGGAAGCATACATACCCAAAGTGGAAGATCTCCAGCTACAGGCCGCCACTTAGGCAGCCGCCTCCAAAAGACCTCGCGACACAAGGGATTCGTGGATAGAGGCCACACAGTCAAATGGAGCTCTCTTGGATTGTGGTGCAGTTCGCTGGAACCCGGTATGGAGACTAACTCGTCCGTGACCGTAAGTTCGTACGGGAAACCTGTGACAAGATTGAGCAGCTGAGGGAACCACAGTTGGCCGGGCCAATTGGGAGCCACCAGAAGAAACATGGAGCACTGAACGGACACCACCCTGTTTAGTACTCTCGGCACGAGAGCGAACGGCGGGAAGGCATAGCCCACGAAGTGGGTCCACCTAATCGTGAACGCGTCTACCGCCCAGACTCTCGAGTCGGGTGTGAGAGCGCAAAAAATTGGTAGCTTGTAATTGTCTACGGATGCGAACAGATCCACGTCCGGGAGACCGAAGGTTAACCAGATCGCTTCGGCCACCCGCGGGAGAAGAGCCCACTCTGTGGGGGCTCCCCGGAGGCGGGACAACAGATCCGCAATCATGTTCTCCGTGCCTGGCAAGTGGACCGCCTGGAGCGTGACCTTGTTCAACATGCACCAAGACAGAAGGGACTTGGCTAAGATCCAAAGGCTCCTGGATCTCGTGCCTCCCTGTCTGTTGATAAACGCCACTACCGTGGTGTTGTCCGTGCGTTTGAGAACAGTCTTGTTCCGGACCTGAGGTAGGAAGTGAACAAGAGCCCGGCGTACCGCCTCTAGTTCCAACAGATTGATGTGCCGATCGCACTAAGCGCCCGTCAAAATCCCGCGACCTGGGACCACGCTAAATGCGCTCCCCACCCGTCAAAGACGCGCCGGTCACCACCGACATCGAGGGTCTGACGGGCGGAAAAATCGCTCCCTGTGACAGGTGAGAGTGGACGCACCACCACCAAATGTGGGGACCACCGCCAGCGTCACGGGAACGAGGACGCTGAGGTCTCTCCTGGATGGTACGAAATGACTCAGTAGATGAAATTGTAGATCCTGCATGTAAAACCTGCACATGGGGACCACATCTACGAGGCTGGCTAGGTACCCCAAGAATACCAGCCAGGCTCTCGCCGGCGAGGCCGGTAACGAGAGAAGGACGTCGGCTCCCGCCCTCATGGCAAGGATCCGTTCCTCCGTTGGCCAAATACGACCGCGAGGAAAATCCAGGACCGCCCCCAGAAAAGTGGGAGTCTGAGACGGAACAAGGTTGGACTTGGCGAGGTTGATCACCCACCCTAAGTCCTGTGCCACCCGTATGAGCACGTTCGTGTCTCGCGACGGTGGCTGCGTCTACCGCAACGATCAGCCAGTCGTCGAGGTACATAAAGATTAGGATGCCTTGCCTTCGTAAGAAGGCCGCTAGAACCCTCGTAATCCGTGTGAAGACCCTGGGGGCAGTCGAAAGCCCGAAGGGCAACGCCGTGAATGTGTACGTCATTTCCTCGAATTAGAACGCCAGAAAACGCCTGTGTTCCTCGAACATCGGCACATGAAGATATGCGTCCGCGAGGTCGACGGAGGTGACCCACAGGCCCCTCGTCAACTGAGGGATGATGGAGCGAAGAGCCTTCCATCTTGAACTTCAACGGTGGGATGAACCTGTTGAGTGGCCTGAGATTGATTATCGGGCGCCACTTGTTCCCCTTCTTGGGGGCCAGGAAAAACGTGGACATTACGAGGTTCCTGGGAGGGTTCGGGATGAAGGTGATGGCGTTCTTCGCCAGCAACTCCCCGATTTCTGACCTCAACAACTCGGTGTGGTCGCCCAGACGAGGCGTGGGAGTGGGTCGAAAGACCCATCCCTGAGGCGGGGGAGACGTGAACTCTAGACGGTAACCCTGCTGAATGGTTCAGAGCACCCACTTGTCGGTGGTGATACTCTCCCAGGCCTCTGAAAATTCCTGTAGACGTCCCCTGACTGAATCCCCGTTCAACGGGGGGGTCGGGGGTGGGTCAAAAACGCTGGCCCCTGGCCTTCCCCTTCCCTCGGGAAGAGGTACCCGCTCTGCATGCAGCGGAGAAGGAGCGTTGACTGGTCCCCGCCCCTGCCCCTCTGCTGGTCCACGAAGTGGACTCCTGACGAGAGGGAGGAGCTGAAGAGGGCCCTGTGACAGTGGCACTGCGACGTTGGAACCGTCGCCGGCTAGGCGCACCCCGGCCCCGCTGAACAGGGGTTGAAGGGTGGCGACGAGCGGGAAGAGAAGAGAAAGACTTCGTCTTCGCTAACAGCTTCTGAGTCTTTCAAAGATCGTCCTGGCGGCCAGCTTGGCGCGACAGAACATCTCGGAAGTGACCAGCAAATAGGTCCCGACCCTCAGCTGGCAACCGCCGAAGGTCCGCCTAGGTGACTGCCAAAGTCCAAGGAGAGGAAGAATATTCTCGCGTCTCTCCCGGACCGTCTTAGTGGAGGCTCGGGCAAGTTGGTCGACTGTCGCGTCGAGCAAATCCGAGAGTCCAGTTAACAGAGGCAGGGTATGTGTAAGGACGTCGGCCAGAAGATGCCTGCGCAAGACTGAGTCTAAGCCTTCTGTTACCCATACAGCAAGGGCCTGGTACTTATAACCCCGTCTGACGGCCCGGTCGACAGCTAATAGGGAAGCTTCCCTCCGCTGGACCGCAGGATCCAGAAATTTTGGAGCCTTGTCCAAGCCAGACACGGCTGCGGTGCCGCTCGCCGGTTGGCGGAGGAGTTGCCACACTGCCTCCGGGATTCCGGGAGGCCGTATGACCTCCCGAAAATCTGTAGGCCGGACCTGTGTGGCCCGATCAACGTCCCGGTTGAAGGCCGCCCAGTCCCTATCCGGGACCCTAGCCCAATGTCTAATCCGGTAAATCAGGGAGGCATCAATGGGGAAATTCTTAGCCGGTGGCATAGCATCCCTTGGGGCTGAGCTTAGCAGTCTACGTTGAGACTGCGGGCCCGCCTGGACTAGGGGAGCCTCTATGACCTCCAGTTTGATTTCCCGTGCCAGGAAATCCAAGAGCTGGGCGACCGTGCCCCTTGTAAAAGGGGTCCACCGGGAGGGAGGGGGTGGCGGAAAGAGGACCTCGTCCGATATCCGGTAGGATACGGAGGCCATATCCGGTGCAAACGGCATCGTAAGATCGGCACTGGGGACGACTGGAAGCGGGGCGGCGGGAGGAGTCCCCCGTACCGGGAAGTTCTCCCGCGCCGTATCCGAGACGTCCAGAAAATCGACTTCCTCTCCCGAGGGGTAGATGTCGAGGGCATCCTCCTCCAAGACCTCAGGGTCAGGGGGGTGCCAAGCCACAGCAGTGGCAGCTGCCGGGGGGTGAGGAGCAGGAGACGATAGCCTCCGCTCCAGAGCCTGCGACACCAAAGTCTCAAGTGTTTTCTTGAGTGTGTCCTGAAAAGCGGGATCCTCGAAGGGGTGGCCCTGACTTTTCTGCCGCTTCCTATGTCTCCTCCTATGCTCAGGGGAGGATGAGGAAGAGGATGAGGGAGAGGACCTGTGACGTCGACTCTGCCTCTCCTTGTGTGCACTGTCCCGATCCCTGTCCCTCCTTCGAGGTCTGCCTCGCTCTTCGGGAGACCCTGACGGGGAGACGGGAGGGGAGGGCTCCGACACAGTGTTAGGCACCACTGGAGTACGTGTTAGCGTACGCCTGCTCAGTTGAGGGGGCCCTTCAAGAGGTGCCCCACTGAGAGTGGGCGGCGGCCGCGCCTCCTGGACGGGAGGTGGGTGCACTTTAAGCCTGGGTGGCGGCAGCGGCGGGGGGGAAGACAAAGAGGGCCTATCGGACCGTCGCTTCTTCACTTTCTCCGCCGCTCTTTAAAAATACTGGTCGCCGTGGAGTCTGTGCTCCGACCACGCCGCTAGATCCCAATCGCTGCAAAGAGTACAGGGATTCGACTCGCAGCATAATCTGCACGCATAACACGTGAGATGGATGTCACCGGAGCGTAATTTAAAGAAGCGTTTGCACGCTACGCATCGCGGGACATCCTGGGTGTGTAAAACATCGACACTCGGGGACCTGTCCTCCATGTCCATGATACTGGTGAAAATAAATACGGAACTTATAACGTTCAACGTAGACAGTCTTAAATGCGTTCACATGAGCCGTGGAACTGCGTAGCTAATGGCTATGGGACAAAGAAGAAAAATAGCTGCCAATGCTATACTTCTTGTCAAGAATGTCACCCGTCACCTGACCACGTAGCTTGTAGCTAGTGGGCGTTTAACCGGATCAAACCGTACGATGTACGTTAATCCGTTAAATACGGACTCGTGTAAACACAGGCCGCGGAACCGTATGGAACCGTCCGCCCCGTAACAACGGGCCGCGAAACCGTATGGAACCGTCCAATGGAACCGTCCGCCCCGTAACAACGGGCCGCGGAACCGTATGGAACCGTCCAATGGAACCGTCCGCCCCGTAACAACGGGCCGCGGAACCGTATGGATCATGGAACCGTCCAATGGAACCGTCCGCCACGTAACAACGGGCCGCGGAACCGTATGGATCCCGGAACCGTATGGAACCGTCCCCGGAACCGTACAATGCCCGCAAATAGGGCTGCGGAACTGTCAGGGACTGTCCAACGGAACCGTATGGAACCGTGTTTATGGAACCGTGTTTATGGAACCGGCCCCCGGAACCGCACTATGCCTGCAAATAGAGCTGCGGAACCGTCTGGGACCGTCAACGGAACCTTATCGACCCGTCAATAGGATCTTACTACAACTTAGGCGACACGTTAACGCCCCTAAGAGGTTATCTCTCTCTCTCTCTCTTACCGTTACCGCTCTAGGTGCAACGCCTCTAAGAGCGTAACCTTCTCAGTAAATTTCTTTTATATCTGAAAAGAGAAGAACATATATCCATGTGTACATACACAAATACGGCAAAGTAAGTATGATCTTACGGACACGCTAAAGAGAGACGAGGCATAGCAGTCTAAACAGAACATCAAAACTTTCTTAAACAGAAAAAACATTTCACTGAAAAATAAATTTCTTAAGAAAAGAACGTATGTCCATGCGTACAAACCTAAATACGGCAAAGTAACTATGATCTTACGGACACGCTAAAGAGAGACGAGGCATAGCATTCTAAACAGAACAACTACACTTGCTTTAACAGATTTTTTTTTTAAACGAAACAAATTTCTATCTGAAAAACTTTAGAAACCCGAGAAAACGCATCCAACGTAATGACTTTACAAGCGCCGGGGTAGCGTGGGAAACACCAACCACTGTGTACTTGAGGTCTGTATAGATAAAAAGGAAAGATTAGTTTCCCTGTAATTAGGACATCGGAGAGACCCACCCACGGTCTCTCCAACACCCCAATTTCAATCCTGAAAATTAAACATTTTTTCTCAAATCTGTGTAAGAAAAATAAAAATATTCATATGCTGTTAACGTGAAAACGAAAATAAGCTCTCTTGTAACAACTGTAGCTCCTTAGAGTTGTTACAGGGCGACCCCTCGAACACCCAACGGTGACTACGTCCCAATGCGCATGCGCCAAAATCTAAAAAGGAAATTGGCCTAATGCATACGAGAAGGTGTACTGAAATATCCTAACGTGCTAAACACTATACATAGTATAACGCTAGGGTCACCTCGAGGCGGGTAGGGCTAAGGGAGAAAAAGACTAAATCCCGGGGCGAGAGGTCCCCTAGACAGGCACAACTGGTGCTCTAGGACCTAAACACCCACCACGAGAGTAGGACGCTCTCGAACTAGCCACTCGCTTTGTACGAATGGAGACAAAAACCCGCTATCCTAAGTGTAGGCTACACGGGTAAAGTCGTGTCGGTCGGCCGAAGAAATCTCGGACCCATGGCTACCTCACCCTTATCTCGGAATACTTGAAAAGGCGAGCCAGATGAGAACGGGCAGCGTAAAAAACCCTCCAGGTAGAAGCTGCTGAAGAGAAAAGAGTTAGAAAGGTTAATTATTAATAAAATAAAAATGACCAGTTTTCAGCGATGTTAGTGGCAACAACGCGCTGAAAAAGAGTGAGGTGGTACAGAGGTATTATGGAGGTCAGGGCTTGGCTGGTTAGTGGTTACTGCGTTTTTTAGGGTCGGTTAGAAGTGCGTTAGAATCAGGTCGTGTGACCAGATTGCATGATTATAGCATGGAAGGTAAGGTATAACTTGAAGTAAATACATGAAATATTAAAATACTCTAAAATACCCATGATACTCAAAAATTTAAATGATTAAATAAAGATGTTAAAAGAAATGCTTAAACAGTGTAAAATGAGTGGAAGGGCAAAAAACCTTAATATACAACTAGAACATTAAATACCGTCATGGTTCGCATGCCCATGCAAATTAACACCCATATTACATGACCCGGCCAATTATAAAAATGGCATTTCACACTAAATCCCACATGGCATCCCATGTTCCACATAGCATCCCACCCCAAGTCCCACATGGCATTCCAACATATCTACCACATGGCATTCCAACATATCTACCACATGGCATCCCATCCCTTGTTCCACATGGCATTCTATTATATGTCCCACATGGCATCCCATCCTATGACTCACATGGCATCCCACCCTATGTCCCACATGAATCCCATCCCATGTGCCAAATAACATCCCATCCCATGTCCCACATGACATCCCATGCCTTGTCCCACATGGCATTTAACCATATCCCCCACATGGCATTCCACCATATCTCCTACATGGCACTCCACCATATCTCCCACATGGCATTCCACCATATCTCCCACATGGCATTCCACCATATGTCCCAGATGGCATTCAACCATATGTCCCACATGGCATCCAACCCTATGACCCACATGGCATCCCATCCTATGTCCCACATGGATCACATCCCATGTGCCAAATGACATCCCACCCCAAGTCCCATATGACATCCCATCCAATGCCTTGTCCCACATGGCATTCCACCATATCTCCCACATAACATTCCACCATACAGTATGTCTCACATGGCATTCCACCATATGTCCCACATGGCATTCCACCATATGTCCCACATGGCATCCCACCCTATGTCCCACATGGATCCCATCCTACATGTATGTCCCACATTAATCCAACCTATGTACCACATGACACCCCTCCCTATGTCCCACATGGCATCCCTCCCTGTGTCCCACATGGCATCTCCCTATGTCCCCCATGGCATCCCACCATATGTCCCACATCAGTGGCTTCCCACCTGATGTCCCACATGGCATCCCACCTTATGTCCCACATTAAATGCTACCATATGTTCCACATGGTATCCCTCCCAATGTGACATCCTACTTTATGTCCCATATGGCATCACACCTACTTTATGTCCCATATGGCATCACATCCCATCTCCCCATGGCCTTCTACCCTATGTCCCACATAGCCTCCTACCCTATGTCACACATGGCATCCCAACCTATGTCACACTCTGTATTACTCGTGGCATCCCACCCCATGCTCCACATGACATCCCATACCATCTCATGTTCCACATTACATCCCATGGCATTCCACCCTATGTCGTGCATGGCATTCCACCATATATCTTACAAGGCATTCCACCCTGTTCCACATGGTATCTCACCCCATGTCCTACATGGCATCCCACATGGCATCCCACGGTGGGATGCATCCCACATAACATCCCATTCCATGGCATCCCACCCCATGTCCCACATGACATCCCATGTCCCACGTGGCATTCCATCATATGTCCCACAGGGCATCCCATCCTATGACCCACATGGCAATCCACCCTATGTCCCACATCCCATGTACCAAATGACATCCCACCTTATGTCCCACATGACATCCAATGCCTTGTCCCACATGACATTCCACCATATCTCCCACATGGGAAATCAACATACAGTGTCTCACATGGCATTCCACCATATGTCCCACATGGCATTCCACCATATGTCCCACATGGCATCCGACGCTATGACCCGCATGGATCCCATCCTACATATATTTCCTACATTAATCCAACCATATGTACCACACGACATCCCTCCCTATGTTCCACACGACATCCCTCCCTATGTTCCACATGGCATCCCTCCCTGTGTCCCGCATCAGTGGCTTTCCACCTGATGTTCCACATAGCATCCCACCATATGTTCCACATGGTATCCCTCCTAATGTCCCAATGACATTCTACCTAATGTCCTACATGGCATCACATCCCATGTCCCACATCCCATGTCCCACATGGCCTCCTACCCTATGTCCCACATAGCCTACTACCCAATGCCACACATGGCATCCTACCTTATGTCACACATGCATCCTACCTTATGTCACACATGACATCCCAACCTATGTCACACTCTGTGTTACTCGTAGCATCCCACCATGTCCCACATGGCATTCTACCCTGTTCCACATGGCATCCCACCCCATGTCCCACATGGCATCCCATTCCATGTCCCACAGGCATCCCACCCCATGTCCCACATGACATCCCATACGCTCCATAAGAAGTCTCATCCAAGCTATCACAGTCCCTGATTGAGCATACTATGTATGAAAGTGTCAGTTCATATAATAACTTATATGCAAATGACTTGTTAAAATGGGATGGGATGCCATGTCCCACATGACATCCCATGTCCCACATGACATTCCATCCCATGGCAATCCACCTATGTCCTGCATGGCATTCCACCACATATCCTACATGACATTCCACTCTGTTCCACATGGCATCCCACCCCATGTCCCACATGGCATCTCACCCCATGTCCCACATGGCATCCCACCCCATGTCCCACATGGCATCCCACCCCATGTCCCACATGGCATCCCACCCTATGTCTGACATGACATCCCATAAGCTCCATAAGAAGTCTCATCCTAGCTATCACAGTCCCTGATTGAGCATACTATGTATTAAAGTGTCAGTTCATATAATAACTTATATGCAAATGTGTAGTTGAATAAGAAAAAAAAGGTGGAGTCAAATAATTATGCCTGATATAGCCCTTGGTGTATACAACATGGTAAATATTAAAGCATATGTCCTTCATGGCCCCCATCCATGTCCCACATGGCATCCCTCCCTATGTTTATATGCAATCACATCCTGTCACACTCCCTGACTCAGCATATTAAATAAAAAAGTCTGGTCAGGTCATAATACTGTAGCAACTTCATGCAAATGAGCACAATAATAAAGGCGGAGTTTAAAAAATCATGCCTGATACAGCTGTAGGTGCCCAAATATTTTGAAGAATTTTAAATCTCAAGAACAACAAAAGAAACTTAAAAATTTCTGAAGAAAATTGGAAAATTATATCATTTTACAGTTATCTTCTAAAAAATATCAAATGTATTGTAGACTTTTTAAGAAAACTAGTCTTTAATCCTATCTTAAGTATCTCTGAAAAACTTTAACATTTTATAAGGAAATTCTAAACTTTCATAAGAATATCTGAAGAAAACTTGAAACTTTTTCTGAGGAACTCTGAAGAAACTTTAATATTTTCTGAGGAAATCTCAATTTTTTTTAACATTTCTGAGGAAATCTCAATTTTTTTTAACATTTCTGAGGAAATCTCAGGGCCGGACGGACGTAATCGCCATTACATAGGTTTGCATAATGCTACGCATGCGAACTAAAAAGGGATGTCTTGACATTTAATTTTATTGTACGGAATGTAATAAAGAAAGCAGTTGTGTGTCTTAAGGGGGGGCAGAGCTTTGCCCCCTAAAAATTCGTAGCCTCGCTCCCCTCAAAAAAAAAACATTTTTAAGCTTCTGCGAATTTTCATCAATTTTCGGGAAATCTCCTTCGTTTTGGGGGAAATTTCCTTCAATTTCGTAAAATCAAAAGGTGAAATCTTCCTCTTTAATGAAATCTTCAATTTCTGGGATTTTTTTTTTAATTTTCAGGAAAATTCTTCACTTTCCAGTAAAGCAAGCTGTCAATTTGAGAAATTCTCAGGGAAGTGTTGCAAAAATCGAACAAAATTTCCAACAATTTTATGAATTTCCTTCAATTTTATGTTAATGATTTAACACTTTCATCAGTCCTCCCTAATCTGAAAACGGCATTCAGTGTTTTTTGGGGAGGGGGGAGGGGAAGCTTAAGCCCCTTAAAAACAAAAAGCTAAATACGACCCTTAAAGAAAGGGAACAAAGTTATGTAGGTTTTAATTCATTCGTTATACAATAGAAAAGATACAATAAACAAAGACGATCTGCAACTTGGTTCTCCTAAAATAAATTCTACCCACGCCGAATATGACAAGTTGCAAGATTACAGTGTGTATGTGATGAACGCTAATAAATTCTTAACCTGTTAACTTAGCTCTTTAAGTTTCAGAACCGCATCTGGTGTAGTCAACAATCTGACCGTATTATACGCTATAGCTACTACAGCGTGTAGTGCCTCAGGCTACCGAGTGAGGTGTTTATCTCACTACATCCGGTGAGACTATCCACGTTCATTTTAAATTTCAAATAATATTATTCTCCTTCACTATTTCTTTGTGACTCTTCAAAAAATATTTTGGTGTAATAAATATTTTTTATTGTTTCTGAAACAGTAAAAATGTCTAAATAATACCATTCTTCATATCACTTTTTACACTTGGCTATCAAAATATTGGATTGGCACAGGAAGTTTTCGTCTACATTCCTCAAACATTGCCGATTTACATGACTGTAGTGAATAAAAACAACAACATGAATTTCATTGCTGAAATTGATAGTAACAATTAAAATACAACCTTCAGTAAATAACACTTAATTTGAAGTCAATATTCTCTTCATTTAATAAAATTTAAAATATAGTTCTTAATTAAAAGATGGTGGGTTTAAGCATGGAGTTTACAATACTAGACCTGTCGCATCCTGAGGGCCACGACAGGAAAAGGGTGACCACAGTTTGCCCTGTAACTATAGGCCAGTGAGTCTGATTAGCGTTGTGTGCAAGGTCATGGAGTCCATTGTTAAGGATGTTGTATTAGATCAATTACTGGTCAATGGTTTGATGACTTTGTTCCAGCATGGGTTCTTACCTCAGAGGTATTGTGTCTCTAATTTATTGGAGTTTTTTGATGATGTTACTAAACTAGTTGATTCTGGTCATAATGTGGATCTTATCTATTTAAACTTCCATAAAGCATTTGATAATGTTCCGTAATAGGCAGGTTCATGATGAAAACAAAAGCGTTTGGTGTGGAAGGAAAGTGTGCCAGTTGGATAAATTTGTGGTTAGTTGACAGGTCACAAAGAGTTGCTGTTAATGGTGAAGTATCTCCATGGGAGAATGTTATAAGTAGTGTTCTTCAGGGGTCTGTGTTGGGTACGCTTCTTTTCTTAATCTTCATTAATGATATTAATGCATCCTTTGGCTCCAGGATTTGTAAATTTGCTGATGACACTAAGCTGTACAGGATTGTTGATGATGCTAGGGATTCTTTACTGCTGCAAAGCGATCTTGATAAGTTAGTTTTTTGGTCCCAAACGTGGCAGATGTCATTCAATCCTAATAAATGCAAAGTTATTCATTTTGGTCAGAGCAATTTGGCTTCTAATTACTGCATGAATGGTTCAAATCTTGGTTGTGTTGATCAAGAAAGGGATCTAGGTGTTGTCATTAATAACAATCTGAAGCCTTCTAAACAGTGTGCTTTAGCAGCTACTAGAGCCGTGAACGTTTAGGGATTTTAGTAAACGTGTACACGCCAAAAAAAGCGAGCGTGTATCGTGTACACAAGTTTAGTTCCGTAATTTTTGGAAATACACCAAAATTGTTCCAAAACTACGGGGCGAAGTAAAAAAATCGCGCAACCAGTATGGCAAAAGTACTGACTGCATTGCCCAAATAGACGCTGAGTTTTGCTTTCCAAATCGTAAAAAGTTTACTTCTACAGTATAAATCATCATTTTTATGAAAAATATGCATGGAAATTCACTTTAGAAAGAACAGATAACTTCCTTTCAATGTCATTTAAACTCAACATCGCGTAACTTTTTTGTCCTATTCGCTACGGCTTTCAAAGTTCTGTGGAAATCTTGCATACTGAGGTCTATGATATACCTCGCCGTAAAACATTTCAAAACTACGCCACCACCGCCAGGAAGTTCTGAATTATCAGTCCTCTCGAAAAAATGGCCGCCATCTTTGTGAAGCATGCAGAATTTCAGCTCTGTTAAAACCTTTTTTGTTTATTTATTATGCACTATTTTTTTTTTCTTGCAAAATTTATTTGACTCATCAGGTAATATTTACATGTAAATGTACTGATTGTCACGATTCAAGTGTTTTTGGTCGATAAAACGGGCCTTGATTGCGTGGGATTTAAAGCCTTATGGCCTAACGTTAGGCCTATTGTTAGTTTCACTGTTTACTGCTGCACATTCGCTGTACATTTTACAAGTTAGATTACTCAGATTTCGGCAAAATCAAGGTGCGTAATATCCCCATTCATTGGTGATTACTGCGCATTTGTGATTCGCACATTTAAAAAGGATTATTCTAATCAGGTTTACAGTTTGTAAAAAGTCATTGATTGGAATTTTGTCAGCCAAATGTGTGTGTGATTTGAATCATGAATATTCATTTTCAACGGCAAGACACTATGATGTATGAAAAACCATTACTCGCAATGAAGTATTTAGTAAACGTTTACAAGATTTGCGAGCGTGTAGCGTGTACACGCTAAACGGTCACAGCTCTAGCAGCTACAAGGGCAAATGGGATGCTTGGTTTGATTAGAAGAAATTTTTGTTTTCTTGGTAGAGAGGTTGTTCATAATTTGTACAGGCCTCACCTTGAGTATGCTATTCAGGCTTGGAGTCCCTTTTATGAGAAGGATAAGTTCATTTTGGAGCAGGTTCAAGCGAAGAACCACTAGAGTTATTATCAAAATAAGGAATCTCTCTTATAAATCTAGGTTGCAAATCCTTTTCATTGGAATATTGGTGAGAATTTTACATTACTTGGAATTGTTTTTAATACAGACTTGGGTAAACTGGAGTCTTGAAATTATGGGCATACAAGTAACTAAACTTAAGAATTTGATTAACTCTTGGTCAAAGCGTAGGAATACTGAAATTGGCAGAGTAACAGTTTTGAAATCCTTAATCTTTCCTCATTTGAATTATTGTTTGTTAACTCTACCTTCTCCATCACTAACTATGCTAAATGAGTAAAACCACATGTTTTGCAAGTTCTTATGGATTAATAAACCAGACCATGTTAAAAGAAAACAAATCATTCAGAGTTATGCAGGGGGAGGTCTTAAAATGGTGGACATTTTCAGCCATGTCAAAGCATTAAAAGTAACATGCATGAGAAGGCTGATCAAAAGTTCATATTATAATAATTGTGATACATATGGGTATATTAAGAAATGTGGTTTTAGTTTTAGAAATATGATCAGGAATGGAGATTCTTACATTAGAGATTTAAGTTCTGTAATTGGTAATCCGTTTTAGAAAGATGTATTCTATTGCTTTTATGAGTATGTTTCTGATTCAGATTTAATTTTGAGGCAAAACCTTTGGAATATTTTGAAAATACAGATTGTTAATAAACCAGTGTTTTTATTGTCACTGCTTCTATAGTAGTGTTTATGTTATTAATGATTTACTTGATGTCAATGGTAATTTTCTTACATATTAAGGTTTTTGTAATATATACAAGGTAAAGAGTGGCTTTTTGGAGTAGCTTTTTGGAGAATTTACAGTATCCTGAATTCTATTAAATGTGCGATGATGGAGAAATATCTTCGGAAACTCAGCGCTTCAGAATTCCGTAAATCATTTTTATATTGCTTTAACAATGGAAGGGAATATAAATTGCAAATCAGTTTACACCAGTCTAGTTTTGGCATTAGTGTAGCATATAAAAATGGGTCTCAATATTAACAATTACTTGTCCTATTGAGAATGGCGCTTTTATTGTTCTTTACCTTTCAGATGCACAAATGATGTTAAACTGAGGTGGTTTCAATGTAAGTTACTTCACCGCATTCTTCCAACTAAATGTATTATTGTACAAGATGGGCTTTGTCTCTAATAATTATTCCTCCTTTTGTAAGTCTCATGTTGAGCCATTACGACTTTTATTTTTTCATTGTTTATTGCTAAGTCCATTATGGATTCATTTTGACATAATTAAGAAAGGTAGCATTTATTTCACATTAATGTCTACAGATTTAATTATACTTGGTATTAATGGAGATAACTTGGATTATAATTTAGATTAAGTATTACATTTCCAGTCAAAATTAAAAGGTAAAATACATTCAGTTGTTGGAATGTGCAAATATTTAAAAGATTATTTCTTATTGCGAAAGGTTATCATAAAGGAAAATATGTCTATTAAGTGGGGAAAAGTACTGGTCACCTTGGTTTGATTTGATCTGTTAGAATTCTTAGAATGTGCATACGTGTTTCCTGATTTTATATCAATTATCTGCCTTTTATATCATTTTTTGCAATGGTCACAACAAAATGATGATTATTATTTGTTTTTCTTTACATTTATGTATGCTTTTTGTAACTGATTAAAAAAGAGAGAACAACAAAATAATATAAAAAATAAATACAAAATTGGCTTTTGATTACTCCAATGAATGTTTCAAATCTTGGTTGTGTTGATCAAGAAAGTGATCTAGGTGTTGTCATTACTAGCATTGTGAAGCCTTCTAAACAGTGTGCTTTAGAAGTTACAAGAGCAAATAGGATGCTTGGTTTAATTATAAAAAAAATTTTTTTCTTTTTTCGGTAGAGAGGTTGTTCTTAATTCGTATAAGCAGTTAGGCCCCACCTTAAGTATGCTATTCAGGCTTGGAGTCCCTTTTATGAGAAGGATAAGTTCGTTTTGGAGCTGGTTCAGCGAAAAGCCACTAGACTTATTCCTGAAGTAAGGAATCTCTCTTATGAATCTAGGTTGCAAATACTTGGTTTGACCACGCTTGAGTTGAGAAGAGTATGTGGTGATACGATTCAGATTTTTAAATTCTACCTGGTAGTGATGCTTTGACTTCCTGTTATTTCTTGCATGTTTCAGCTAATACTCATGTGACATGTGGTAACAGTTTGAAATTGACCAAAGAGTTCTCACGGATAGATATTTGGCATTTTCGCATTTTCGCAAAGAGTTGTTAATGAGTGGAATGGTTTGCCTGAGTGGGTACAGTAGATAGCACTAATTCTATTCACAATTTCAAAGTCAATATTGATAAGTTCTTTACTAACTCTGGGCGTCGTAGAATATATTTTTTTTTTTGTAGTGGTGGTGTTAGTTTGGGCTTTTTATGGGGTGACTGACTAATCCTTCTTAGCCTGTCATCTTGTTATGTTATGTTACACTATTCTGAAAGGTATACTCGTTGGAAATGGTAATGCCACACTACTACTGTTCTCTTTATATATCAACCAACACACAACAGGCCTCACAACTGCCATAAGCTTAACACGTGCAACTGTACAATAACAAATTAATGCAGTCTGTGTCTTTTCCATACGCATGCATTCAATATTATGACCTTTAACATGGCACATGAAGGGTTCCCTCGACCTTATTAAATGTTCAGAGCCCGGGTAAAAAACTTCCGATTGGCTATTCAATCATTAACATCATATTAATACATAAGTGCCATGTCCCAAATTATAAAGAGTGAATATTCATCAAAATTTCGAAATCATTATTCCATAAACTAAGAAAATGCTAGCTGCGCATGTGCTACACACACCACAAGCCAGCTGCAGCGAGCTAGTTAGTTGCAAGCAGTCTCGCGATATCGCGATTGTATTTATCAGTCATGGAACTATCTATTTATGCATCGGCTTATATTTTAAAGTTTAGTCTGCAGAATTTCGTGAAAATTATGAAAATGAAAATTGCTCTATTTTAGGTATGCAAACAGTAAATGAAAAACTGAATACACCCTGTGTGTAGATTTTCATGCTCTTCAATCCTGCCAAATTTCTCAAATTTCTGGCCAAAAACCTCTGACTAGATACATTGCAAACATGGGCAACACAAGTTAAAAGATTCGTCCCACTTTATAACCTCAACAACGTAGTCACTCATGTATGGCTGTCCTGTTGTTGATGACATGACAGCGAAAATTGTTGACTCACAACTAGGTGCATATGCCGGAACTACATCCATTCAATTGTTAGTCCCAATCACATGTATGATAAACCAAAACCGTGTATTAAAGTCAAGGATTAACAATGGGTGTGAACCAATCAGAACACTTCAAATCTTTAAAGTATATATAGACAATTCTTATTGTATGGAAAAGTTGTGATGGACGAAAGAGAGGACAGCTCTAAATTGTTAATGTAATTCTTGATATTTCTGTCCTAAATTTCATTCACTGAAAATCATCTGACTGTTATTCTACTGCTAAATTTTAAATGCAGATATGATCATTTGATGGAGATTCAAAACTTTTTGGTCATATTCAACTGCTTCCATTTGAATAATATTAAAAGTGGATTAAAAAACAATAACTTAACATAAGGAACTTCAGAGGTTTTCTTATTGTGATGCCACAAAAATTAAATTAAATTTACATAATCTATAATAATAAGGCCTTGAAATTCAAAAGGCTGTAAACTGGTTAATCATTAATCGATTTTGCTTAATTTTGTTGTTATTTTCATGGTTTATAGCATATATTCTGACATAAGCTCAAGTGGTTTTAACCTGTCCAAAGATCTTTAACGGAGACATAAAGTTTGGTACAATCATTATTTCATATGATAAAGGATTCAATTCTTAACCAACTTCCAAAAAAAGCAAGTCCAAATTTTATTCCTATCTCGAGTTATTCTATTTGAAGTCGACACATGGAGGCTGCCATTTTGTTCAATTCTGTATTGAAATATTGTGCATGATGACATAATTTCCCCAACATGGACATTAGGATTTTAATGTATTTCTTTATGAATATGATTAAAGTTTTTATTCCAAAATGATCTGACAAAGTTTTAAAAGCATGTTTTGATAATTTCATGTATACACAAAAATGTCCTTGACACTTATAAAAGAAAAACATTTTTCATAAACTAGAAAACTTGAGGGAGATTATAAAGAAATACAAAGCATTCCAACTGGGCTGATAACATCATAATCTGCATGTTTTGAAATCAAAATGGCAGCTCCCATGGTACTATTTGTAGTAGCATTATAGTTTTTAATAATCACAATAAATGTGTTAGATTGCTTCGGGTATGTTTCGGGTATGAAACTTGGTCAGAAGATTTGTTGTTTTTAATTCTTTCATAAGGATTGTCTCAAACTTTATGTCTCCTTTAAACAAAATGTACAAAGACCACAAATGGAGAAATTATTACAATTTCAATATATACTTTGAACAAACAAGAGAAACTCACTAGATCTCCCTTCATCAGCTTCCATTCTTTGACAGGCTCAACAGCAATTTTCTTCCTATTTCTTCCTGGTAAATTGTCAACTTGAGCCTGGATGGACTCAGGGGGATCGAGGGTGTATCGATAATGAAGGTTCACTTTTTTCCAGGAAGGCACTTTGGGCTTCCGGAACACCCTCAACATATAAGTAAGCCTCATTTTTTTAGAAGCTTATCACCTGTTGGAATTAAATAAAAAGTGCAATGGTAAATGTACAAGTTATAGATATTATAGTAAATTAAGTATTGATAATGATGCTCAGAGTTAAGTCTGTTTCTTTATTTGCAAAATCAAGTTAAATCCAGTTATTCACATTAAATGATGAGCAAACTTAAAAGTTTGAGTGAAGTACAAACTTGTTGTAAATTAGCCATTTATTCAATAAGATAAGTTAAACTTTAATCAGTTTTTTGACCTACAGAAGGTTTTCTGACAAGAAGATTGGTTTGCACACAGCCCAAACAGGTCAGTGCACTTCCCTTGCTATTACTACTACTTTCTGGCTATATACAAATGAACCCAGGCCCAAGGCACACAAGTATTTTTCCATGTGGTGTATGTGAGCACTCTGTTTCATGGAGTTGTGATGGTGAAGCATGCGATAACTGCAGTGTTTGGTACCATAAATAATGTATGGACATGTGCTCAACACATAATGTATGGACGTGTGCTCAACACATAATGTATGGACGTGTGCTTAACACATAATGCGACTGCATAAATTGTAGCAATTTCACCTTCAGAAGTTTTCCACTACCTTGCACCAATTCTTTCCAACCTCGGAGTAATCTTGATTTTATCAGCTCATCTAAAGTGTTTAGTCCTTTGAAAACAAGTAGTCCTGGCCCATACCCAAAGTGTGCACATAGAGACAATAGTAAAAACACCCAAAGGATTACCTCCACAACATCGTCATCTTCCAGTCCACAAAGGCAGGCCCAAAGATGACAAAGGAGTTCTGTGTTTGATTTGCCAATAAAATAAAATCTGAGGGTGCTTACAGTAAATTGTCATAGGGGATCAACATAAACCATTCATTGCCTACATGTATATTAAAGCAGAAATTGTATACATGTGCCACAGAATCATGGCTAAGACAAAGAATCTTATTAAGGAGTCTTTCCTGATGATTACATAGCTTACAAAAAATATAGATGCAATCTTGGTGGTGGTGTCTTTAATGTTGTTCACAAATGTTTGACCTCTGTAGCTTCTCCAGAATTATCAACAAATTATGAAGCAATCTGGGCAAAAGTTAAATAGTTTTGTTGCAAAAATATTTTTATTCGCTCGTTTTACCTATCTCATCGTAATATGAAGGACTTGCAGGAATTAGACAAAGTACTTGCAGGAACTAGACAAAGTAATTGCAGGAACTAGACAAAGTACTTGCAGGAACTAGACAAAGCACTTCAGTTAATCTCATAAGGAGACAGTTCTAAATACATGGTTATTGCTGACCACTTCAACTGTCCCAAAATTTGCTGGCAAACATCAATTGTATGTGATAAGGGAATGATACAGAAGTTCAACAAGCCCTTATAAATACATCATCAGCACAACTGTCATAAGTTCACTCTGAGCTACAAGGGAAGGAAAGTTACTTGACCTTGTTTTCACCTCAACTTCAACGCTAGTAATGGCTTGGTTTGTTGAGGTTTAACGGCACCGCGAGAGTCAGTCAAACTTGCCAAGAGGGTGTTAAATATAAGATGCAAAGGTTAAGAAAGAGATGATTGGAAAAGGAGGAAAGGATGGAGAGAAGGGACAATTTTAGAGCAAATAAGTTGTAGTACTGTAGAAAAGGTGGTAAGAAGGAGAGAGGGAGAGGGATGTGAGATAGGAAAGGTTGGGGGTGTGGGTAGATTAAATCAAGTGGAAAAGGTTGAAAACTTTGTTACAATTCCAGGCATTTCAGATCATGGCATGATTGTCACTGATTTTGACATACGAGTTCGAACAACCAAAGGTAAACCAAAGAAAGTGCACCTCTTCAGCTGTACAAAATGGAACATAATTAAACAAAAGAGTGACATACCATAGCCCAACAGATATATGACTTATACAGTACTAATGCAGATGTTCAAGCTTTATGGCAAGAATCTAAGACATCCCTTCTAAAAACAATCTAAAAACACATCCCTTCTAAAATGATAAGGAGTAATCAAAATCCACCCTGGTTTCAAAACCAGATTCATAAACTCCTCTAACACAAAAAGAGATTGTCTGCCAAAGCCAACCAGAACATCAATGATGTTGAAGCTCAACTTTATCACAAAAATGTCCAAAAGAGTAGTGAAGATGATATCAAAGGAAGATGAAATGGGGAGTTGCCATTTTCAAGTCAAGTTTTACATCAAAAAAATGTATTTATGGTCTACTGTCGTTTAATAGTATTTTATAAGCATTTTATTTTTTGCAATAGTCCTATTTATTACACTGTACTCTAACATTGTACATCCTTTCTTTCAATTAGTTTGTCTGAAAATACGCCATTTATATGATGTGAAACCAAGGATGTACGAACATATCCTTGGTGAAACAATATCCTTGGTATACAATAAGCAAGGCTTTCGCACATGTCTGCTTTATGAGGCCATAATCCCCTAATCCAAAAGACAAAAGTTATTTTCCATTAAAATGTGTAAATTCAGCCGGAGGCAGCTGATGTCAAAACCAAAGCTGTTTGAAGATGCAATTGACTGTCTACACATGTGTTAGCTAAAAATAAAAAATTCCCTCCAGAAAAGGAGAAACCTGTGGAAATTGGGGGGATTGTCCCCCTGGATTCGCAGGAAGTATACTTCAATCCCTTCACAACACTTTAAAAAAATAAAAATATTTATATCTTCCATACTGACAATACTTGTCTTACTATTTAACTGGCAATGCTCTTATTTTTGTTGGCTAAAATAAGTTTACTTTCCTTAAGAAAGGAAAAAATCTATAGAACTCCGGGGGACTTTCCATATGGAATCCAAGGAAGTACATTTCAGGCCCCTCAGCCAGGGTTTGCAATAGCTTTGGATTTTTGGGAAGGAAATTCCCTCTTTCAAAAATGTTTTGGTAGGGATTTCAGAATTTTGGTTGGGAATTGCCATGTGTAGGCAGATGATGCCAAAATTACCCTACATGGCATTAGAGGACCTATTCTGTAGTGGCTCCGAACCTTTTTCATGCAGAGAACCATGAAGGTTTTCCTAGCAGGAGAGGTGTCAGAAGAAGTTTCTGTTGCGCAGTAGTACCTCAGGGGACTGTTCTCGGCTTATTGTTCTTCCTCGGTCACATTAATGACCTTTTGAGCAGTGTTCAGTCTCAGGTACATCTTTTTGCTGATGACTGCCTACTCTACAGAGAAATTATAAGTTTCCAGGATCACATCACTCTCCAACATGACCTGCTAAGTTGGAAATCTGGGCAAAAAAGTGGGGCATGTCATTTAATGCAAAAAAATGTTACATCTTAAGCATCAAGTCAAAATCTGATAATATTTACAGACTGAATGATGAAAACCTCAAAAATGTGCCAAACAACCAATATTTTGGAATCCTGTTACTTTGGACCTCAAATAGCAATCACACATCAACAACATACAAACCTGTATGCAAAAGAGCGAAATCAACAATAGCCTTCCTTCGCAGAAATTTGAGAAATTGTCCTGAAAAATTCCGGTATGCTGCTTATTAAGCCTAGTACAGTAATTATACCTTCATCAGCTTCACTCCACAAGGTTTGATGATTTTGGGTATAGGAAATCACCCGTTTAAAAAAAAAAAGGCTGGGATTTAACACATACTTAAAAAAGAAGCTGCTCTAAAAATTTAGGGCTACTCAAATTTCAGTAAAAAAAAAAGGCTGGGATATAACACACACTTAAAAAAGAAGTTGCTCTAAAAATTTAGGGCGACTCAAATTTCAGTAAAAAAAAAAAGGCTAGGATTTAACACATCTTAAAAAAGAAGTTGCTCTAAAAATTTAGGGCGACTCAAATTTCAGTAACTTTACAAACACCAACATACAGTACATGAGAATTCATACTTTCACTTCAATATGTTTTGTACAATCTCCCGTGACTATCAAAATATAATTTGCTTGAGATCATGTCGAAAATTGGTATAGTAAATGAAATTCCGACCCATTTTGTTGCAGTGTACATTAAAAACAGTACACGCAGTGTCACGCACAGAATGCATCTTTATAAACGTGCACGATCGATTAGGCGGGCGCATTTGAAATGATTGACAGTTTTTATAGCGTACAGTGTAAAGATGCTGCGATGAACGTTGATTGCACATGCATGTTTTTTGGTATGCAAAGGCTTGCTTGAAGAAAAGACAAAAAACAAAGGAATAAAAATGCACAAATGTTGCGCAACACTTGCAAAGGTAGATTCTTTAAAATAGCCAGCGGGTCTGTAAAATCCACTTGCTCTTCAATTACATTTGTACACTCACATCAGTAGTACATTTGGTTAGTCTGATTATGCAATTCTCATGCTGTTGAATGGATTTAAATCAATTTCGTAAAAAAACTACATTTTTCTACATTATAGGAACAATTTTGCTTAGTTGACCAGCCTACCAGGTTAAAGGAACATTCTAGCTATAAGGTAATATAATTTCTGCAAAATTCAAAGATTATATAGGAAAACCAGAGTTACTCAAAAAAAACTTTGAGATGTCGAGAAATTTGTACAGAAAATTCAGAGAGAGATTTCTCCGTCTAACTTAAGCCTTGTCCACTCTTGCCTGGACTATGGAGCAATCATCTGGGACCCTTACCACAAAGGAGACACAGACAAACTAGAAAGGATCCAGAAGTTTTTACAGAAGAGCATCTAGACGATATACCACATCTGAATCATAGAAATGAGGGAATTTTTTTGACTGAAATTCATATATCTAACGATGAAATCCTTACCAAACTAAATGACCTTAATATTTCTAGCTCAAGGATGGAATTTATCCTGGAGTTCTGTTTGAAGCTCGTCATCAATCGTTACCAGCTTTGTGCTTGATTTTTAATAAATCGCTTCAGGAATGTGTTTAACCAAGTGACTGGACATATTACTCTTTTTTTTAAGAAAGGAAATAGAACTAGTCCATTAAACTATCAGCCAGTCAGTCTGACATCAATCAGTTTGGTGTAAAATTTGTAATCACTGATTTGTGATAAAATTTTTTAACCATATGACAAGCAATTGATTAATTCCTCCAGTACAATACAGTTTCTTGGCTGGGGAGGATGGAATTTATCTTTATACTACAGTGGAAATATTGATGTATACTGATTTTATGAAGGCATTTGACAAGGTGCCTCATCAAACTCAAAGGCTTCTAGTTAAACTTGAAAGTTATGGCATTTCAGGAAAATGCTTGTTATTAATTCCAAACAGCGTGTTTGTGGGTAAGTTGTTTCTGACTAGCATGTTTATTGTGTCGTCTGCTAAGGTACATAATCAACAGTTATACAAATATAGTATATTAAGTGGGGAGATATACAATGTGAGTAATGGCAACCGATACCTATATCTTGTAACATCCCCTCTCTCATAGAAAGCATAAATCATTGTTTAGTGTCCAATGCAGATTAAAGTCTTATCACAAAACTACAAGAACACCCTTTAGACAAGAACTGCTGGAAGGACAGTATGATCGACTATTCAAAGCTAGTATGGAGAATGGGCTTATTGAGGGAAGTATATAGGGTAGTAGGGGCAGATAATTTCAAATTACTTGAGCTTTGAAAGATGCACTTACATTTTTATTTGCTCTCTTAATTTTCATATTTTACTACACGCTTCAAAATATCTTTGAGTTTTCCCAGATAATGAAAAAAAAAAAAAAAAAAAAAAAAAGGAGCTCAAGGTTACATGTACCACACCCATGCAGTAAAAACTAGCAGTCTTTATCAATTGAACAACAAAGAAAGGAGAGGCCCTAACTTGCCAGTGTCAATGAAAGAATGTCATTAAGCCTTTCCAACCTATACGTACCCTCCCCCATTCAACCCCTACATCTTGGATTGTAATACAGCTTCCAATTAAGGACAAGACATCAATGATGTTATAGTTCAACTTATAGTAATGCAAAAACCAATTGACTGGTTTTATTTCAAAAGCAATTTCATTTTTGTCATATATGATAATTTCAATTTGAAATTCAAATGCAATTTAATTTTTTTTTTGAAGTCTACTCATTTTTGGGGCATTGATTATGTTAAAATTCCAACAGTTCTACAGTTTCAAAGCGAGCGTGTATCATTTACACACATTTAGTACCATAATGTTTGAAAAGTATGCCAAAATTGCTCCAATTTAACTTAAAAAATCGTGTAAACAAATATTGCGCAGTCAAATAAGTATTAACTCTATTGCCCAAATAGACACTGGAATTTTGCTTTACAAATCGTGAAAAGTTTACTTCTACCACATAAATCATCGTTTTTATGGAAAATATGCATGGAAATTCAGTTTAGAAATAACAGAAAACTTCCCTTCAATGTCATTTAATCTCAACATCGCGTAAGTTTTTTGCAGTACTCACTAGGGCTTTCACTGTGAAAATCTTGCATACTATAATACCTCGCCGTAAAACATTTACAAACTACGTCACCACCCCGGAAGTTCTGATTATATCAGTGCAGTCCTCTCGAAATGGCCACCATCTTTGCGAAGCACGCAGAATTTCAGCACTGTTAAAACCTTTTTCTGTTTGTTTATTTTGCAATATCTTTTTTTTCTTGTAAAATTTATTTGACTCATCGGGTAATATTTACATGTAAATGTACTGATTGTCACAATTCAAGTATTTTGACTGTTTTTTGGTCCATTTAACAGCTTGTAAAATAGGCCTTGATTGAGTGGAATTAAAGCCTTACATTATGGCCTATTGTTAGTTTCACTGTTTACTGCTGTACATTCGCGGTGCATTTCACAAGTTACTCAGATTTCGGCAAAATCAAAGTGCAAAATATCCCCATTCATAAGATATTACTGCGTATTTGTGATTCTCGCATTAAAAAAGGATTATGCTAATCTGGTTTACACTTTGTAAAAGTTATTGATATTGTCAGCCGAATGTGTGTGTGATTGAATTATGAATGATATTGATTTTCGACGACAAGGATTTGCAAGCGTGTAGGATGTACACGCTAAACGGTCACAGCTCTGGTGACAACAACAGGTGTAAATCCATGGTAAATGGAGATACCAATAATTATTGAAATTCAACAAGAAACAAACAATTATAACTCTTTTAACTTTCTAAGAAAATGAATTATCCTTCGTAACAATACACTGTAACAATACTGTTCGATTCTGCAACAGGTGATTAAGAGCACGAGAATGAATAAGTTTGACATATTTGTACACGTACTGCACTGACAACTCATGTGTATTTATCACGGAAATGTCATGACCTTGAATCTAAAATTTGCATAATCATCAAAATATTTGAATTCTGATTATAAAATGGTTTTCATCAAACACACTGGGATTCGCTTGTAAGATCTAGCTACTAAGATATGCATGATTAACAACAGACACACACATGAAGCTAGCTAATAGAAAACACACATACTGTATGGGGACTGTATGAGGACCTCCAGTACGTACAAGAATGGCATAAAGTCTACTGCTAAAAAAACTATTTTTAGCAGCATTACGTATGAAATCTGATATTTTCTTAAACCTTTCAGGAGCTTTACAAAAATACATAGAATACTTCTTAGCAAAATACAAACTATATGAAGCATACAAAAATCTCACTTGAGCCAGAATTTCAAGAGCAAAACTGTTAAAACCTAGGAGATACCTTTTAAAGCAAACCATTACACAGGCACATATGGGAGCTCACATACAATTTGATAAGCTCCACTCATTACACTCTGTGTAATGGGTGGAGCTAAAAATATGTGTGTCAAGCAAAGTCAAGCAACATGAAAAATGTACAATAACATAAACCTGTCCCAAATGTCATTCCATGCCTATATTTCATGCAATTACACCTGAAAACCAGATACTATATGTCATTCCACTACTTGCATGACCTACATGCCATCACAAATAAAATCCAGATGACACCTTACCACATGCCATTCCACCCTGTTCCACATGTTGACCCACCCTATTCCACATGCCAACCCACTCTGTTCCACATGCCAACCCACCCTGTTCTACATGCCAACCCACCCTGCCATACATACAATTCCACCCTGTCCCACATAAAATCCCACCCTCATCCTAATTCCTTCAGCTACTTTATCATCATGTTATCGTCTACCCCACATTCCACTTATTGTTTATATTTCCTAAACCCCTAATTTAAAATTCTTTAGAAACGAGGAAACTTTTATTTGCTAATTTATTCATGGCAAGACAAAGATTTTGATTCTTATTTATATCATGTCAATATCATAACAAAACTAGAAATGTGAAGTTAGTAAAGTCTTTTTGATCGCAGGTCAAATATTTTTAAGATCAAATATTTTTATTCCCAGGTCAAACATTTTGCAGCAGTCTATTTTCATGAAAATAACCTAATTAATATGCACACTATACCTCACCAATGAGTGTGAACAATGCTCTTCACATATACTGTATGATCAATGCTCTTCACATATACTGTATGATCATTTGTTTAAGCAAAATCACCACACCCACTTTAATTCAAGAGATACCACAAATACAAATATTTTCCTTGCTATGCAAATAAGCTAATTAGTATGCACACATAACCCCACCAATCATGCTCATCTGAAGAGTACCAATGCCCTCTACCACTGTACTAAGTTATTATCTCAGGTTAATTATTTTGTACAAAAGTCTGTTATGCAAATAACCTAATTAATATATACATTACATCTCACCACAGACACTGCTCTTTACATATATAATCATTTCTGCAAACAAAATCCCCACATCCACTTGAAATTAAGAGATATCATAGACATAAATATTTTCATTGTTATGCAAATGTTTGTTTGTTTGATGGGGCTTAATGGCATCATAACAGTGAGGGTCAAATTGTGCCTAAGCGATTAGATCATTCCAGAGGTAAGAAGGAGAGAAAACAAGGGGAGATTGAGAGGAACACAAGAACTAAAAGCTGGGATCGAGAGAGGAGATGCATGGGTGAAGAAAAAAAAGGTAGAGAGAAGGGGTGGGAGAGAAGGGGTGGGAGAGAAGGAGGGGTGGGAGAGGAGGAGGGGTGGGAGAAAAGGGGGATGTGGGAGAGGGTGAGGGAGAGGAGGAGGGTGTGGGAGAGGAGGGTGTGGGAGAGGAGGGGGGGAGAGGAGGAGGGGGTAGGAGAGGAGGAGGGGGTAGGAGAGGAGGAGGGTATAGGCGAGGAGGGTGTGGGGCGAGGAGGGTGTGGAAGAGGAGGGTGTGGAGAGGGGAGGGAGTTGGAGAAGAAGAGGAGGTAGGAGAGGAGGGGGTGGGAGAGGAGGAAGTGGGAGAGGAGGAGGGAGTGGGGAGGAGGAGGAGGGAGTGGGAGAGGAGGGGTGGGAGAGGAGAGAGTGGAAGAGGAGGAGGGGTGGGAGAGGAGGAAGGGGTGGGAGAGGAGGGAGTGAGAGAGGAGGAAGTGGGAGAGGAGGAGGGGTGGAAGAGGAGGAGGGGGTGGGAGAGGAGGAGGGGTGGGAGAGGAGGAGGGGTGGGAGAGGAGGAGGGGGTGGGAGAGGAGGATGGGGTGGGAGAGGAGGACGGGTGGGAGAGGAGGAGGGGGAGGGAGAGGGGATGGGAGAGGAGGAGGGGGTGGGAAAGGAGGAGAGGGTGGGAGAGGAGGAGGGGGTGGGAGAGGACTAAATATGGTTGTAGAGGAAAGCATGATGAAGGATATCATTTTATCCGGAAGGTTTTTCTGGAAGAGCTCGGCTATTGAGTTGTGGGGAGCGATGGAAGCTTTGGGAGGGTTGTACGGGGGAAAGCAAGGATAACATGATGGATTGTGATGGTGCAATGGCAATTGTTGCAGAGGGGTTGAAGGGAGCCAATAAGGAGGTGCGAGTGTGTGAGGTGGGTGTAACCTATTCTAAGACAGGTAATATGAAAGTTGTTGACACAAGAGAGGTTGTTGATGGTGGGTTTGATCGGAATGGTGGGCTCGATGACGTAGAGTTTGTTATCAATTTGGGAGTCCCAAGAGGTTTGCCAGCAGTCACAAACAAAGGAAGCGATAAGCGGTTTGATGTCAGAAAGGGTTTTGGGAAATGGGGTAGGGGGAGATTGAGGGCAAGCTAGCGGCTGCATCAGCTCTGTCATTACCAGGGATGCCAACATGGCTGGGTATCCAAAAAAAAAGAATACTTTTCCTGCAGAGGGTGGGCGAAAGAAGTTTCCGGAGGAGGAGGTGGCACGTGAGGTTATCAATTAAGTAAAGAAGTAAGAACAGCCTTTGAGTCGAAGAAAATGGCAAAGTGGCTGACTCAATAAAGTTGAGGGCGAGGAGAATAGCCTTAGCCTCGGCTAAAGAGATGGCTGAGTAGTCGGGAAGTCTGCTACTGAGGGTGATGTTTTGGATGACAGCAGCAGCAGTTGTCTTGTTGCCTTTATTGGAGCCATTAGTATAGATAGAGGTGTAATTTGAGAGTTGGTCTTTGATTTGGTTGTGGAGATTGATGAAGAGGTTAGGGTGGGTTTGAGTTTTGTGATGAGTGGAGAGGCCCAGGTGGACAGAAGGGAGGGGGGGTAGCCCAAGGAACAAAAGTGGGCCAGGAGAAGGTGCCAAGAGTGGCGGGGTTGATGCCGAGATGAAAGAGGTCTAAATTAATGCATAAGCTAAAGGGAGGGGATAGGGTTTTAGTACTATCAAAGAGAATGGAGTAATTGGGGTACCTAATGAGGTTGTAAACAGGGTGCTGGGTGTTGGTGAGGACTCTAAAAGCATAGGAGAGGCTAAGCTTTCTACATCTTAGTAGAAAGAGGTTTCGTTGGCTTCAACATGAAGGCTGGTGATTGAAGAGGTCCTGTAGGCACCTAGACAAAGCCTGAGGGCTTCATTTTGGGTAGTGTTGATGTGGTTGAGGTATGAGTTGTGAGCGACACAGTAGACAATATTGCTGTAGTCAAGCTTGGCACGAATGGTAAGCCTGAAAATTTTGAGGATAACATAGCGGTTCGCACCCCAAGTGGTGTTAAAGAGGAGTCGGAGGATGTTGAGAGAGCTGTTGCATTTTAGTTTCAGGTTGGTGATGTGCTGCTTGTAGGTGAGCTTGGTGTCTAGAGTTAGACCCAGGAACTTTGTGTGTTCAACTTTAGGGATGTGATTGCCATTGAGCACAAAGTTCGGGTTGGGGTGGAGGTTGTTGAACTGACAAAAGTGCATGCAGACTGTCTTGTCTTTAGAGAATTTAAAACCGTTATTGTTGCACCAGACTTGCAGCTGCTTGAGGCTGATTTGGAGCATATTTTCAACAATAGGAAAGCTAGGGGAGGAGTAGAAGATGGTGAAGTCATCCAAGTAGAAGGTACGTTTGATGTTGAAGCCAAGGTTATCCGATATGTCATTAATGCTCAGGTTAAAGAGAGTGGGAGATAGAGCTGTGAACGTTTAGTGATTTGAGTAAACGTGTACACGCCAAAAAAAAGCGAGCGTGTATCGTGTACACAAGTTTAGTACCGTAATTTTCGGAAATACACCAAAATTGCTCCAAAACTACGAGGCAAAGTAAAAAAAATCGCGAACCAGTATGGCAAAAGTACTGACTGCATTGCCCAAATAGACGCTGAGTTTTGCTTTCCAAATCGTAAAAAGCTTACTTCTACAGTATAAATTATCATTTTTGTGGAAAATATGCATGGAAATTCAGTTCAGAAAAAACAGAGAACTTCCTTTCAATGTCATTTAAACTCAGCATCGCGTAACTTGTTTCCCCTATTCGCTACGGCTTTTAAAGTTCTGTGAAAATCTTGCATACCGAGGCCTATGATATACCTCGCCGTAAAACATTTCAAAACTACGCCACCACCACAAGGAAGTTCTGAAATATCAGTTATCTCGAAAAAATGGCTGCCATCTTTGCGAAGCATGCAGAATTTCAGCTCTCTTAAAACCTTTTTCTGTTTATTTATTATGCAATATTATTTCTTTCTTGCAAAGTTTATTTGACTCATCAGGTAATATTTACATGTAAATGTACTGATTGTCACGATTTAAGTGTTTTTTTGTCAATAAAACGGGCTTTGATTGCGTGGGATTTAAAGCCTTATGGCCTAACGTTAGGCCTATTGTTAGTTTCACTGTTTACTGCTGCACATTCGCGGTGCATTTTACAAGTTGGATTACTCAGATTTTGGCGAAATCAAAGTGCATAATATCCTCATTTATTGGTGATTACTGCGCATTTGTAATTCGCACATTTAAAAAGAATTATGCTAATTGGGTTTACAGTTTGTAAAAAGTCATCATTGATTAGATTTTTGTCAGCCGAATGTGTGTGTGATTTGAATCATGAATATTGATTTTCAACGGCAAGCCACTTTGATGTGTGAAAAACGATTACTCGCAATGAAGTATTTAGTAAACGTTTACACGATTTGCGAGCGTGTAGCGTGTACACGCTAAACGGTCACAGCTCTAACTAGAGAGGATGCTGCCTTGAGGGACGCCCTCTTCTTGGGGGTACTGGTTGGAGAGGATGTGGCCAATACAAATTTGGAACTGCCTGGCTGAGAGGGAGTTTTGAATGAAAATGGGGGATGGCCTCTGAGGCCGATGGTGTAAAGTTTGCGGGTAATGCCATATTTCCAAGTAGTGTCAAAAGCTTTCTCTAGGTCAAAAAATATGGCAATAAGGTGTTCCTTTTTTGCAAAGAATTCCCGGATAGCGGTGTCGAGCGTAATTAACTGGTCTAGGGTATTGCGACGTTTTCCAAAGCCGCCTTGGTGAGGGGAAAGGATTCTGTTGGTCTAGGAACCAGTCTAGTCTCTGATTAATGATCCTTTCCATAATTTTACAGAGACAGCAGGTGAGGGCGATAGCTGGAGGGGTCGGTACTGTCCTTCCTCGCTTTAAGGATGGGGATGACAATAGCTGTCCTCCAGATAGGGGGAAAGGAGTGTGAGGACCAAATGTCGTTGAGGATTGTGAGTAGGGTAGTGGTGGCCATGATGGAAAAGTGTTTCAGGAACTGGTAGGGGATGTTATTTGGGCCCTTAAAGGTGCAGCCGTGAAGGTGCAGCCAGCGTCGTGGATGGCTTGGTTTAATTCAGAAAGGGTGAAAGGGGTGTTGTAGTTTTCGGAGTTGTCGGAGGGAAAAGTGATTCTCCGGGCTTCATCGCAAGCTTTTTGGGTTTTGAAGGCATTGGAGTAGTTGGTCGAGGACGAGATGTTGCTGAAAGAGGCGGCGAGGTGGTTAACGATGTCCTTTTTCGCAGTGAGAAGGTCACCATTCCAAGAGAGATGGGAGATGGGAGATTTGCCTACTCTGCCATGGAAGCTGTTAACCATTCTTCAAATCTTCTTAGTGGGGGTGTTGGTGGTGAGAGAAGAGATAAAGTTGTTCTTAGTGTTGGTTTTACTGTCCTTGATAGTGCGTCTGGCCTTGGCACGGCTAATGTGAAAGAGATTGAGGTTATGGGTGGTCGGGTTAGTTTTGAAATTCTTGAGGGTTTTTTTCCTCTTCTTGATGGCGGTTTTGCAGTCATCAGAGAACAAGGGGTTGGGGGATGATTTGGGGGTTTAGAGGTTTTGGGAATTGAGCAGGTGGCGATGTTGATAAGGATATTACTGAAGTTTGACATGGGATCCTCATCCTCGAGGAGATGGGGGAAGAGGTGTGAGTCACAGAGGGTTTTGAAAAGGGGCCAGTCAGCCTTCTCGAGGTTCCAATTGGGGGTGTGGTCAGTGGGGGTTTGAAGGTTGGAGTGTATAAGAAGAGGGTAATGATCACTACCACAGAGGTCAGCAGTGAATCTCCAGATAAAATTAAGGAAGAGGTTGGGGGAACAGATAGACAGGTTAATACAGGTAAGGGAGCCTGTGGCAGGGTGAAGGTAGGTCGGGGAGTAAGTGTTGAGCAAGGAGAGGCCGTGCTGACAAAGAGCTTTTTTGATGAGCTTGCCTCTGGTGGTGGTGGTAATAGAACCCCACATAAGGTTGTAAGCGTTGAAGTCACCAAGAAGGATGAAGGGGGAGGGGAGCTGAGAGATGAGGTTGTTAAGGCTGGTTGGCTGAATGTTGGTGTTAAGGGGAGATAGATATTGCAAAGAATGAAAGTTTTGGGGAGGGAGATAGATATACAGATGGCCTGAAGGTTGGTGTGTACATGAAAAGGGCTGTGTGGGATATCATGTCTAACAAGAATGGAGACCCTCCCACAGGCCCTGTCGGCGTTCACTTAATGTTTGTTATAGCAAGCGAAGTTGATGAGGTAGTAATGTTCGGTTGTTTTTAAATAAGTTTCTTGTAGGCAGAAGACGACCAGGTTGAAGGTGGTGGCCAGAAGGTCAATTTCTTCAGAATTGGCCTTAAGGCTCCTTCTCTTCCATTGTATGATGTTGTGAATGTTATTGTTTATGTTTGCACGCCATTAGGAGGCAGGGGATTACCTTGAGGAGGATCTGTTGGGTCTGAGCTGGTTTATTTTTTCTTTGGATTTGTACGCTTCTTTGGGAACGGTTGTTTTTGAAAGTTGGACAAGAAGTATGTTCGATAACTGAACAATTCATGTTCTCTTCTGTGTCATTTGTGTGGATTTGGATGGTGGACTGTTTGTTTATTGGTTGTTTCTTGGTTTGTTGCTTGTTGATTGGATGACTGTTAGCCAGGTTGGCTTGAGTTTAATGTTTGTTGGCATTAGAGGTGTTGGCGTTAGGGATAGCGGGAGTCTTAGAGGAGGAAGGAAGGTTAGGGAGAGAAATGGTGGTGGTGGAGGTCGTTTAGGTAATGGGTGTGGTTTGTTTGTTGTCAATGGTGATGAGCTTAGGACTGTGTAAGAAGAGCCAGGTGAGGTCTGTTTGGGTATGTGAGTCAGTTTTAGTTGTGTTAGGGGGCAATATTGGTGTTGAAGGAGACTACGCTCGAGTAGGATGGTTTAACGTGGAGTGAAGCGAGAAATTGCTTCCTGGCCTCCGGGTATGTGATTTTGGGATTAAGGGTTTTTAGTTTCGTTATTTGTTTTTTCTTGGAGCCAGGTGGGGCAGCCTTTAGAGAAGGAGGGATGGTTAGCTGGATGAGTACCGTTGCAATTTGTGCAGTGTGGGGTGCTGGTGCAGGAGGTGCTGTCGTGGTCCAGGGCTCCACAGTTGCCACAGCATGCTTGGCTGCGGCAGGAGTTTTTTCCATGGCCATACCTCTGGCATTTAGGACATCGGAGGGTGTTCGGGATATATGGGGCGACTGGGATTCTCAGGTAGCCTGCTGTGATGTGGGAAGGGAGAGTTGGTGTGGAAAATGTTAGGAATATGGTGTTTGTAGGTGTTTCGGCACCATCTCTCTTGAGGACAAACGACAGGCTTCAGTTACCTTTTGGTTGGTCAGTTCTTTTGGGAGGTTTTCATCAGTCAGGTAGGCCAGGTCTCTGGATCTGACCACACCTTTGCTGTAGTTTAGGGAATAGTTGGGGGTGATGGTAACGTCAATACCGGTATTGGCTAGGGTTTTGGTGGTGAGGAGGGTGGTGGCTTGAGTGTCTCTGGTGTAGTGCACCAGGAGATCGCTGGATCTGAGGGTGGATACTTTGTGGAGGGTACCGACAAGGCCTTGGAGTGCCTTGTGGATTAGGAATGGGAAATGTTTTTAAAACTACCATCTTTATTGGTAGCCTATATTATAAGAATTTGAGGGATTGGGGCTAAATAATGGTCAATAGTGGTAGTAGATGGGTCACGGGGAGGGGAGGGAGGGTCAAGATCAAGGCAGAAGCGTTTCATCATCTTAAAAAAAAAAAACAAGGGCCGAGAGACCCGAGGCAGCTAGAAAAAAAGGCGCGGAACTACTATATGAGAACTGCTGTACTAGTAACGAAAGGCGCGAAAGTCTGGTCAGAACGAAAGGGAAATATAAAAGAAACGATCTCACCGAAAACAGAAGCTCATCCACAGAGAAAAATCCGAAAAATAAAGATATAAAACAAAAATTGGTGCAAAGTGAAGTGAAAACGGAGCAATATAGTATGAGAGAAAAGAATCAGATGTCACGTCACTCTCGTTGCACACGTTGCAATGTTTTAGTGCGCTGATCTGCCTAGTAAACAAGTATTTTTTCCCCCAATTTTTACCTTTCTGATTGATCGGTATGATATATTTTTTTTCAATACAGGGATTTCGTCACGTAACTCTAATTCATCTAGAAGCCATTTTGCTAGGCAAGCGTCGTTGTGTTTTACACGTCTTCATACAGTTCAGTCACATCACACATACAACAAACATACTGCCTGCTACTCTACGTACCAGTTCAGCGAATTTTACTGTTTTTGTTCGCAGCGACGATTTTACTTAAATATTTTCCTAACGTTTTTTATATTTACCAGGTATATGAAGAGTAACTTTTACGTAAACACCGTCTGAGTGTTCGTTATACGCAGACAGAGCCTACATAACTGGCATAAAGTGCTCACTGCAAATCCTATACCGAAGGTAAAAAGACCTTGCATCGTACAGCAGATACCCACTCCGAGCGTCAATCAGGATCAGATGGAAATCGAGAAAACGTTTTTTTATTCTCCGGCACACATCTAATAGTGCAACCAACAACACAGCGAGATTCCGGCATAATTATTTCACAAAAATTATCTTATATAACAACATGTAAGCATTTGTAAGTCTAAATAAGTGTACAGCAGACGATCGTTCTTGCCCGACAAAATGGCGATGTAAACAAAGTCACGTGATCTCATGACGTCAGCTGAAACACCCTAAGACGTCTACTGTTCGCGGGCCAGATTGGATTGTCTGGCGGGCCAGATGTGGCCCGCGAGCCGCCTACTAAGAATCACCGATCTACCCTATGTGATTTTAGATTGTAATATTAAATTTTTTGTTGATGATACCAAGTTGTATAAAGAGCTTCATTCTACTGTTGACAATACTATCCTTCATCTAACATCGATGACATTTAGGCCTACAAGGTTGTTGGTAAAATCTAGTTATTATACTGTTATTATACACATTTCTCAGTACGGGTTGACATTGGGATTGCCGTACGAGGGTTGTTATAAATTAGGTACGATTCCTATGGGTTTTTTTTAATTCACACACTGTAGAAAATTGATGATTGAAAAATAACTTACTTTTTGGATATTTTTATACAAATTAGTTTAAATAGTACACTTTTCCAAAAAACATTTCATAAATCTTTACCTGTTTAGCACCACGATGGGATAATTTCTCCAATTCAATGATTTGGTCACCATCTTCTTAGCCACTGCACTTTTGTGATCAACAATTTAAATGTCTGGAAATAAGTTTTAGGATGTTCCACAAAAAACAGTTTGATTTTTCGCTGACAACATATTTTTGGCTCATATAATTTGATCAAATAGCGTTAGTATAAAAACTGTATGCGAAAATAAATACATAAAATACCAAGAAATGTTTAGATTATATAATTGTACTTTATAAGTATTATCTTGATTTTTTTCCCCTCAAATAATCTAAAACATATTACCCCTGCTAAAATGTTACAGCCCCGATAGTAGTGTTTTGAACTTTGACCATACTTTGGAGAGCTCGTCAGACAATTTTTACGGAATGAAGAGTAGCCCATTAAATACTTTAGTAACTAAAATTACCGTAGGAACAGTTTTTGAAGACATGGATGGGCTTTAAACATCATGAACAAGCATTGTGGGCGAAAAAGGTAAAATGGTTTCGTTTTCACAAAGATCTTAAAACTGAGATTTTCCTGTTTTAACACAAGGCTTAAAACAGTACAGCAGGGTATAGGTTTTTTTAGTAACCTTGAACGGCCAGCCATCACTAACGGCAGCCATACTAACACGGTTGGCATCAGTCCGACAATACTATAGGGAGTAATAACTGTTAGGTAAAATCCAAGGCCTAAAATTTTGATAGGCCCTAATGCTAGGACTTACGTTAGGCCTATAAGAAATTTTCACTTTTTATATTTTACTTTTGGTTTAATTCCAATTGTATTTTGGTATTTGAACTATTTTCCTTTTTAAATAGGGATTTTCAAGTACAAACTAAGCCAATTTTGTCTAGAAAGAGGACAAATTCTTACCTTTTGGGATTCCAATTGAAAGTTTTTGCACTGCGTATAGCCTACGTACTATACTGATGCAACGTGTGCAAAATTATTGGCCGGACTGGTGCCGTTTTGCCGTGGAACTGAAATAAACAAAAAACATGCACGTAATTAATGTAGGCTCAGTATCGCTCGCATATAGCTTGCACATACGGAACGTATAATACTACAGGCTAACGTATAATGTACTTGTCAATTGTGTGACTCACCCCTACACAAGGTGAGTCATTGCACCAAAGTGGGTGGACAAAACATGTACATTGATGTATGGGCCCTCAGTCACTTAGGTGACTAACATTTTTTGTGAAATGACTTACCCCAAATGAATCACCTCTGTACAAAATCAATGGGCCTGAAGTAAATTGACCCACCCCAGATTCACGCTGGTGACTGCCAATTTGGTACAATGACACACATGTGAGTCACAATTTCATATGTCAATGGCTCACCTTTGACTGACATTGCCGGGGGTAGTAAAGGTGAGTCATACAACTGACAAGTGCATAAATCTCTATATGAATGTATATTTTGTATAAAAATGTAGAGCCGCAAAAATCTTCGTAGCCTAGACACAAAAAGTATAAGGATGGATAGTCAGATGAACATCTGACCGTAGTATACGCTATATTCTCAAGGTCGGAGTCAACGTAACCGTGTATGGGCTCAGTACGGTTTTGCCAAGTTGTTTTTTATGAATACTTTGTGTCGCCTCAGCCAGTTAGCGAAAATTAATGGTACTCATATATGTTGGAAACTATTATCTAATACACAACATTTGTAAAGAAAAATAAATTCTGGATGCATAAAAAATGGATGCACATAAAAGTCCATCGGGCGAGATCATACTAAGTTGTTAACCAGTGCTTATGCTACATCCAGAATGTTCCAAATTTGTCTTTGTGTCGACCTATTCATGTACACTTTGGAAAAACTAAATATGAAGGGATCTGAGTTCCTTCAAACTCAATTCACCATACAGAACTTCATTATTGAGGGCCGAAAATACTTACCCTCAATAAAAAATTAAAACAATGGAAATGGCCCATGTATCATCCCCCCTTCAAACGCCACTGAATTTGTAAACGGTTAAGGGGATTTATAACAGAATTCGGTTGATGGTCTCCCCTCCTTCCTCCCCTCCTCCCGGGATTGATGGACCCCTTGACTATTTCCATACTGTCCATGATTAGTTTGGTTGTGATTTATCTATCAAACACACTCAATGAAATGCTAGGTGTCCTGTCCCCTCATGTTTTGAATCCTGTCCGCCTTTTGTTAGTTTCGCTGATTGGAATGTTTTCGTCAAAGTGTTGATGAAATGTGATATATTTGAACATGTGCCCTTGATCACACAAAAAAGGAAAGAAAAAGGTTTTGTTATTTCTTGTATTTTTTGTTAAGTTGGCTCCTCAGGTTTGGTTCGTAGCTGGGGTGAAAGAAGGGAGGGGGGGGGGTAGTCAGAACGAACGAAACCCATTTTGTTGAGAAAGTACCCTTTTGAAATCTTAAAGAATAATAAGCATCTGGAATTTCAAAGTTTGTTGTCCTGTCATACGAAAAAACGGACCACCCCTTTCAATTTCCTTGCTACGGTTCTTCCCCTGGTTCAGCGTAGATATAAGAAAGATGGCCCCAATTTTTCTTCCAAAATCTTGTAACAGAGGAACCAGGACCCTTCGTTAAACATCAGAAAACTTTTTGGGACCTTCCATAATCTGCATTGCAGTTCTAACATAATACATACCCCAATACTTTCTTGCAAAAGTGTCCTTATCTTCAGATATTACTGTCCTATTCCTTCTAGATTAAACGTTCTTCAGGATACTGCTCGGGAAATACTGTTCCATTAACAAAACAGGTTTCTATAATAATTCATTTAAATAAAAAATAAATAATTGCAGTGCCATCTGTGGCAATATAGAAAATCAAGCCGCGCACCAGTGCAGCCGCGGCGGCACGTGCGTCCAGTTCGCTGGTGTTATATTTATTAGTATGCGTATCGGTGTTGTGCACCCTACTTAAAAAGTTCCAAAAGGGTACGGTTGAACTGAAAGGAGTGTACAATATTGGCTTACATTTTTACCCATTTTTAATCATTTCAGGTTTACCGACAAGTTTTAATTACTTACAAGATTAACAGCAATAACAGGAGAAGTTAAATATATATTTTTTATGTGCCATATGTACAGTAATTACAGTGTAACAGATGACGTAAATAAACGGTGTAGTCGTGATTTTAGGACTGAGGCGATTTCCACGTTGAAACAGATAGGACGGAGTCTCACTCTGTATTGCATGTATGTATGAAGTAGTGCGTAGCATGTAGGGCATACAGAGGGAGATGTTATCTCACTACCGAGGTAGGTGAAAATTTCTTTTTTTTCACGGGTTTTAGTTCATAGTTATTGAATGTATTTTTATGTGCCAAAGCTTTTAAGATTAAAAGTTACATACTATTTACTAGAACTTAGAAGCTTTTGCTTAACTTTTGCAGATTAAAATGAATGAGGTAAAAAAAGTAAAAATTTGTTGGAAAATGTTGGCAAAACAGGAGCGCGTCGCAAATATTCTGCGACGCGACAATGATGAGTCAATGTAACGGTTTCCACCGTTATGCATAAGATGATGTCTGACCGAGTATTCACAATCATGTAATGGCTATTGAGGAGGTCGGACATCCGGGATGCTTTTTTGAAGATCTCGAACTTCAGTCAAGGGGGAAAACAAACAGTTAGTTATCATTGTAGTCAGTTATCATTGCAGTCAACAGTAGAAAAACATGTTTTTTGTCATTTTGCTAAAAATACTCGACAGAATTTATTTTTCTTAACAAATGTTGTGTATTAGACAGTAGTTTCCGATATATATGAGTAGGCCTACCATTAATTTTCGCTCACTGGCTGAGGCGACACAAGTATTCATAAAAAATTTCCCATTGACTGTAATGATAAAGTTTCCCCTTCAACTTGGCAAAACTGCACTGAGCTCGTACACGGTTACGTCCAACCGACCACCTCAATAGCATATTACTAATATGGTCAGATGTGTATCTGACTCACAGGTGTTCCTAACGTTATGGCAACCTATATGCTTACTATATATATATAAAGAAAGGTAGGACTCTTTCTAACGCGACTATTAAACCGTATAAAAAAAAATCCTTTTTTTTTTACCACTCGCGAATCTTAATTACACTCTTTTACTCTACTCACATTCGCTGGAGACTCCCTTCTTCGTGTATAAGCCACGGTATTTGTTAGTTTTTTTCTGATTAGATGTACAAAAGATGAATTTTTACCGAACTACCGTCAAGACAGTCTATCTGCCCAACAATTTGCTGCAAACTAAAGAAACATTGCGAAGACGTCATGAAGAAGCAGCACTGCAGTATTATTTTGACAAGAACGAGCCGGGGATTACGATGACATCATAGTGAACACAAACGAAATTTGATCCCATTGGTCGAAAATTGACAATTCAAACACGAGCTTTTAAATGTGTATATGAAGTCGAAGAGAGCAATGGATTCTTTAGGAGCAATTGCCAACTGGTAATTTTTTCTGTTGTTTACTGTTAGTTAGTATATATGAACTTTAAGATATATTTGTTTAACATAAAGTGTAACACTTGACTTTCTTGTTAACTAAATGAGTAGTAGATACAGCCTACAATTGTTGGTGTCGCTTACTGCACACACCAATTCAAATTATTTTTTGAATACTAGGCTCATATATGTAACCAATACAGAAATGAAGGCCCATTCTACATATCTTTTTTTGATGGGCTCAACATATATTTAACAATGTCACGCATTATGATAACAAGGGACGAAAAGGAACAACCTATTTATCTCTTTTTGGTGGGCCTATATTCATAATTGACTTGGCCCTTTTGTAAAAAAAAATAATGACTTCTTAATGACATTATCCTTGATGTATACGTCGTTATATTATGCATGACTTTTGCACACCAAAATGTCGGAAATTTTTATTTCGAATTTTGTTTCTCTAGTAGATATTGGTAATTCTCTTTTCCAAAATGATTCTTAGAGCATGCATTTTATTTTCCACACCTTCTTTTGATGGGCCACCAAGAATAGGCCTTATGAATAAGCCTTTGCTATATAGGCAACGATACCAGGATCAATGGGACAAGGGGGCCACTTTCCCATGTTATAGAGTAAGGGGCGAAGGTGGGAAGGAGGTGCCCAATTGAAAGTTGAGGGTGGACCAGGACAGGAGGTGCCCTTTTGAAAGTCTTAAGAAATTATTTTAAGTCATTCTTGAAGTTTGAAAATGAATAGAAATACACACAGTACTCAGAAGATGTAACATACGTTTACTATTTATTTGAAAGAATTAAAAAGTGATATTTTCCATGGGTCGTGGAGACCGTGGTGGCATGGCCTCCGAAAATATTCAAAATTAGGCCTAGGCCTTTTACCTATTCGCCCAATGGGCAATTGCCAACATTGGTCCTGACTCCCAATTTTAAATCACATAGCGGGATTTTCCCTTTGAAAGTAGGGGAAGAGTCAAAAGTGAAGGGGGAGGGGGGGAGGGGGAGTATAAATTCACGTTAAAATACATACAAATCTACTTTTAAATCAAAGTATACATTTGAAAAAAAGTGGGTAAAAAAATCCTGCCTATATATATATATATATTCTTAAACCATATACGTATAGGAACAGGAAGCCAGGATGAACGTTTCCTCCCTTCTTTTCAAAAACGGAAAAAGTGTCCTTTTTTGAAAATGAAAAGTGTCCCTCAATTAATGTCAAACAAGTGCCCTCATTTCATTTTCTGCCCCAATGCTCATGGTTACTATATATATATCATACATATAGTAATGTTATCCCGGTGTAAATATGTTCAAATCATAAAGAAATACAAAATTTCCTTCAGTAACTCTTCTTTGTAATTACCAAATAGTACAGTCATCTTATATTTCCGGAACTCTTTGCACTAGTTCTATTCTTTCCTTAGGTAAGGACATTGAGAATATCACAAGTGCAGACAATGATTTGGTTTAAGATGTTGATTAACTTTCAAGTGCCACAGTATATAACGAATTACAGAGAAGAGTTACTTATTATTAAGTAATTATTAAGAGTTACTTATGATATATTAATTTCTTTATAGTTTATATTTTGCTGTATTTAAACTTCTGTTAGCATGTCTCAAATTATTTTAATATCAATTAAATAGATACAATTCAATTATAAAGTTTGATGACCTTTGTTACTGCACTCAGTTTTATATACATTTTATACAAGGAACCAACTGCATTGGGGTGGTATAGGCTCATTATACTCATCCAAAAATTTGGTCAAATGAGACAAATGTACCCCAAAAGTGTACATTCCCTGCCTGCACAAATGACATATTCTAAAATCATTATCTTGGGCCCTATGAAGTACATCTAACAAACTTCCACAGAAGTTATTTAATGTCATATCAATAATAGCTTGTTATCATAGCCCAGCTACGTTTCCATGTGCCCATTGATAACCAGAAGCTAGTTTGCCTTTTGTGTATATCCATATAGCAATAAAAAAAAGAGATTATTTTTGAAGCCTTACTTTAAAAAAAATAATAATAATTGAGTACAAAATGTTGCTGGTCCATATTTATACAAATTCCTTTGATAACTTTTTGAAAAAGAAGCACATGTCTGAATCTAAATCTGAATCGGTTAAGTTGGCAAAAATCCTACAAGAGGACATGAACGCCAACCGAGCGTAAAAAGTATGAGTAAAAAAACCAAAAAAAAAACCTAGTTAGCAATACAAGTTTGAGTAAGTCTAGCTTTGAAACAGTTGAGACTTGGTGCATGTACAATGTCTGGCAGTAAAGCATTCCAATCCTTTAGTGTGTGAGGGAAGAAAGAGTGTTTTAATACATTCTTTTTAGCATAGGGAACCTGGAAATAAAAGTCATGATTATTTCTTGTATTAGTTCTGACGGTGGGGATAAGTTCATCTTTATTGATGGCAACAAGATTGTTTTTGATTTTATATAGCATATGTAGCTGGGTGGTGTATCTTCTTGTTTTTCGCAGGGGCCAATCTAATTTATGAAGCATGTTTTTTACAATAGATTTATAAGAGTAGTCTGCCATACAGAACCTGGCTGCTCTCCTTTGAATAGATTCAAGTTTATCCACATCGCACTGGTGATGGGGGTCCCAGACTGCTGATGCGTACTTAAATACTGGGCTGACTAGAGCTTCATAAGCAGTGGATTTAACGTCGGTGGGACAGTTTGAGAGGTTACGTTGTAATAGGCCAAGTACAGAGTTAGCTTTCTTGGTTATGTTATGTATATGTTTATCCCACCAAAGTTTATTATCAATTTCAACACCTAGGTATGGGTGGGAGTTGACATGTTTTAGTGGCTCATTGCATAAGGTATAAACAGGTGATTTAAAGCATTTCTTAGAGGAAATTGACAAGATGTAGCATTTAGAGGGGTTGAAATTCATTTGTTTTGCCATTGTTCAAGTTTGTTAAGATCATCTTGGAGGAAATGTGGGTCAGAGGGGTTATCAATCGTTCTGTACACACGACAGTCATCAGCAAACAGTCTGACTGTGCTGTTTATATTATCAGGGATGTCATTTACATATAAAAGGGAAAGTAATAGACCCAAAGCAGTACCTTGTGGTACACCGAATAAAACCTGTTTAGAATCAGAGATTTCACCATCACAGACAACACGCTGGATGCGTTTGTTGAGGAATGATGCAAACCACGCCAGGAGTTTTCCATCAATGCCATAGGCGGAAAGTTTGGATAAAAGGCGCTGGTGTGGGACTTTATCAAAGGCTTTTGAGAAGTCAAGAATAGGCATAGAAACGTTACTGTTTTGGTCAATTTGTTTACAGATATTATTTATTGTTAAAAGGAGTTGTGTCGATCTTTTTGCACGGAAGCCATGTTGTAAATCAGTTAAGATATTATGCTCATCAAGGAATTTCATCACATGTGAGTGGATTATATGCTCAAGGATTTTACTACAAATGCAGTTGAGTGAAATAGGTCTGTAATTAGCTGGGTTTTGTTTATCACCTTTTTTTGAAAACGCTACATATGTTTGCTTCTTTCCACTTGTTAGGGATAGTACCATTATCGACAGAGGTTTGAAAGAGATCAGTTAGAATTTCATAAAGGTCATCAGCGTGTGTTTTTAGAAACCATGGTGGTATTTGGTCAGGACCTAAGGCTTTGTTGGGGTCTAGGTTATGCACTTGCTTTTTGACACCCTCTGGGGTATTATAAGTTGGTTTATTTTGCTGTTGGACAGTGGTTTAGTTACAGGGATATAGGAGGTGTTTTCTTCTGTGAAAACACTGAAAAACTGGTCATTTAGAATGTTAGCTTTAGTTTTACTGTCACTGCAGAGTTTACCATTATTTAGTAGATCAGACACACCTGCAGAGTTACTTCTTAATCTTTTGATATAGGACCAGAATGCCATTGGGTTTTCGTTAAGTGAGTTTTTAAGTTTATCACAGATGAAAGTGTTTCTAGCTTCTTTGAGGTTTTTATGGACAGCCTTCCTAAAGCTTTTATAGGTAGTCCAGTCATTGGCTTGTTGATTAGTCTTTACTTTTTTAAACAGTTTATGTTTTTTCCTGCAGAGACGGCGTTGGATACGGGTGAACCAGGACAGATTAAGTTTAGTTGAGGTGATTTTGTGAGACGTGTTTTTATCAATAATCAGTTTAATTTTCCTGTTCAAAGAAATTCCATTTTTCATCAACATCAATGGAGTTATTGAATTGAGTATAATATTGCAGTTTAAATTTGGTCAGGTCTTCTTTGATTCGTTTTATGTTAGCTTTTTTCTTTAAATAGATTTTATGTTTAGGCAACTTTTTACGAGGAGGGGAGATATTTAGGGTCAGTTCAACAATATCATGGTCACTTATACCGGGAATGACATTAGCTGAGTTAACAGCTGGTGAATTGTTAGTAAAAACAAGATCAAGGATGTTGTTATCTCTGGTGGGTGACTGCACCATTTGTGTGAGATTTAATGAATTGGACACTTCAAGAAGAATTTTGGCTGCTTCGGAGAAAGCGTTAGTTCCTGAAATAATGTTTTGACTCCAGTCAATGTTAGGTTGGTTGAAATCACCAGCAAGAATAACATTGTTTTTGTCAGCATTTTTACCAAGCTTTTGGAGGGATTTTTTCAACTTGAGTAGGACAAATTTTTTAACTTATAATTACAATAGGCAACAGCCACAAATTCGTCGCGGAAAGGCTTATATTAAGCGTGCGTCGTCAATATGCGGTTACGCTATTATGTTGAGCAATGTAAATGTTTTCCACGTTATAAAGTATACACGGCCTTCTGACTGTGTACAGCCGATGCATATGCTACAGTACACAGTCATATGTTATCTGACTAGCCTAGTAATAGGCCTAGGCCTAGGATTTTGACCTATCAATACGACCAGCACTTCTACAAATTATGATGGCAAAACCATTAAAAATAGTACTGGGCGAGCTATCAATTTGATGACAATAATATTGTAAACTTACTACATACATTTTTATCTCCTTACGTACAACAAAAAGAATGAAATTGAATGATTTTCGGAGCTAATCATTTACCTTAACAACTTTGTCAGTCGTACTCAGACGGGCGTACACAAGTAATACGCACACGACCAGATTACGCCGGCGAGTATTAGTTTTCAGATACTCGCACGATCCTCCTCGAGAGACGACAAGACAACAGCGCGAGAAAAAGTTTACATCGCATATTACACGAAGGAAGAGGCATGATATGCGATAAAATATCATTTGAATTAAATTCAACGAAATGAAATATATGTGGCAAAACGGTCAACAAAATGTTAGGAAAAGAATTTAGGCCTACAGCTAAAAGAATCATCTAGTTTAGTCAATAATTGTTCTCCAGGCCAATTCTTGCATATTTGTTTTAATCAGTTTCATGTCCATGTCGTGGTGATCAATACATAAGTGTAGATACGTGGAGGGCATTGACGTAACTAGAAATTATGGTTGAGGAGGAGGGGGGGAGGGGGGATGCGAAGACCTAAATTTTCAGAAACATTTAATGGGTAGACAGAGGCCTACTAACAATAGAATGCCATTCATAGCGTGCACGACTTGCATTCCACTGACCACCGACAGATCATCAATAAAATTTGAAAATTTTCGACAAGCAGTACAATTTTCCGACAAAACTCCCACTGATGTTTGGTGGGGGAAATTTGCGACACTTTTAAACAAAAGTACCTTTTCAAAATGAATGCTGCCTGGGCTCAGTGATTATATCCATTGGGAAGGGATGGGGAGAGATAATGTTCATTCATTAAACAAAAATGAAATGAAGGCGATAACTGCTTTGTCAATAAAATTGTAGACCTTTAACCAAATATTTTATTCAAGCAAAATTTCATATATTTTGAGTAATTTCCATACTCCTTACCCCTGGCCCAAAATAGCCTCATGACGCATACCAACATGAAAAATGGGGAATTTTCCTACCGAAAATGGGGCCATGTCAAAAGTTTGGGAAGGGGGGGGGGACAAATTCGCTAAAACGCCAAAAAGAAAATAATAACCTTAAAAAGGTACAAATTCGGAAAAAGTGGGGATGGGGGACTGGGAGTGGGTGCCTTTCTTTAAACTTTCCTCTCAATTCCGCCTATGAACATGAACAACGGTGACCAATATGGCTAAAATTAAGCAGTTTGATGACATCATAGTCAGCTGACACAAAATCAAATTCAACCACTGACGTCTTCATATTGATACGAAATCATATAGAGTACATTATGAAAATTGAATTACACACAGTGGAAAATTGATCATCGTGATATGAAAATAGAAATGATTCAATACATCATAACATAACTATAAGAAACGGCGGAGCTTTCAAGATATTGGCGAGGGAGGAAGGGGGTAATGAAATAATATGACATATGATAAAATACTGTGGGATATTATGAGGTTGCGTAACGTGTTAACACAGGTTCGCTGTAAATTATTAGGGCTGAATCTTCCTGCCCGGTTCTGTTGCCCCTGAATAGTGTGTAAGCATAGTTCATGACTAAACTCCCCCTTCAAAAAGTGTGGGGCAGAGAAGGGGGGGGGGCACCGTGAACGTGGCGGACAGTATTTTGACAAAATGTATTCTGACTAATAACTGCCTAGGTCCTGAACAGAGAAAATTGCTCCTCCCATAGGGGAATTTACATTTACCTATAGTTAGCCTACATTATTCTCTTTCCGTTTGGGAGATGAAATTGGGTACTACAGCTTGTAAAAATGGGAAATTGAGAAAACGTTAAATGAAAGCTAAACCCTAGCTGTTTACAAGATATTTCAAGCAAATATGACTATGAGGTTGTTGTTCGCCTAAAGTTATTAGGGCTGAATCTCCCTGCTCCAGTTTCGTCGCCCCTGAATAGTGAAAGCATAGTGCGTGACTGAACTTCTTCAAAAACATCAACGTTGGAAAAAAAATGTTGGAAAATTTTCCGCTTATGACTGGAATGTTTTTGATTTATATTCTTTTCTTTAGGGAGGTGACTCTTATGCCCTTGTCTCTGGAAATAGTTTTCTTCGAAATGACTTTTCAGAATTGGGAATCCAAAGTGTTACTGGAAGCAAAACCTTTGAAAGAGGGATAATATGTGTGTGTGTGTGTGTGTGGAGGGGGGGGGGAAGCGATACACGCGATTCTGTTCCTAACTGAACTGCTTAATATTCAATTTATTGATAACAAAATAGGTTTAAAAAAAGTACACATTTGGATGGTGGGGGAAGGGGGCGGTGATTGTCTGTACTATCCCACTAGCCAAAAGTGTAGGATATATACTCCAGTCCGTCCCCGGATATTTATGCCCATTCAGCAATGATGGCATAAAGAAAGTTACACTCTTTTCCTAACATGTGGGCCGAATCTGTATCTCGTTTTTAGCACCCTCAAAAAGATATTCGCGTACATTCACCTGTTCACCATGTATTATATGTTACGTTATGAAGTTCGTGAATAATTGTTTTTGGTTGGTGGGTTGTTGGGGTGAAGTGGGGTGGGGTGGGGGGGGTGGGGGGTGGGGTGGGGTGGGGGAGTGGGGGTGGGGCGTTATATTGATTCCAATCCATACCCAATTGAAGTTCGTGAATAAAGAAAGAAATGCATGCGTCATCGATATGTTCGTATAGGGGTCACTTATCAAATTCAAATAAATTGATACATTTATTTTATTTCATCAATAATTCTAATACAGATATGCTTAAGAGCAAGCATGCTTGATATATATCTTGTAGAATATTTGACCGGTAATTAGCGTCTGGCACCAGTGCATCTTTAACAGCGACTGTAAGACTTTAACCTCACTGTGCCACACTAAATTATACATGGTTTAAAAGATGAGATTCCTATGTATACGCAAATATAAAATTCTGGGTAGCACAAATGAAATTTTAACAAATAAAGTGATGTTAACTTGTAAATACGATTTCTTATTTCGCTAGTTTGGTAAATCGATCGTTTAGGAAGTGGGAGGGGGAGGGGGGGGGGGGGTAGGGGGAAGCATGTTTGTGATAATTTAACCTATTAATTGACAATGGATCCATTAATATTGTTTATTTGAAATCATAAATGTATTCTGTTTCTTTAAATAAAAAATATACAATTGTTTTATTTCTTCAATAAAAAGATATGCTTAAGATTAGTAGGATATTTGATAGGAAATTGGCGTCCGGCACAAGTGCATCTTTAACATCGACTGTAGTCATTCATTATAACTGTGCCACCCTAAATTATACATGGTTTAAAATATCAGATTTATATGTATACGAAAATATAAAAATCAGGGTGGCACAGCAGAAATTTTTACAAATAAAGTGATGTTAAACTTGTGAATGTTATTTTCTATTTCACTATAGTTTTGGAAATCGATCATTTAAGAAGGGGAGGAGGAGGGGGAGAAGAGGGAGGGGGGGAGGGGCGTTTGCATATTTATGATCATTTCATCTATTAATTGGCAATGATTCCATTTATATTGTTTAGTTGACATCAAACATAAATTGTGTTTCTTCAAATAAAAATCATACATTTGTTTTCTTTCTTAAATGATTGTAAAAAAGATGTGCAAGTATATTTGACCGGAAATCGGCGTCCGTCGCAAGTGCATCTTTAACATAGACTGTAGCCCTTTAACCTCACATTGCCACCCTAAATTATACATGGTTGAAAAGATGATATTGATATCTAACCGAAAATATAAAAATCAGGGTGGCATCGCCGAAAGTTTTACGAATATAGTGATATTAAACTTGTGAATACTATTTCTTATTTGGCTAGTTTCATCATAAATATATTCTGTTTCTTTACATAAAAATTATCCAATTTTTTAAATTTATTCAATGATTGTAATAAGGATATGCTTAAAAGCAAAAAGGATGTTTTAAGAGCAAGTAGGATATTCGGCACCAGTGCATCTTTAACATCGACTGTAGCCTACATTATACATGGTTTAAAGAATGAGATTCAAATGTATACGAAAATATAAAAATCAGGGTGGCACAGCTGAAATTTTTATGAATAAATGATGTTAGACAGTCGCATTTTGCTAGTTTTAAGAATCGATCGTATCGGCACGTGGACGGGAGGGGAGGGAGGGGAGGGGAAGGGGATTTAATTATTTATATATCAGTAACCTTTCTAACCCTAACCCCACATCTATGGTCCACCCTGTAAAATTATAGCCTACTATTATGGTATTGCTAATCTGTGTCCAAGGGCCGAACTGGCCTACCTTAACCTCCCCCCTCCTCTCTCCAAAAAAGAAATAAAAGAAGATAATAATTATAGGCCTAGTTGAATTCAGAAATAATACGGGAAGATAAACCATCAGAACAAACGTAGTATATAATGTTTCTAGAATGTGAAAAGACGTAACTTGAAATTCCTGATTACCCTATCCCCCTATTCATTTATAATTGAGTTAGCTGCGGAAAGGCGGTTACAAATGATTTACATTGTTGTCAATGGAAGTTTTTGCCTTTGTTGAAACTTCATCCGGGACTTTAATTCGTTGATAAATATTGAATACCCTGCCAACTGGTCGAATGTTGAATGTATCCTGCTAACTTCGTACAGGTGATTTAACGAAGCTTATTCAGTCAGCCAGTTATTGCATGTGTTTGCGTCTGGCCGGCAGCACCTGGCCTGGTAGCCTAACCTACATGCATTATGTAATTTTCGTATCGTGTGTCGTAAGAAACGGTGAAACTGAAATGTTTAATTTACTCACTGAACTGTTTGTTGAAAAGAGAAAATGAACTGGAGTAACGTTAGATACCAACTATAAAAAGTGTAAGGAATAGTTCCAACTGAGTGAGACTGGACAGGAGTAGGCTAAGTATGTAGAATAAGTTCCTTATTTTGTCGCTGAGCAAACTAAGTTTAGGCCTAGGCCCTAGGCTAACTCTGTTATTAAGTCAAGTTACGTTAATGCTTAAGTTTAACTTGGTCAAAAGCCTAACGTTATCAGTGTAGACTAGGCCATATCACTTGTTCTGTAACGTTTAAGTTAACTTCACATGATTTATTTGTTTGTACATGATCCCCCCTTACGGGAACTCGGCAAGACTATATGGAGCATAGACGCCAAGCTATAGCCTGCATAGCAGATGTCAGTCTTCGTGCGACTGGGACGGAAGTGGATGAACACTGGGTGTTAGCCCTACTCTTTTCGAGAAGTGTTCAGAGAACCAGGTAGGGTGTGACTGCCCTACCATCAGGACCGACGGCTTAACTTCCCTTCCGAAAGACAGCAAGTACCATTCACTCAGTGCCACTTTTCTCAAGAGCTGAATGAGAAGCAGGAGCTGCAAACGACATACTTCCTCTTTGATAATCGGCGCATCTGTCTGCATAGCTGTGGAAGAACTGGTTAGACCTGTCAAGGCTTGAACCGGGTACCTCCAGCATCTCAGCCGTGTGCTCTATCAACTGGGCTACCGGACTTTTTAAGGTTCTAACGTTAGACTAGTTATTATACAGTACCGATGCGAGCACTTTGACAATTGCGCGGGTAATTTTAACGCTGGTAAAGTGGCGGTAAGCCGCCGGTAAAACGCTGGTAATGCCGCTTGTAATGCCGCTTGTAATGCCGCTGGTAAAGCGCCGAAGAAAAAAAAATCGTTCTCAAAGCCAAAAACGTGGTAGGCCTAATAATTTTCATGCAACTTGCGATTTAATTTTTAAATTCAAGGATACTATCACGTGCGTTATTTTCCAATCACAACTCTTATTTCTTTCAGCAAGGAAAATCCTCGGTCTACTTTTTGTAATATTTAATGTCTGCACACGTACCGAACCTGCAAATTTCTTTAATTCAGATACGTTTAAACTCATGCAAATTTGACGTTATAAGCAAAATTAAGTATTTCATTTCCCGTGTTTTTTTAAAGGACACAGATCAGCCCACAATAAATTGGTAACGACAATGCAGAGTGTACCACAGAGATTTACGATCATTGTTTATTTTAAATAAATTCAACAAAAAATTACAACCTGAAAAGTAAGGAACCGTGGCAACGCAACTTGTGTCTGCAATATGGCACGGCCATTTTTTTCATAAATTATAAAATGATATTGAATGAAATAATATAAACTAAAACAATAAGCGAAATAAAAAGGATTGGCGCAATAAAAATCAACAAGTTTACCTTACTGAGATTTCCATGTTTTATTCCGAAATGTATAGTATTCCAAATAGTCGAGTAAAATTTTAATTAGTGAAATATTTCCAACAAAATATTAAGAAACGTTGTCAAAAACTTTTTAATATGTAGTTTCATATACAGTAAAAGTAAAACGCGAAAGAAAAGAATAGAAAAAAATAATAGAATGAGAACAAATAAAATTCTGAGCTAAGCACTCTTTGCTCAGTGTAGACCTCCATGTTGAAAAGAATGCATCAAAATTTGTCTGGAAGTTGGTAATCAGCGACGTAAGTAAACAGAAACATACATGTGCTCCACTATTTGATAAGCCCAGGTGCACAATTGTTTATTTATGAATTAGATTCGTGCAAAAATGTCTTTCCTTCCAACAGATATATTCTAATTCTTACCCAAAAGTTACGAACATTAAACTCCATTAACATTAATCTCTGTGAAACACATACCGCAAAAACATGGCAAATTCTATAGAATCATAATTAATACCGCTGCCCCATTCCCAGCACCTTCGACAGATTTGTTTACAAATTGACGCCAGCTGCGTCTGGACTTCGGCCTAGCACGGTCCAAATAATTAAGATTGACACATTTAAAGGGAAAACTTACGTTTTTCACATTTAAATGGAAATACTTACAAAGGTATATGTCTCCTCCCGATTTTCATGTTGTCTTCCAAATATTTGAAGTCTAAAGACATAAACTTGAGTTTGGTGATTATGGGTAAGGGACCGGGGATCACAGCGGGTAATAGCGATTTGGAGGGATACTCCAGAGTGATTTCTTCTTCTACATGTTTAATTTGATACTATCAGGCTATCAAATTTAGGGTGGGGGCACTCTCCTTTATGAAAACATACTGTAATTTGGTAGATTATCTTGTCCCCTCTTCCTGTCTCCAGTTTTCTTCAAATTCTCCAAAACAATTAAAGTATTACGACAGCAAGAATGGGGCGAGGGCGGCGGGGGAGTAGATCTTTGTTATGATCTCCTAGCTCATTTGCAAGTTGAAGCGACAAACCGGGATCATTGAACTATTGAATTTGGGGTGGGGGCATTCTCTTTTATGAAAACATAATTTTGTAGATAGTATCGTCTACTCCATAATTCTCTTAAATTTCTCCACAAAAAATGGAAGTATTACGAATAGGAAGAAGGGGGTGGACAGAGGCGGGGTGGGGGCAGCAGTGCCATGGTTCTTTGTTAAGATCTCTCCTGTTTCAGGTTTCAAATGGCAAATTTGACCACCAAACATTGAATTTGAGGTGGGGGAATTCTTTTTACTGTGAAAACATACTTGGTACATGATATCGTCCTTCCCCCTCCCCATTTTCATTTGTTTTCCCGAATGAAGATAAGGCGATGCTTTCATCATCCCTCTCCCTTGCTCAGTTAATTTTCTCATATTTCTCACTTCACAAAATGTTAGATGTCCATTCCCCCTCCCGGTTTTGGTATTGTTGTCTTTTTTTATAATTTTTTTACGGCTTTCCTCCATTTTGAATGTTTACATAAAAGTGTCATGCATGCAGTATGTCTTTCAAGAACTTAGCGCCGCGTGGTCGAGGAGTTCGAGGAAACCTGTCGCCAGGTTATAAACCACTCAGAAGTAGAAACATGTGAAGGGGGATGCGGGCGGCATATCATTGAACGAGATATTTTGTTGTTTTTCTGACACAGTTCTAATGATTTTGAAAAATAAAGTAGAATTTATACTGATGCGATGTGTGGTAATAATTTGCTATACATTTACTTGGCGGCCATTAACTTGGCAGCCATTAACTGGGGCGACAGCTCCCTGCTCGGAAGGAATGTACCACTCATTTATGGAAGTTTTTTTAAATTCTTTGTTATGTGCAAAGATGGAAGTAGAACATACATTTTCAAGACAAGGAAATAGCATCTGTTTGCAGTTTTACAGCTTTTATATTTTGTTGTTTTCTTTTATTTTCTATGATGGAGAAGTTTCAATAAAATTTTCTTTATCTTTAAAGACTTGTTTTGTTAAAGTTTTAAACATTTTTTTTGGACCAGGACTTTAATATTCGGAATATAAATATCTGAGTAAGTTGCTGTTGTTAATTTCGTTGTGTATTCTCATACTTTTTTCAAGTGCAATTTGTACATATTTTCTCGTAATTTTAAAGTCCCTAACAAGTCGCCGCTCGCTGCAATAAACATTGCGCAGCTTTTCTGTCTCGTCTAAGGAATTGCGTTTTTTGAGGTTGGAAAACAGTTTTGCTAACCCTTTTTAACTTGACTTGCTTTCAAAATATTCCATAGATCAATTATATGGCAAAAATGTTTGCTTAAAATTGTTGGTTATACATGTATCTATTTCACCGAAATTGAATTTACCTACACAAATGTAGGTTACAAAATGTTGGAATTAAAAATAACAGAAAAGGAAAAAAGTACAAGCAATATTGCATTAGCGACTAACTATAATCTGCACATTGAAAAGGAAAACACTAAACTCGAAGGAGAGTAGAAACTTTCTCTTAATTATTTCGATGTAATATTCTTATACTATTCCGATGTGAATAATCCGATGTGATGTTCACATACTATTGTTGTAGGCCCTAATGATACTTCGATATGATATTTTAAACTCCCATTGCGTTTCTGATTTTGTCGAACGTTTTCACTCAATTCAGACCTTTCATTGATTACTTAATTGAACGGGTACGGCAATATTTTGATGTTTTAATGACACTATGTTATAACGATACTGATATAATTTGTTTTGCAGTGGCGATGGCTTGTGAAACTGAACAAAATATCTCCTGATTTTATCATTTTCAAGCTCGCCGGTAAAGCTGTCGGTGAAACGCCTGTAAAACGCCGAAAAAAATCGCCGGTGTCAAACTGCTCGCATCGGTACTGTACACATCCGTACATCACAAGCTTGTCAATAATATCTTAACAAATAGTTCAAATTATTTGATTCACTCCGGTATTCTAATTTCTGATATTTCGGATCACTTGTGATTAGTTTCATAGACATAAAGGACAAACTGCATACCAAACATTGTAAAAATAATATTCCTTGTCGATCTTTAAAACAGGTGAACATAGATATCTTTAAGTTCTATTAAGGACATGATTCATGGGAGAGTGTATTTCGTATTAATGATGCAGTTAGTGCTTATGAGTGTTATCTTGAAAAATTCATGTATTACTACAAAATTTCATTTCCTTTTTGCTCGAAAAATAAGCGTAATGTGCCACAAAGAATGGATGACTCAAGGTATTCTTAACTCATGTAAAACCAAGAACAAGCTGTACAAGAAGTATGTTAAAAATTGACACAAGGTAATTTCAATGACTATAAATTCATTCATAATAAGTTAAACTCTGTTATTAGGAAAGCTAAGAAAGATTTTTATTGTGAAAAACTTAATAAAGCTTCATGTAATATTAAGGAAACTTGAAAAACTATAAATGACCTTATTAAGGGGACTATCTACAACTCCGAAGTGAATGATATACATATAGATGGTGTTGAAATTACAGATCCTGATTAGATTACAAACAGCTTTAACAACTATTTTACCTCCATAGGTTCAAATTTGCACCGTGCTATATCTTCTCCTGATAATTCCTTTGGTCCTTTTGAAAGTTTTTTTCTCCCTCATCCACCTGCAATTCACTGTATTTAAATCCGTGCTCAGAAACTGAACTTTTTGAGAAAATTGCTTTCCTTAACCCTTACTCTACCACGCGGCGATAATATCGCCGTTTTGAAACTACCTTTTTCCAAAATTGAAATTGGGACCTTACTAAAATCCTATAGGGGTGCAAATAGTTTCATTGCAAAGATCCTGGAAAGATCTTTCATAAAATTGTATATTTTTGGGGGGGTCTATACTTTCTTTTTTTCGACAAATTTTGTCCAAACATTAAGAAATTTCACTTTTTGTTTAAAATGTCCCGAAAAATGCATATTTTTGAAGAATTTACAAAAATTGCTTAGAAAATAAATTGAGATATTTTCTTTTTATATATAATATGTACACAAGTCATATTGTCCAAATCTAATCACATTTTGTTCATACCTGGTCATTATTTTTAGATTATTTGTAAAATATGTAACATTTTTTGATTTTTTGATAATTTTTTGACCTTTTTTGTTAAAAGATTGTGTGATCCACCCCTATATCATAATGAAAAGTTTCAAACACTATTCTGTAGAGAAAACTACGTGCTTTTACCTGAATTGCTGCAATAAAAGACATACCACCTCGATCGTTGCTAAAACGTGTTATAGCTACGTCACTCGAGTTATTTTTAGATTTTTTTGACATTTACGTTGAGACGACAGAAGAATGTGTATCCCGAATCTTGTTTGAAAGTGAATCTGAGGATTAGGAAATGTCAGAAGGCTATCGCCAGTGATGAAGATCTTTAAGTACCTGGACCCAACCCAGAAGAGGCCTAAAGATTATCAGAACCAGGTGAAATGATTTTTTATGCGGTACCAAGTGTCATTGAAGGATACGAAGTTTGGCAACGTCAACATGATTACTGATGCTCTGAACCATTTTTGAGTACCTTTTCACTGAGAATTCCTACAGGAATCAACAAAAATAAGTTTCTATAAGACTCAGTATATTCTAAATAAATATAAGTATTTTCAAAGCTTCCAATGGCTGAAATTGGCTCATAAACTTAAAATTTCAAGTTTGCGCATAATAAATGAGGTAAATTGGCTAATTTGCATATCATTTGCATAACATTTTTATTGAAATGTCGGTGTAAACATTTCCTTTTTATATTATATTAGTTTTGTGCATCGTAGAAAGGAACAATGCATGTTTATAGGAAAGTACAGTACCAAATCACATCAGATAGATCATTGGCAAAATCAGAGGTCAATTTTAAGGTCAAAAAGGTTTAAATTGAGGTATGAATTTTTTTCTTGCTCCAAAAAAATCAAGAGTACTATCAAATGAAAGGTCCTTCTTTCAACAATTCATAAATTCTATCAATAATTTTTTTCTAATTAGCCACAAGAAAGCAGAATATCACAAAGATAGCAGTCTTAGGACATCTAAGAATCTAGTTAATGACCTCATTTGCATAAATTTGCATAATTGATTAGAAAATTATGCAAACCAACGTAAAGTTCAAAGTCTTAGCTTTCATATAATATAAACTTATTACAGTAGAAAATGAAGATCAATTTGTGAAAAAGTCCTTTTTAAAAAGTTCCCTAAAATAACACTTGTAATCTCAAATGCTCTGGTAGAGTAATGGTTAAAGCTTGTTCCTCTGGTTATGACAGTATTTCACCCAGAGTTGTTAAAGCTGTTTTATCTTCAATAAGTAGACTCTTATGTTATATATTTGATTTATGATTTTTACAGGGTAAGGTCCCAGAGAGATTGAAAATATCACGTGTATCTCCAATTTTTAAAAACGGTGATCCTAGTATCCTTTTTAACTATTGACCAATATCCGTTTTGCCATGTTTTTCTAAAATTCTTGAGAAACTAGTTTTCGATAGACTAATGAATTTTCTAAATAATAACGATAATATATATGATAGTCAATTTGGTTTTTTACCGGGCAAGTCAACTTCTCAAACCTTACTCTATCTAACGGATAAGCTTTCTGATGTTTTTGAAAATAAATATTTTGTTAATGGTACATCTTTAGACTTTTCTGAAGCCTTTGACACGTTAAATCTTGATATTCTTTTAGCGAAACTTAATAATTATGGGGTAAGAGGTATCCCGCATCAATGGTTTTGATGATCACAATTCAAATAAACTGGAAATCAACTGTGAGGTACCCCAGGGATCAATATTGGGCCCATTTCTTTTTATAATTGACATTAATGGCCTCCATAGATTGTCCACCGAACTCTCACTGATTTTATATGCAGATGATACCAACCTTTTCTATTCGCGGAAAGATCCAACTAAGATATGCACTGTAGTCCAAGATGAATTTAAGAAAATTGCCCATTGTTTCAAGTAAATAAATTATCCTTAAATATTAAAAAGACATTTCCGTTATGTTCATCCCGCCCAATAAAACCCTTGCAAATAATCTCTGTAAAATTCATTTAGGTAATGAAAGTAAAACTTTCTCTTCTTTTGCTAAATTTTTAGGTGTTTATATTGATAACCGTTTAACATAGCAAACTCACATTGATTTTATTTGTATAAAAGTTTCCAAGGGAGTTGGTATACTCGGGCGCTTAAGATTTCAACTTCCTGAGAAAGTCCTTCTTCAAATTTATAATGTCATTATACTCCCATTTCTTTCTTATTGTAACATTGCTTGGGCAAACAATTATCACTCCCGCTAAGCTTGGGCGATATTGAGCATCATGCAATATCGTCAGAAAAATATCGATATTATCGAAATATCGATATGCAAATTATATGACGTCATACGCAAGTCGTATGTACAGATATGTGCCAGGTAATCTCGTCTCGGCTCAAAAAAGGTCAAAGTAAAACTTTTTGTAAAAGTTAACTGAAATTACTGCAAAATATGTACATAAATCCTCAAATAACTCCCAATATACTTAAAAATGTTCTTTAAATGGTTTCTATCTCAAAAGATCAAGCACAGAAACATTGAAAAAGTTTAGGCCTCAGCATATTTAAAAAAAAAAAAAATGTTGTGGAACTGGTACTAGGCCTACACTGTATGCCTCACAAAAATCAGCTCTAATTCTTTAAATTTCATGTCTCACTTCCTTCTCATTAATGTTCTATTAAAAAGGCATTATTTTGGTAGCATTTTATGGACTTTTAGACATTCAGAGAGCGTAACACTTGTTAAGTATAGACGTATTTTCACAACTTACGTTTATTACTTGGAAATTTTACCTTTAGCTGTGGATTTTTTACCCTCACGTGGATATACATTATTTTGTTTACTTGTCTGAAGGTTATTTGTGCTTTTTTTTTATTGTAATTGTTCATTCTTGTTTATTTTAGTGCATTTTCCAAGTTTGTTATTTTCGCGTAGCGTTAGTAAACCTAACGTTATTTAGCCTTACACACTATTTGTATTAACAAGCATTTCCGCGATTATTATTATTATTTTCTTCCGTGATCGGAAGTTAAGAACAATTTGAGTCCCTGAGTAAATTTATTGTTTGCCTTCTCACATCATTTCATTCATTTTTGGTTACTTGCGTTAGCAAAGGAACCTATGTATTCAACTTGGCGTGTGTGTGTGTGTGTCTGTGACACTTGCTTAGGTATGCTCTAACTCAAGATAGGAAAATTGGTATGGAGTCACATTTGGTAGGTAGGTCTGCCATATTGTGAAGATGTGCCCTATTGTTTTTGGTGTCTGTAGGGGTCACCTGGGGTCAGATATCGGCCAAAAATGGAAAAACTTTTAGTGACAATAACTCTTAGTGCCGAAATTCTGTACATTTGATATTTTGGGACAAGTTGTGTATGGAGTAGGGGAATATTTTTATACAAAACGGCCATGTAATTGAAGGTCAAGGTCAGGGTCAAAAATAATTTTTTGTCAAAGTGCATGGAAAAACTTTTAGTGACTCTTAGTGCCAAGATTCTGTACATTTGATATTTTGGGACAAGTTGTGTATGGAGTAGGGAAATATTTTCATACAAAACGGCCATGTGATTGAAGGTCAAGGTCAGGGTCAGAAACAATTTTTTGTCAAAGTGCATAATATTGAATTTGGACTTGGACATTGGACTATGGACATTGGACTCGAATTTGACAATGATAATAACTCTTAGTGCCAAGATTCTGTACATTTGATATTTGAGACAAGTTGTGTATAGAGTAGGGGAATATTTTTTAACAAAACGGTCATGTGATTGAAGGTCAGGGTCAAAAACAATAATAAAGTAATGAAAATAAGTTTGACGCCAAATAGTTATTGATTTGAAGAACAAATGATATCATTTATTTTTATGATTTACTTGAATTAAGTTTACTTGTTTTTCATTAAACACAGTTTTTGATAACAATACATGGAATGGTATAAGTAGAAGTCCAGAGTCCATGCCATGATACCCTAAGAGCTGTTGAAAGACTAGTGTGGTTTCACATCAGCAAGGCCAGGAACTCTCATTCTATTTTGCTATTACATAATACACTTTTATAACATTGACCTCGCTCTGTCTCATTGTGAAGTTACATTTAAAGTGTTATGGATATCATTTGTGAGGTGGTATGAATGATGCATTCCAGTGGGTTGTATTATTGGTTTATATATATTCTTAAGAATAGAATTTCTGTCTAGCAGACCCCATCAGTGTGATATAGTAAAAATACAAATTCCTGAAGTGTGATTAAATCTTGAATGCCACTGACATACTACAATCCAGGGTTCAATACTAAATGCACAAAGTATAAAGACCAATGAGCCTAAAAGCTATTTTAGTTTTGATGGCTGCTTATCATCTTTTATGTAAAAAAAACAGACACCTGAGAAATATATAATTCACCCCACCTGTTGCATTAAAAAACAAGTCATAAAGATGTCAACAGAAAGTCATTGGTCCATGTTGCTGACCAGTTTTGTTTTCTTTGCCACCTGTATTTGTTTAGCTTAGAAAGGGAATTTACTGTGTGTTGTCTACCTCCATGTGTCTACAGACATTTTCTCCATGCAATAAAATGTAGAAGGTCACTTATGAGGCAAATACTAACCATGGAGATACAGTATTTAATCAACCAAAGATATGTGTAATGAACACATCCCTGAATCAACCAATTACACTGCACCTTGTTTAAAACCAAGACTGTTAGAACACCAATCACGTTAGCCACAAGTTTTACTCTTTTGCATATTAAAAATTGGCCAGTGGTGGTTAAGTGAAGAGTATCACAAGTTTTGCTCATTTGCATATTAACAATTGGCCAATCATAGAATTAGGGTTGGTTAACTGAAGAGGATGTCAGTTGGGAGTGGGAGTTGCACCAGTGTAATTGTCTTGCCATTCTGCTTCATATTGACTTTGACCTCTGGTGACCTCTAATGTTAACATTTTTTTTTTTGGATTTCGATAATTTTGACCCCATTTTCGGATTTCAAAAGTACCTTCCGATCAAAAAAAGCAATTGGTTGATTCCTGTACGACCCTTATGTGCGGAGTTATCAGAGGTCAAAATTTCTCAAGTCTAGTTAGGATGGTTGTACGGACTTGCCTTTTTGTTTTTGGAATCAGAGTGTCAAGTTACATTTGACCTGAGGTCAAAAGGTCAATAGTCAAATCTGTAAAATTATGCCTATTTTGGGAGAAAAATGGCTATAATAACAAGTTAATAATTTTTTGGTATGTGATAGACCTTGATGAGCTGCAAAGAATGAGCCATTTCCCCACTTAAATAGCATGCCTGGTTCTGGAGTTACGGATGACCTCCATCTGCCCCAAAATTTCATTCTGTAGCAAGGAACCATAGTGCCCTTGGGCTCTTGTCATTTCCTTATCTTCCTATTACAGTATTAGTGTCCATTGCAGTTGTTTACTGTTGTCAAGTAAAGGGCCTATATTATTAGGTAGTAAAGTTAGGCCTAGGCCTATATTATTTGTTTATCAGATTCGTCAATCATGTTTATTTTAACTCACAACCTCTTTTTCCCTGTATTGTTCTTAGTAACATACTCTAAAGCCTTCGACTCTTCGAACTCCTTACGTTCGTCACAACCCCACTTGTCTCAGGCCTCAAATTTGCCTCTAAATGCCCCACAAACTGGCTACCTTGTCTTGTTTGGTCTGAGTGACTATTCAAATCACACACTCACAACTTATCTATGTATTGATGGGCAATTACATTTGTACAGATCAAGTTGGAAATTGTCAAAATTGAAATCACACAAAAAACAATTACTCCTCTTATTCCTTACCCTTTCTGGTGATATTGAAAGCAATCCTGGACCCTCCCCCAAATTTCCTTGCAAACAATGCAACAAATCTTGTCAAAAATAACCAGAAAAGTATTTCTTGCAATGATTATGACTCGTGGGTTCATAGTAAGTGTGGAGGCATTAGTAATGCAGCTTACAACACCCTTGCATCATCAACCGATAATTGGTTTTGTTTGGACTGTTCGGCTCCTTTTTGTTCGGAACTTCTCCGATTCTTTCTTCTCAACTAACAATTCCATCAAGTGTACTAACTCATATGGACACTTCAAAGTTATTCTTCCGGCCTTGACTCAAGGTCTAACCACCATCTCGATGTCAAATTGAAAACTAATCAAAAAAAGGTAAAAAGGAAGGTTTTAAAATTTCTTGTTATCAACTTTCAAAGTGTTCGAAACAAGAAAGCTTCCACTGAAAATCTTATAAAAGACAAAGACCCAGATGTCATTATTGCCACTGAAACCTGGCTAAATTCCAAAATCAACAACTCTGAAATTTTTCCCGACAATTATACAGTCATTCGCAAAGATAGAAGTACAAATGGTTATGGTGGTGTATTGACAGGCAGTAAAAAATGACCTGATTTTCACTGAGCTCACTAAACTAGACTCTGACTGTGAGATCATCTGGACCAAATTCTAATTCCCTTAGGAAAAGAGCATGTATGTAGGAACTTTTTACAGGCCCAGTCACAATGACGTTAATACTAGCCTTCTTGAGTTGAGAAAACCACTACAAAAGTTGAGGGAAAATGCTGACAAAAACAATGTTATTCTTGCTGGTGATTTCAACCAACCTAATATTGACTGGACCCAAAACATTATTTCAGGCACTAATGCTTCCTCTGAAGCAGCAAAAATGCTTCTTGAAGTGGCCGATTCATTCAACCTCACTCAAATGGTGCAGTCACCTACCAGAGATAACAATATTCTTGATCTTGTATTTACTAACAACTAACCAGCTGTTAACTCAGCTAACGTCATACCCGGTATAAGTGACCATGACATTGTTGAACTGACCCTAAACATCTCCCCTCCTCGTGAAAAGTTGCCCTGAACGTAAAAACTATTTAAGGAAAAAAGCTAACACAGAACGTATAAAAGAAGGCCTGTCTAAACTTAAACTGCGATATTATTCTAAATTCAATAGCTCATCCATTATTCTTGACGAAAAATGGAATTTCTTTGAAAAGGAAATTAAACTGATTATTAAAGAAAAAAAACACCTCACAAATTCACCTCAACTAAACTAAATCTACCGTGGTTCACTCATATCCAACGCCATCTCTTCAAGAAAAAATGTAAACTGTTTAAAAAAGCTAAGAAAACTTAACAAACCCATGACTGGAATACATAAAAAAAGCTTTAGAAAATCTGCCGTGAAAACATCAAAGAAGCTAGAAACAACTTTATCTGTAATAAACTTTAAAATTCCCTTACTGAAAACCCTAAGGCATTTTGGTCCTACATGAAAAAGACTTAAAAGTAATTCCGTGGGTGTGTCAGACCTTATGAACAACGGTAAACTTTGTGGTGACAGTATGACTAAAACTAACATTCTAAACAACCAGTTTTTCAGCGTTTTCACAGAAGAAGATACCTCTCAAACCACTCACCACCAACAAAATAAACCAACTTATAATCACTCCAGAAGGTGTCAAAAGGCAACTGTAAAACCTAAACCCAAACAAATCCTCAGGCCCTGACCATATGCCACCATGGTTCTTAAAAACACATGCGGAAGACCTTTATGAAATCCTAACTGATCTCTTCCAAACCTCTGTAGATAACGGTACTATCCCAAACAAGTGGAAAGAAGCAAACATATGTAGTATTTTTAAAAAAAGGTAATAAACACGACCCAGCTTATTACAGACCAGTCTCTCTTACCTGCGTGTGTAGTAGAAACCTTGAGCATATAATCCACTCACATGTGATGAAATTCCTTGATGAGCATAATATCTTATCTTACTTTCGAGCAAAAAGATCAACTGAAACACAACTTCTCTTAACTGACCAAAACAGTACCATCTCTATGGCTATACTCGACTTCTTAAAAGCGTTTGATAAAGTCCCACACCAAAGTCTGTTATCCAAAGTTTCCGCATATGGCATTGATGGAAATCTACTGGCCTGGTTTGCATCCTTCCTCAGCAACTGCATTCAGCATGTTGTCTGTGATGGCAAAATCTCAAATCCTAAACAAGTTCTATCTGGTGTACCACCGTTACATCCCCTATCAGTTTCTGAAACACCTCCCCATCAAAGCCACCACTACCCTACTCACCATCTTCAACCACATTTGGTCCTCACACTCCTTTCCCCCTATCTGGAGAACAGCTATTGTCATCCCCGTCCTTAAACCGGGGAAGGATAGCACCGACCCCACCAGCTACCGACCCATCGCCCTTACTTGCTGTCTCTGTAAAATTATGGAAAAGATCATTAATCAGAGACTAAACTGGTTCCTCGAGACCAACAGAATCCTCTCTCCTCACCAAAGCGGCTTCCAAAACGCCGCAATACCCTAGACCAGTTAATTACGCCGACACCGCTATCCGGGAATCCTTTGCAAAAAGGAACACCTCATTGCCATATTTTTTGACCTCGAGAAAGCTTTCGACACTACTTGGAAATACGGCATTACCCGGAAACTTCACACCATTGGCCTCAGAGGCCACCTCCCCATCTTTATTCAAAACTTCCTCTCACCCAGGCAGTTCCAAGTTCAGATTGGCCACACCCTCTCCAAGCCGCACCCCCAAGAAGAGGGCGTCCCCCAAGGCAGCATCCTCTCCCCACTCTCTTCAACCTGAGCATTAATGACATCGGGAATGACCTTGGCCCCAGCATCAAACGTACCCTCTACGTGGATGACTTCACCATCTTCTACTCCTCCCCTAGCTTTCCTATTGTTGAAAATAGGCTTCAAACCAGCCTCAATCAGCTGCAAGTCTGGAGCAACAATAACGGTTTTAGATTCTCCAAAGACAAGACAGTCTGCATGCACTTTTGTCATTTCAACAACCTCCACCCCAACCCGAACTTTGTGCTCAATGGGAATCGCATCCCTAAAGTTGAAAACACAAAGTTCCTTGGTCTAACTCTAGACCCCAAGCTCACCTACAAGCCACACATCACCAACCTGAAACTAAAATGCAATAGCTCCCTCAACCTCCTCCGACTGCTCTCCAACACTACTTGGGGAGCGAACCGCTATGCTCTCCTCAAAATTTTCAGGCTCACCATTCGTGCCAAGCTTGACTATGGCAATATTGTTTACTGTGTCGCTCACAACTCATACCTCAACCACATTAACACCATCCAAAATGAAGCCCTCAGGCTTTGTCTAGGAGCCTACAGGACCTCCCCAATCACTAGCCTTCATGTTGAAGCCAACGAACCCCTTTCTACTTAGATGTAAAAAGCTTAGCCTCTCCTATGCTTTTAGAGTCCTCACCAACACTCAGAACCCTGTTTACAACCTCATTAGGTACCCCAATTTCTCCTCCTCTTTGATAGGACTAAAACTCTATCGCCCCCTTCAGCTTACGATTAAATCAGACCTCTTTCAACTTGGCATCAACCCCGCCACTCTCGGCACCTATTCCTGGCCCACTTTTCCGCCTTGGGCCACCCCCTTCCTTCTGTCCACCTAGACCTCTCCACTTATAACAAAACTCAAACTCACCCTAATCTCTTCATCAATCTCCACAACCAAATCAAAGACCAACTCTCAAATTACACCTCTATCTATACTGATGGCTCCAAGGAAGGCAACAAGACAGCTGCTGCTGCCATCATCCAAGACATCACCCTCAGTAGCAGACTTCCTGACCACTCATCCATCTTTTCAGCCGAGGCTAAGGCCATTCTCCTCGCCCTCAACTTTATTGAGTACTCTCCTCTTAGTCACTTTGCCATTTTCTCTGACTCTAAGGCTGTTCTTACTTCATTACTCAATCTTAAATGGGATAACCTCACCTGCCACCTCCTCCTCCGAAACTCTTTTCTCCCACCCTCTGCAGGAAAAGTGTTCTTTTCTTCTGGATACCCAGCCATGTTGGCATCCCTGGCAATGACAGGGCTGATACAGCCGCTAAGCTTGCCCTTAACCTCCTCCCTTCCCTTTTCCCAAATCCCTCTCTGACATCAAACCGCTTATCGCTTCTCTTGTTCGTGACCGCTGGCAAACCTTATGGAACTTCCAAATTGATAACAAACTCCATGTTATCCAGCCCACAATCCCGATCAAATCCACCATCAACAACCTTTCTCAGATCGACAACGTTCATATTACCCGCCTTAGAATTGGTCACACCCACCTCACTCACTCCCACCTCCTTATTGGTTCCCCCAACCCCTCTGTAACAATTGCCACTGCATCCTTACAATCCAACACGTTCTCCTTGCTTGCCCCCTGTACAACCTTCCCAGAGCTTTCTCGCTCCCCACAACTCAATTGCTGAGTTCTTCCAAAAAAATCCTCCAGATAAAATAGTCTCCTTCCTTCAGCATGCATCCCTCTACAACCATATTTAATCCTCCTCTTCCACCCCCTCTCTACTCTGTTTTTAGTTTTTCCCATGCACCTCCTCTCTCGATCACAGCTTTCTGGCTTTTGTTCTTGAATTTCTCTCATTCTTCCCCTGGTCTCTTTCCTTACTACCTCTAAAATGATCTGACCTCTCAGGCACAATTTGACCTTCGTTGTCGTGGTGCCGTTAAGACCTCATCAAACAAACAAACAAACAAACCACCGTTTTAGGTCCTTTACTCTTCCTTTTATATGTCAATGACATCCCTGATTATATGAACAGCATGGTCAGACTGTTTGCTGATGATTGTCTTGTGTATAGAACAACTGATACACTTTTTGGCCAACAAATCCTCCAAGATGATCTAAATAAACTTGAACAATGGCAAAATAAATGGCAAATGAATTTCAACTCCTCTAAATGCTACATCCTCTCAATATCTCCTAGAAAATGCTATAAATCACCAGTTTATACCTTGTGCAACCAGCCGCTAAAACATGTCAACTCACACCCGTACTTAGGTGTTAAAATTGATAATAAACTCAGATGGGATAAACATATACATGTACACAACATCACCAACAAAGCAAAGTCTGTACTTGGCCTATTAAGACGTACTGTAGCCTCTCAAACTGTCCCACTGACGTTAAAACCACTGCATATATAAAGCTCTAGTTAGGTCAATACTTGAGTATGCATCAGCACTTTGGGACCCCCATCACCAGTGCGATGTAGATAAGCTTGAATCAATTTAATGGAAAGCAGCCAGGTTCTGTATGGCAGACTACTCTTATAAATCCAGTGTCACTAGCATGCTTCATAAATTAGATTGGCCCCTGCTAATAACAAGAAAGAAGACCCGTCTAAAAATGCTATATAAAATGAATAATAGTCTTGTCGCCATTAATAATGATAACCCGATCCCAAACGCTAGAATTAATACAAGAAATAACCATGCTCTGAATTTCCACGTTTCTTATGCTAAAAAGAATGTTTATAAATGCTCCTTCTTTCCTCAAACACTCAAAGATTGGAATGCCTTACCATCGGACATTGTACATGCACCAAGTTTAAACTGTTTCAAAGCTAAACTTGCTAAGCTTGTTAATTGATTTATTATTATTATTTTTTTCTCTCATACTTTTGCTACGCTCGGTTGGCGTTCATGTCCTCTAGAAGGATTTTTGCTGACTTAACCTATTCAGATTCATATATAACACATAATGTCCAATTTCTAGTCTGCTTCAATCATCACATTAGTGGAAAGCACTGCGAAGAAACATTGGTAGATGTGTGTACATAGTATACTGTATAGAGTAGTGATACTGTGTAGTTACTGCATGTGTAGTGTAGTGTACAGTATCTGATCGATCTAGCTGGACCAGTCTGTCACTTTTAGATTTTCTGAACGAACAAAATAATGAGAAAAATCTTGTAGTTTTGTCAGTGATTTGTCAATTAATGACTGTTTGATATAAATATTAAGATTCAGTATTCCTTTTGAGGAAACTTAAAACGATGTTTGAGGATTCAACATCTTATGATTTTTGTTGTCTGGAAACATAAAAAATAAAGTTGAAGTATTGCGCAATGCCTTTGTACAATAGTACTCTGTAAGTCAAGTTGTTTTTTGTTCATGGCAGTATTTTAAGGTAATAGTTATCATAGTATTGATGTTTTAATAAAGTTTTATCATAAGTGACCGCCTGAAACTTTGATATAAATGAAATTAATTAACTTTTTGTGGCTATTTAATGAAAAATGCTTGGATGTTTTATAGCCGTGTTTAGCTTTTTAATAGTTCATGTATTGTGTATTATCATTGAAAACATATTGAAAAAATATCGATTTATCGATATGACCATTGAACTCAATATTGACCATATCGATATGGGTCCATATCGAAATGGGTCAATATCGAAATGGGTCAATATCGAAATATCGATATATTGCCCAAGCTTACCTTCCGCCTGAAAAAACTTGTTACCCTTCAAAAAAGAGCTATACGTTTTATAACCAACAATCTTTATCTTTGCCATACTCCTCCTTTATTCGCTTCATTGAACACTCTTATTCATCTTTGACCTCAACAAACTTCAGATTGCCACTTTCGTATTCAAACATAGCAAAAAGAACTCTTCAGATATGTTTGACAATTTCTTTACCACTAGGAAAAGCATTCATTTTGTAAGTACAAGGTATAAGAACAATCTCAACACACCTCATTGTAGACTCACCTTATCTCATCATCATATCCGTTATGCTGGTGCTGTACTCTGGAATTCTCCAGATAACTCATTACAAACTTCAGTGGCTCCCATTTCTTTCAAGAAACGTCTTAAAACAAGTTTAGTAGCTACATAGACAGTAACCTTAAACCCATTACCACACCCGCATGCATATGTTTTAGGAATCTTATTGGGGTGGGAGTTTAAGGGGTAGGTAGGAGTTTGGGTAGGGGCTGGGGTTGGGGTCGGATAGTAGCAGGATTTCGGGTATGGTCGGTTATTTGGGTAGTTTTTTTTTCTTTCTCTCTTTTTTCATAATGTATCTGTTCGATATAATTTTGTTCTTGTCACTATAAATAATTATATATAATTACATGTTTCTAATATATTCATGTCATGTCTCGGGGACTTATGTTTAACAAGTTTTCTAAAGTTTCCCGTAGTCTCCTCAACCTTTTCTTGTGATCGACATTCTGTATGTCGTTTTCTTTCCTGTATTATATATTAACTTGTACTTTCTTCCACTGTAAATATGTTCTGCATGTTTAATGAATTGTGTTTAATGAATTGTGTTTAAAATAAAGTGAATAAAGTAAAGTAAAGTAAAGATGTAGCCTATTGTTTTTGGTGGTGATACCATGCATATTAATAAGTGGGCGGAGCCTAAAGTAAAAATTTTGAAAAAGTAATAAGTGAGTAATAAGTATGTCCGTTTTGCATCATATTGGGCATGGTATTGTTGGTTATTGGGTAAATGCTTATGTTATTAACAGATGTCATTAATATGCATGGTTGGCATGGCTTAATTATATGTGAAAGTGCTAAATGATATAAACACCAATCTCATCAACGGTATATTGGATTTATGCCATATGTGGTACACAGATGGGTTATGGTCTGTACATATGTTCTAATGTTGTGGTGTTGATGTTATGAATATTAATGAGTAGGGGGAGTTCACTGAAAAATTCTTGAAATAGGATAAATGAACAACCGTTTTTGCATCATACTTGCTATGATAATGTTGTTTAGTTATTGTGCAAATGCTAATGGTGTCAACCTTTTTATTGATCTGCATGGTGGGTGTGGCTTATGAATGAATATGAATTTTTTTTCATGATTTGCAATGACATGACAGTTGGTACAAAACTTACATATCAATCAGCATATGAAAAAAAGCATTGGAATCACAAAACCTTTTGGTTCTGGTTCTGTTTGGAGATCTTAAAAAAATTATGGTGCTGTCACTATATTTTCCACTCCTGTGATCATTATGGTAGACAATTTTGAAGACAACTATGTGTAATTTCAAAGAAATGTTGCATCCCTCAATCCAGCCCAGTTTTTTTTTAAACAGTATAAAAAAATCCTTCTACAATAATTTTGCAGTCTACATTATGTAGTTTGGCATTAAAGAGAAAGTGTAAAATCTTTAGGTTACCTGCAGCAATAATGGAACAGTCCACAATCATGCTATAGCAGTTCCTCATCATACCATTGCATGATCCTATTGTCTGACCCTGTCTTGCCTTGCATGACCATCCATGTTTAAAGAAATCATAGGTGCTGAATCATTACTCATTGTTTACATACTTTTATGTAAATGTGACATAAATATTCATGTTGTTTTCCATTGAATATTGCCTTAGACAATAATCTGTTGACAAATAGTATGATCAGGGATCTGGTATCCCTGGTATACTGTATATACAAGCTTGTTTAAAACCTTTGAGATACATTGATGTTTGTGCTGCAAGTTCTGTGAAAGTTGGGATGAATGTTAAGTCACAGTCCCTCAGGATAATATTGTAGGGTATATCATGCTATTAACTACTGTATGCATACTGCGTAACGCGGGCACCTGAATTTATAAAAAAAAAAAATTTCTTTTAAATTCAGGTGCCCGCCTAGTGTAGGGCTAGGACTCACAGAGCAAAGCTTTTTTTTTATTTTTAGTTAAGGTGTAATTTGTATTCTCTGTATAATTTGTATTCTCTTTACTCTATTCTATTTTTTGTCTTTATCTGGTCTTGTGTTTGGCAGTATTTGGCTTTATCTGGGGAAGTCTATTGGTAGTTAGTTATTTCTTTGTTTAGTTGAATAGGTAGAAAACTCCTACTAGAGGGCTTGTGAGTGATGTGCTGGTGGGACTAGACCCTTAAACTTCCGGAGAACAGCCCAGATAGGAGTGGTTAGTTTTATTTATGTGTGTGTAAGTGTAATTATGTGTGTATATGCAGGTGTTTATGTGTGTATATTTATATACATATATTTATTTCTGTATGTGTGTGTGCGTGTTTGCATGTATACATTTAGTAGGTAATTAGCTTCTCTATCTTGTAGGGTTTCTTTGGACTCATCAGTTACCATTTTATTTTGTTTTTGGGCTCGGTTCTTGGTCTTTCATTCGTTTTGTGAACGACTTAAATGTTTTGTTTCATATTTTGTAAATGGTTTTTCTTTTGTTTCCCGGCTAGGAGACTATTTGTTCTTTATGTTTTTTGCATCAAGTGTTTCCCTATGGTACTCCAGTTTATGTGTTTGTAGATGATAGATCCTAGTCAGGCAGGGGTGACTCTCAGAAGACCCCTTTCGGTATTGCTGTTCTACATTTTGAAGCATATACAAAAAAAATATAAGTATTCTACTTATTTTGTGGCTAGACTCTTGTTTCTTTGCCTTTCTTGGTATTTATACAGTTAGTTTTTTTATGGTTCACAGTTTTTCAGGTGACACAGCCTTTAGATTGTTTGTATAGCGCCACCAAAATGGCAGCAGAGGACAAATGTTAAAATCAACAATCAACACAGATGGTTAAGCCACTGCCAAGGCTTAATCCAGATTATGCTATTGTTAATGATGACTATACATACTGGGTAGATAGGAAAGTCTCTGCCAAGGCTTAATCCAGATTATCATATTCTTAATGATAAGAATGCTGTATTCTGTACTAGTAGGGATATGTTACTTTAGCTACGTAATAAAGTCAGTAGAGCATACATTACCATGGTGTGAAATTGTGTTTTTTCTGAGTTGTCTCTACATTAGCATAATCTGCAGGATTGTTAGTTTACAGATTAATTTGATGTACATGTATCATGCTGAGACTAGCTGTCCAGAGCTATTAATTTGTTATCTTTTTTTTCCAATTCAGACTAGGATTTTTTTGTTTTTGAGAAAATGGAAGTCGAAGAGGGTGACAATTAGAAGGAGAGGTGTCCACACCTCAAATATATGGTTGCAGACTACATAAAGGAAATATGTGAAGAACACAGGTTGGACCTAGAAATGTTAAAAACTAAGGAAGAAGAATAAATGCCCTTCAAACAATACCAAATTTGACTAGGCCCAAATGCATAGTAAGTGGGGCTTAATATGATTTGGCTAAAAAGAGCTTGTAAACACGGTATCTCAAGAATGGTTAACTGGATTCATGTCATATGTGGTACACAGATAGCCCATGGTCTGTAGATGTGCCCTATTTTATGGTGATGATATGCATATTAATAATAAGTAGGCGGGGCTTAATGTAAAAATCTTGAAATGCTCATATTCTAACAACCGCATGTCTGTTTTGGTTCATATTTTGAATATTTATGTTGTTCTCTGTTTATGTAAATGACGTAAAAACGTTGAATTTTGTTAATATGCATAGTGGGTGGGGCTTAATATTATTTTGCTGTAAAGAGCTTGTAAATGGTAGCTCAAGAACGGTATTCTGGATTCATGTCATCTTTGGTACACAGATAGCCCATGGTCCGTAGATGTGTCATATAGTTTTTGATGATGATATCTTGCATATTAATGAGTAGTGAATTGATAATCTTGAAATGTTCATATTTTAAAAACCACACGTCTTTTGTGTATCATGTTTAATATAATTATGATGTTAGCTGGTGTGTACATTTTCATGATGTAAAAACTAGTGTTTCTAGGTTACCTGAAATATCCGGGTACCCGACCGATTGTGTTGCTACCCGGTTCCGAAAATACAACCCGGGTATGTTATTTTCATAATATTACCAATTGCAGACTGTTTCTGTTTCAGAATTGTATGTTAAAAGAATAAATCTTAACTTAAAAGAATTATAAAAGTGTTTGTTTCCTTTCTATCCCAACGCAATGCAATAAAACAATTACAAAATATTGTCACAGATCGCAGAAATGATGTTAAACGAGCGATGTGGCTAGTAACGTAGGTACGCTAGTGGTACTACATGTAGTAGCGCAAAACTTAAATTCTCTAAACTTCCTGTAAAAAAAAAGAGAAAAAAAACCCAGCATGCAACAAGCAGTGTGTGTAGTATGCTGCAGACAAAATATTTTGTGGTTGTACATTACCAAACTATTTTTATTTGCTGAAAAAAAATGTAGCACCTATTTTGAACCAATAACAAGTTGTGTTCAAATAAAATTGTTACGTGCTTCTGAGCATGCACATAACAGAACCGTGGAATCGCGTATTATTCCAAAAAACACCCGTTTCGTGAAATTTTGAAGAATTGAGTATATTATTATTGTACAGTATTTTATGAAGACAGGTCAATAAGATAGACTAGAAACATTGTATTTTTTTTCTTTATTTACAAAAACAAAGATATGATCGAAAAAACAAGAAATATCACAAGATTTTGCAAGGTACAAGTGCTGTTAGATTTGAACACATACTACTTCTGCGAAAAATTGAAAAGGCCTTGTCGGCAGGTCGGATACCTGGATATCTGACCGATAATGCAGGTTGGGTACACGGTCCGATTTTTGGACCTGGTGGAAACACTTATAAAAACGTTGAGTTTCATTAATATACATAGTGGGCGGGGATTAATATGATATGCTGAAAAGAGCTTGTAAACAGTATTTCAAGAACAGTAAACTGGTTTTGTGTTATATTTGGTACACAGATAAGATAGTCCATGTAGATGATGTACATGGGCTATAGGCACATCTACTCTAGACACAGTACATGTGCCCTATTATTTTGCTGGTGATGTCATGCATATTAATTAGTAGGTAGGGCCTAATATAAATATCAACATTCAATTTTCAACATTTAAAGAAGGCTCTGGGTTTGGAATTTCAATTTTGTAATGTATTTGTCATATCAATTCAATTTCCAAACTTAGTTGACACTTTCTTCTCTGAAAGTAGTAAATATGAAGTAACACAGTGATAATTAAAAAAACAAACAAATCTTTGAAAAATCTGCTAACTACCAACAAAACATAAAATGCTAAAATGTAAATTATAACATAAAATATTTTACAGTTACATATAAAGCTCTTCCTACAATCAAGTTGGAAAATCTTGCAATCCTTCAATTCCTTGCAACCATAGGGGTCATTGCATTTAGGCTGCTTCTGAAAAAACCTCAAAGTTTGAAGAATTTTGATTCTTATTTGAAAACTCTTGCTTCTATGAAACTTAAAAATTGCAAGTAAAAAAGAAAAGGATAAGAATCTTTGGAACCTCCTTCGGTGCAAAATTAGGGGAAATTTGAGACACATTTTGAGGCTGACCGTTGAGACTATCTTGGAAACTTAACTGATATGGATCTACATGTAGGCCTGATTGCAATTGCCTAATCTTGTTACAAATATATCCAGTTTTCATGATATTCACTTCATAACACAACGCAATTTCAAATGATCACTCGACATGTGCAATACAAGTTATCTGTCGACTATTGGACCAGGGTAGGAATAGGCAGTTCCAGAAAATGTGTCGTTTTGGCAGAAACCCCTCCCCAAATCCAATCCCTCTGAACCACCCCAGCCCCTCTAACTCAATTGCAGAATACCTTGCAACCCCATAAGTACTTTGTGGAGCCAGCTCTGTACTTAAAATTAGGAGAAAAAGGAAACACTACAAATGTATTCGCCAAATTGAACTAGCAAATTGAACTAGGTCGTTCTTAAAACAATTCTTGTGACAAGTGTGGAGCCATTCTGGGATGTAGCCTACGTATGCCATTGGGATGATGAAAATTTATCATTACAAGCACAGAGCCAGCCGAGACGCTCCGGGTGTATATATGAGATTAGAGAAAAATTCCATCAAGTATAATTCTATCCCAAAAGTCATGGAGCCACAGAGTCGAACCATGGGTATCGTCGATTGATGGGAATTTGGTAATTCATTGATAAATTCCACGGAGTCAAAACAGGCCAGGAATGTCTGCTGGACTTAAATCAACATAAATTCATTCATACTAAACCTAGCAGTTGCAGGATATTCTGCAATTAGGTCCATTCACCCCCATCCTAATAACACACCCTGGAAACCCAATCCCAAATCAAGCCCTCCCCCCCCCCACCCCTCTTCCCTTTGAAAGATCTGCTAACTGCCAACAAAACATAAAATGCTAAAATGTAAATTATAACATAAAATGTTTTACAGTTACATATAAAGCTCTTCCTACAACCAAGCTGGAAAATCTTGCAATCCTTCAATTCCTTGCAACCCTTCCCTTTCTGAATCCCATATCACGGACCACCAACCCCCATGTACACATATTTTCTAGAAAGTTCTTCCCAATCTAAATAACTGTCTGTTGTTTAGTCTGATAACAATAGGCTCTAACGTTAAGTCATAATGCAATAACATGGTAGGCCTAGGCAAACATAGTTTGCATAAAAAAAAATGAAACTGGAATTTTAAAGTGGATATATCTTTATATGTACTTGTCATAAGTGAGCCAAACATGGGTAATCTTTAAAGGAACCTTCAAATTTACATCATAAAACCCACCAGGTGGTTGTAAAGATGTATACAGGCTCTGATGTAGTAACGGAAGAAGACTGTTAACGTCTGCTAGTCTCAGTCAGTCTGGTTTCAATTTAAATTCAGTGATCAGACTCGTGAGGTGCTACAATACTAATAGGCATACTACTACTAAGGGCTCACAGGTACTGTATCTCTCATATCCAGAAAGGGATTGAAAGAGATTGAAATAAAATTTCAAGTTGTTTAATTTAAGATGATAAAACTACACCATCACAATACTTAGTTTTTAGGCTACTTTTGATTGTTACTGAACTGCAAGTATCAATTGTGGGGACAAATAGTTTTTAATTCCGCAATTGTTTGGCTTACATATATTTATAAGGAGCTATATAGAAAATAAATCAACTTCTTTTATTTAAGGGCAATTTTCTTCATTTCTTCTTGCTAACCCCCCCCCCCTTCCCTCTTTCTTACCCCCCTCTCCTCTCAAGAGAAATAAATATATATTGTTTTGCTCTTTATTTTATCAGTCAACTTTTGGGAAATTTTTACCTAAGTTTTGGGGAAATTTTCTTTTATTGTCAGTAAATTTTCTTCAGATTTTGGGACAATTTCTTTAATTTCAATCTTTTATCTTTCGTTTTCAGGAAATGTTGCTGAAATGTAAAAAGTTACACTTATTTTCCACTGGTTTTCTTCCATCTTAGATACATGATTTTACAGATAATGGATTCTTAGCTGAACAATTTAGAACAGTTGATACCTTTCATTGATTTCTATTTTCAAAATATCATTAAAAGGTAAAAATATATTCTATGATAAAAGTGGGGGCTTACCCCTTCCCCCCTCCCACACACACACTTTTGTGACCTATGCCTATGGACTCAAGACATGTACGCCTTCACTTTTCTGGTCGCCAGTTCCAATAACCAATACAGTCGTTTCTGCCCAATTTAAAAGGTTAAATTGTATAATTGAAAAACTTCTCCCTCGAATGTGTAAACCAATTGATTTCCAATTTACAAAATGATATATTAATTAAGATTATATTATATTATAAGATTAGTTTATATGCCTGTTGATCCCAGTATAAGTCTAAGCCTTAATTAAGTACTAGTTTTAACAGGTAATGTATTAATTACCAGTTAAAAACAGTTACCACCTGCTAAAACAGTTGAGATCAGTTAAAACCAGTAAGCATTTCAACTGTTTTTATTAATAGTGGGATGCCTTCTATACTATATATATAAATATATCTGTCTTTATACAGATATATACAATTTTATTCCCAAATAAAATATGTCTTTTTGTATGTACTATATCTGGCTTTATATGGTTGCATTCATCCTTTTTATTTTTTATTTTATATATCTATACTTAAGCATATCATACTTTATATAGCCAAATAAATCTGTATATACATTTAAAATAAACCCGTTGTACAGTATATACCATATCTAGCTTTATATGACTTTATAAAACTTGATATAAATAAATTTCCTTATATATGGAATTATATCAAGATTTATGTGGCTATATAAAGTCCTATATACCTTGATATGTGCTATATATAATGCCATATATGGGATTCTGTAAGGAATAGAGACGTTCAAATTACTGTTGTCCCTCCTATCTAGTAAATATTTTAATTTATTCTCTTGAGAATTATTGCAATGCTGTTGACCTTGACTGTAGAGAAGCGTCACGTAATATGTAAACGTACACGTTGCTTCAAGTTAAGTTCATGGTGGGGTAGCGTAATTGTAAATTTAGTTGCCATCGATCTTGCAAACCTAGTGCCATGTCGAAAATGTGTTGCACTAGAGTTTTCCTCGTTATTGAGAAAGAATTTAAGTGAAGTTATCTTCTTATAGGCAGTGAGGTCGTAATGTTTTGTGTAGTTGTAATTGAGGACAGTAAATGGTTGTGAACCATTATTTCGTATCGGTGCCTGAGGTCGAAAGTGTTCTTCTCTTTCTTCACATGACAAAGCGACATTTGGTGAAATAAAATCAGATTAGGGATGACAACCTCCTTATTTCTTCTGTGAATATCTTAGAGTAGTATATCATGATTGGGTATAAGAGGTGAAAATTGAAATGAATAAATTATTCAAAGTAATGATTGAAAGTGTGGGAATTTTTTTTCTCTAAAAAGGACCTGTTGGTCAGGTCAGTTGTGGCAATTTAAATTGGCCAAAGTATGATATATCTGACTTTGAGAGGGGTGTTTATTTGTCAGAGGTTGAGGAAGTAAAAGCAGGGGAATTGTTAGTTGTTAATTGTGCATATTCAGTGATGTATAAATGTATGCAGAAGTTTGTAGCGATAGTACACCTTGAATTTTGCAGTTTTGAGTTGAAAATAAAGAAGTTGGGAAGTTTGAAGTTTAGAAGACAGGAATACTCTTGAGGGACAATAAGGGCGTTATATGTTAGGCCTTATGATTATGTATCTTGTAAAGGTTTTTCGCAGAGTGGGTAAAATGTAGGAAGTATGCACTTTGGGATGATTTTGAAGATGTATTATTTTCGCCATCAAGTAAAAAGCAAGTAGTCCCAATCACATAGTGCACTTTAATTATCCTTTCGCCAACAAAGTTGGTGAAGAGGGGTAAAGCATCTTCACCGTTTGTCCGTCCGTCCACATCTATTGTCTGTCCGTCCACATCTATTTTCCGTCCGTCCACATCTATTTTCCGTCCGTCCACATCTATTGTCCATCCCTCCACATCTATTGTCCGTCCGTCCACATCTATTGTCCGACCGTCCACATCTATTGTCCGTCCAGCCGCATCTATTGTCCGTCCGTCTACATCTATTGTTCGTCCGTCCACATCTATTGTCCGTCCGGCCTCATGTATTGTTCAGCTACTATGGAACAAAAGATTGCTGTCCTCGGAAGGAATTCCAACTGTTTTTATGAAAATGATTTTATATAAAGGAGACGAAATGCATTTCAGCAGCAATTGAAGGATTTGTTCTGGGATTAAAAAAAATTGAATAATAGATGTGACGACTGAATGGAATTTATAATGAGTGTCTTACAAATGAATAGCAAAAAAACTAAAGTTGAATTAATAGATCTGAGAACTGAATGGAATATATAATGAAGTGTTTTGCAATTTTCACTTGTATAGAGTGGACACATAACAGACTTATGATAATCTGCAAATGAATCTGTACTGAATTTTCATTCTGATTGGTAAATCAGGGAGGTTATAGTGAAGGTTGGAATGATGAGTTGGTTAGGAGTATATTTGGTAAATGAATGGATGGCAAAAGGTGAGTTGGGGTAGTAGGTGAATGGATGATGGTAGGTGAATGGGAATGTTGGTGAATAGAGGATAGTAGATGAATGGATGATAGTAGCTGAACGGGGGATGACGGGTTAAGGGGTTGGTAGGTAAATGAGGCATGTCGAGTTGATAGAAGTGAGGGGATGGGAGTTAGAGGAAAGAATGTTGGGTGGAAGATGGTAGAATGATAGGTAGATGTAGGAATTGGGATGAAGGTGGGATGGCATGGGGAACAGGATGGGATGAAATATGGGACATGGTGAGATGGCATGTGGGACAGGGTGGCATGTGGGATAGGTTGGCATGTGGTACAGGGTGCCAAGGAATGTGGGACAGGATGTTATGGAATAGAGGCAGGGTGGGATGACATGTGGGACAGTGGGATGGCATGTGGGAAAGAATGGCATGTAATGGAAGTCATCTGGATTTCAGGTGGGATGGCATGTGGAATGGTGGGATAGCATGGAATGGCCTGTGGGACATAGTGGGATAGCACTTGGTACAAGTAGGGATAGCATGTACATGTAGGTCTTGGTGGGATTGCACGTGATACGGTGCGAGGTACAGAGAGGGATGTCATGTGGGACAGGGTGGCATGGTATATGGGACATGGTGGCCAGTCATATGGTAGAATGTCATCTTGATTGCAGGTGTGATGACATATGGGTCATGTGGTTGAATGGCATCTGGATTTTCATGTATGATTTCCTGTAGGGAGGGAAGTAGTTTGGTATGGCATGTGGAACATGAGAGTGGAGTGGCAGGTGTGACAGAGGCTGGAAAGCATAATATTAGCAGCAAGGGGATTTGTATCGTTTGCGATGTCTGGTTGAAACTTGAAAGTTTACAGGAAATTTATAGATGCGTTATGCTACGGACATGCTACCAGGCCCATAGGACTAGAATCTTGATGTTATAGATAGCTACTGATGATTGCGCAATCTTATTCTTGTTCTAAGACGCTGGATACGTATCTGTGACTTTCAGCTAATTCTTAAGACAGACAATTAGATACTCCACCCACAGCGACTAGCTTGTAGTCGGTAACTTTTTACTAGTGTGAAGTACATGAAGAACTGAGGTAGCAATTTATCGGCAGTGGGTGTGTCCCATGCAGCCAGCCAAACGTGTACAATGTTTTAAGTAAATATATTTAATTGTTCATTCAGATATATTATTTCATGGTTATGATTTATTAATAAGATTCAAAGAAATTAAAAAAATTGTTATTGTGTGATTTGTCATTGACTTTTGTCTTGTAATGTCCCCTTTGGAAGGGTCACTCCACAACACCTGCATCAAAGCACTTTGAAAAGATGATTCTTAGGGGAATAGAAAGAACATTAGAACACTCGCGTAAGACAGCAGGATGTACTGTATACCATCCAGACCAGGTGCCTTATTTGAATTCAAACCCTTCCAACTTCTTAGACACAACATCAACTAAAATATCAACATCCTTAAAGTGGTCCTGCCATGGGGGTCGGAACTTACATTAAATGTGTTAATTGGGTTAATTGATTTGCAAAAATATAACATTTTCTGCACAAAACCTAATCGATTGCTAGAAAAAAATTGCAAAAGAAAAATGCATTTTTCGTCACCTTGACAAAAAAACCCAGAATAAGGCTCATTACGCAGTGACGTCATTTTGGGAATGCCTGTATGTAAACAATGCATCGATGCCACGTATAACGTGTGTCCACCATAGAAATTTCACAACTAATATAATGTTACATTTTCCAAGCAAATATTAAACAAAATGCCACAGCATTGTGTAGTTGGGAGGATGCAGTAATATCAATTTTCAAACTAAAAGTTGTTTATCAATGGCAAAGGGCAACAAAATGAGACAATTCTGTGAGATGTTTTGTGCACTTGACATGAACCAAGTTTTCGGGGCATACCAGGTACAGTCATATTCAGCTCATGCCAGATTGTTGCCCCTGTTCTGTTCGATTTAAACAGTAGTCTCTGACATGAAAACTTTTACTGTTTTCCAAATAATACAAATTCAAATGAAAGAAACAAGAGGAAGAAGAAGAAAAAAAATATTGAATTTTAATTATTGTGTCAACAAAAAGTAAACTAACAAAAAATTTACAATTTCAAAAACTTTCAATTCAAGTGCAAATCCGCAAACGGATTGCGTGAATGAACTATTTAGTTCACATAGGCATGTTGACTAAACCTCAAGCAACAGAGACTTGAACATTGATAAATAAAACTTTATATTTTCATTAGACGTAAAAAAAATATAAAAAAAGTAGATGATGTTGCAAATACTTCAATTTGATCATGTTTAACAAAATATTACTTGCGAAACAGTAAGAATTTTATGCCGACTACGCAAGCTTTGTACTGTAGGACCGTGTAAGTGCCCGTGTAAGGGTTTTAAGCCTGATTCTTTTTTCTTGCTGCAAGCAGTTCAAATTCAGAAGGAACGACATCCCTTATGAGAATGTTCTTCATTTATTTCCAAATCATTTTTTATCATAGCTTGGACTTAAAGATGACAAATTAAGATTTGAACAGCCTGAAAAACTTTCGCAATCAGACGGTATTTGTATGTGGTTAGTATGTGTGATGCATTGTTTATGATCAGCAGTTCCTGAAATGACATAGCAAATTGTTATGACATCACAAATCCCTTTCGACTTTTTTTTCAGAGCAACGATAAATAATCAATTTTTAAGTCCTTTTTCATCATGAAAACGGACTTATTTCCAGGCTTTCTTGACGGATTATTGAATTTAGGGATATGAAAAACCTATAACAGGTTAAATCTCAATTTGTTTAGAAGGCATGGCAGAACCATTTCAATAGATACTGGAGAGTACACACGAAGATAATCCACAACACCATCAGCAGGGACTTCTTAGTAAAAACAGATACAAAGTTGTCATTTAAAACCTCAGCCATATTCTTACTACTATTGATAGTAACACCATCATTACCCTGCAGGGGACCAACAACCTCCTTGGTTTTTTTCTTTGAGTGAACATAAGAATGAAACAACTTAAAATTAATCTTTCACCTCTTTGGACAAAGTCTTTTTAAAAGCACTTTAGTATCTCTTGTCAAACCCTTTGTGAACTTGTTATGATCCTTATACCTATCAAGCTCCGCAGGACACCCACTATTTATAACAACGCCTCAACGCCTCGCAAAACCTCCTAAGACATCCACACTGGCCGATTTCACCCACAGACTTTCTTTAATGGGACAAACCTATTTAAACCCTCCAAAACTTTAGTTCGGAAAACATTTTATGCTTCAGAAGAATTTAAGTCACAAAGTATTAAAGTCCAATCTGTTGATAAATTATCCTGAAGTGCAGAAAAGTCAGCATTACTAAAGTCTAAAACCAGTTTATTAGCTGGAGAAGCCTTTGTGAAACAATACAGATCAAAACCAACGAGGTCATGATCACTACACCTTGCCTTACTGCTACTTAACCCTTACTCTCCCAGCGTCACGGTGACCGTGACAGTTACGATCCATTTTCCAATTTTTGTTTTTGAGTACCTTTCCAAAATCCTATAGAGCTGCAAATAAGTTCATTCAAACCAGATTGAATAGATCTTTCATAATATGGTTATTTTGTTGGGGGGTTAGATTGAAATTTTTTGAGTAAAATCGTTACAAAAAAGTGCATTTAAAAAAAAACGGCATTGTTTTTTTTTTTTTTTAAAGACGCATGTCATACGTGAATATTTTTTTTTTTTTTTTTTTTTAGGTAAAGTATAAAGATTGTTTGAATTGTTGGTTGCTACACTATTTTTACTTGTACTTGGTCAATGTTTGTGTTTTTTTGGAGAAAATATGCCAAAATTTGTGATTTTGGACCTTTTTTGATCAAAAAATCATAAAAAACGGCCCAAATATTGTATTGGAATTTTTAAAATCTCTACGGGTAGAGGAGAAATAGATCGTTCAGATGAACTATTACAATAACAGATGCACCCCCTCTACTTGCCTAAAAGGTCTCTGATGATGACGTCAACTTGCTTTTTTTTTTTTTTTCCTCGCACATTCGACATCACAAAATGGCGAGATACAAGCTACAACGTCAAACGTGCCTTCCGACTCCTATGTTTTCTTCAGAATAATGATGACTCGGAGGGGTCAGAAGGTACTTCTGATGAAGAAGATGTACCAGAACTCGACCAGATTGAGGAAGAGGAAAATATAGAGCCTGCTGAGATGGATAGTGATCTGTTCCAAATTACGGAGTTGGTGAGTGTTTTCTTCCAAAAATAGCGAAAGTACTACATTGTAAATGTGTAGTAATAGAATAAGGCTTATAGAATTTTAATGATAAATTAGCGGGGATTTTTTGCTTGTTACGATAAACAAGTAAAAGGGACACTAAAATCACATATAAAAAAAGGATTTAGGTCCTCTCTATAATAGCCCGGATAAAACAAATGAAAGCTGAACCCCAATAATAACATTTCTAAATGGACTGAAATATATGTATTTCCCAATGGCAAAATTGTAAATTTAGGCCTACTAAAATATGTGTATTCCCAATTTCACAAAATCCAAGTTCCATTATTTCAGGGGCCGAAATCACAATTTTATGGAGGAAAGTGGAGTAGGGGTCCCATGTTAGGGCAAAATACACATGTTGGGGGTGCCCCAGGCCCATTTAGAGGAAAATGCTTGTATATAGGCCTAGTACCGGTACATTATTTTACTAACTTTATATTACTAACTTGAATATGCAACTACATATCAAGGAAAAGTGCCTTGTAGCCAGTCGCAACTTAAATATGATTCGTCGAATCAGGAAACACTTGACCACTGAAAGTTGTAGGCTACTGGTTCAAAGCTTAGTCATTTCACACCTCGACTATTGCAATGCTGTGTTTGCTGGGCTGCCCACTTCTAGTGTATTACCAATGCAATCAATTCAGAACCAGGCAGCTAAAGTTGTTTTGCAAAAACGCAAATTCGATAGTGCTTCAAGCTGCCTTAAAGAACTGCATTGGCTTCCTATTGTTAAACGTATCCAATTTAAAGTTCTGTGTCTTGTTTTTAAATGTATTCATAATCAGGCACCAGCCTACCTCAAACAGCTAATTCAGTTCCGTAAATCCACATATAGTACACGCAGCTCATGTAATCCTCCTCTTTCTCTACCCTGCACTCATTGCCCGTTCGGTTCTCGTGCATTTTGTTCCATTGGTCCCAAACTATGGAATGACTTGCCTGATTCAGTAAAGTCTAATTCATCATTTATCTCATTCAAACGTAACCTAAAAACTCACCTTTTCAAGCTGGCCTTTAATTAATTTTTTAATTTTATTCTTCTTTGGTTCTTTTGGCAGTTTCTCAGTGTGTTTTATTATTTTACATCTTGATTGGAAAGCGCGATAGAATATCTTTTTAGTAATGGCGCTGTATAAGTACTTTATTATTATTATTTTGATGCCCCATTTTTTGGGACCATGATCCTTTTCCCCTCCCCCTGGCTATGCCACTGTTGTGGTGATAACTAGATCGATAAAACAAACATTTTGGACCCCTGTATGTACCCCCGGGGTTCCCGGCTGTAAAAGTCTGTCCCCACGGCTACCACAAAATTGTGGGGCAGGTTAAAACCACAATAACATGTTATGCGATAACATGTTATGCGTATGCTTGAAGAGGACGAGCCGCCCGCTACTAGAAACCAGAATAACATGTTATGCGATAACATGTTATGCGTATGCTTGAAGAGGACGAGCCGCCCGCTACTCCTCAACCCAAGAGGAAGAGGGACAGACCGTTGAAGATGAGCCCAGGCCCCTCTTCCAGACCTTCCGCTGCAGTCTTGCCACCATCACCACTCAAAGAAAATCTGACTGCAGCGGAAAAAGCTGCCTTCAAAACCAGGGAGGAAGAGCGGAACGCTCGGCTGCAGGAGATACAACGGTCGAAGGTCATCCCTGCAGCCGATAAAGACTATCATCTGTGGGAAGTACTGGTGGAGAGTGACCGGGATAGACATGAGGTCTTCGGTAACTGGTTATGGGAAGACCAAACTAAAGTAAGTTGAATGAATATAGTTGCAATTTTTTTTTTTTTCTTTTCAATTCTATGTGCAGCAACAAGGTATAGCAGAAGACTTTACAAATTTGGACCTTTTCGGCAAACATTTCTTATGAATTCCATGTGGAATGAACAGAAGTAAGTGTTCAATAGATAATCAGCATAGTCTATCAACATAAAAGTAGCTGTGAAGCTTGTAATGGCTGAAATTGGGTCAGAAATAAGCAAAAAACACTTTCGTGCATAATAAATGAGGTAAATGACCTAATTTGCATATCATTTGCATAATTTCTTATTTTATTTTTTGCAAATGATGATGTAAACATCTTGTTTTTCTGCATTCTATTAGTTTTGGACATCATAGAAGGGGAAAATGCATTTTTTTGGAAAATTTAGTGCCATACAGAATCGGGGGATAATTTTTAGGTCAAAATGTACCAAATGTTTCATATTTGCGTCATTTTTTTTCTCTTCTGATTCCTAAAATCCATGAATAGTATCAAATGAAAAGTCTTTCCAAGGACAATTCAAAAATTTCATCCATATTTTTTTGCTATTTAGCCACAAGGCACAAACGTGTCATAAAGATAGAATGTTTGGAGACCTAATATGCTAATTCAATGACCTAATTTGCATATTTGAGTTCGGAAATATGCACAGTTTTGGAAACTTCAACATGTTAGCTTTCATAAAAGTCAACTTGTTTTGGTACAAATGGAACAGAAAGTGCTGAAAAAATCCTCTTTCCAAAAATTTCAGAAATAGCTTATTCTATTTTTGGAACCTTGGGAGAGTAAGGGTTAAGACATTTATAGCCATACTTTCTTTACTACTAAAAATCAAATCAAGACAAATTCTACCATGCATGAGAAACAACATGCTGGATGAAAAAGCAGTAGGATACAACTTCCAGAGAGTCTTAACCATGTGGACAAGGATCCAATAAATGTCTGGAAAATTAAAGTCCCCCAAAACAATAACCTTTTTAGAAGCAACTTTACTAAAGCAGTCAAGCAATTTCTGATTGTTTACAGGACTAGAATTTGGTGATCTATGCACAACACCAACAACCACTGAACTACCAACATTGCCATCTACAATAAGCTCAAACCATAGACAAATCGAAAAACCCAAAGAAAATTGAGCAGTCCTATCTATACAATTAAAATTTGTCTTTTACAAACAATAAAACACCACCTTCTCTACCATTGAGTGTATCTAATCTTGTCTGGAAACTGTACCCTGGAATATGTATCTCTGAATCACTAATTTCACTATAAATCTAACTCTCAGTAATACCAATTATATCAGGTCAATTAATTGAAACTTCAGCCAGCAGCTCATCATGCTTTCAAAATGCTACAAACTTTTGAAAACCTTATCTCTACCACTAGAAGAACGATCCTTATCCCCAGAAACATGTGTGACGGGGGTTTAGAATCTCATACCCATGACTAGTTTATAGGACTCAGATCTTTTATTGCTCTATTGATACTGTAGTTTTTTCCTTGTGAAGATATTTGAAGCGTTCTACACCCAAACTTTTAAAGGAAACATAAAGTCTTGGTTTTTCTTTATTTAGTATGATTAAAATAATAATTATAAGCCATCTCAAGAAATTTCACATCATACACAACAATTCAGCATATATTTTCTAATTGATTAAATCATTAATGCTGTCAATTTAAACTTACATGGGTGTGGCCATTTTGTTCATATGCCCTCTAAAAAATTATGTCATACACACAGTACAGATTAGAATATTAATGTATTTTATTTTTTCAATTTTTAAACTTTTAAGAAATAATTATTCCTTTGCATGGGTCTATGAATTTTATTTGTGTATGATATTAATGATTCAAGCCCTTAGAACTTTGTCAAAGCATCTTGGAAAGACAATTTCAAAGATAATTCCAAACAAGTACATTGTGTGTGCTAGTGCAGGGCAAATCATGTCATCATTGGCATGATTTCAACACAACAAAATGGTAGCGTCCATGTTACAACTTCAAACTTGGATAACTTTAGATTATGATAAAATTTTATGATGGGGTTTTTAGCAGTTGGATTTGTTTTTTATTTCTCTATCATATATCAAGCTTGGCTTGTTCCCTTTAAGAGCAGCATCCAACACCATCACACAAACTGATAACCTTGCTTCAGTTCCTGATCTTGAGCACCAAGTGCAAAGGCAGCAGGTCTCACTTTCTTAGTATGACTTGATCAAGCATCACATCATAACCCTCCTACTGGAAAGTGGATGCCCTTCCTATTCTGCTATCCAGTTGGCTTGTAACAATTGCCATTGCCCCTTCACAGCCCACCACATCTTCCTTGCCTGCTCCCTGTACAACCTTCCCAGAGCTTCCCTCACAACTCCATAGCCGAGCTCTTCCAAAAAAATCCTTTGGATAAAATGATCTCCTCATTGTGCCTCCCTCTACAACCATATTTAGTCTTCCTCTCCTACCCTCTTTACCTACTTTGCCTTTTTTAGCAACCCTGCACTTCCTCTCTTGATCCCAGCTTCCTGGCTATTAGTCCCAGTGCTTCTTGAAGACTCCTCTTATTTTATTTTCTTCCTTCAGTACCTCTGGAATGATCTAAACTCTCAGGTGCAATTTGACCCTCACTGTCATGGCGCCATTAAGCCTTCTTCGAACAAAAAAACTTGTAGCAGGAATATTCCCAGCCGACGACGACGAGTGAACACACAATTACAATGACGGGGTCGTCACCTGCGTAATCGGTTATGATAGAAACAATGCTATCACGAAACGCTTAATATAACCCGGATGAGAATACGGGTACGACGTACGGACAGACATAACATCGACAACCAAGTCAATGTCCATGGCCTTTGATAACCAGTTGTGGTGCACTGGCATGTCTACCCAACCCAGGCTTGAACCCAGGACCTCGTGGTCTGTAGACATGTATGATAACTGCTACAACACAGTAGGTACATGTAGATAATTCCCAGGAATTTTCACATTCATTTATACGGTAGAAATAGCCTGAAATTTGTGAAAAACCATGTTGGTATATTATCAAGGAGTTATTTACATTTTCAAGATTTCAGCAGTGTATTGAAAAACAGTATACAGTGTGTTGTGATGTTATACTTGCAAATTTCAGGCAATTTTTTATGTTTTAGTTAAAAAAATTATGTTTAAGTTTTCATTTGGTTTATTTTTTAAGGTATATGAGCAGATTGGAAAAACATGTTCTTGTAAAGTGCATGGGATTCTCTCAAATTTAATAAGGGTGAGGGTGATAAGCTAATAATTTGTTTTATTGGGCTTTACAGCAAATATTGTCAGCATTACACAGTGTTTAAGGTGCCTGTACAAGCCATCATATTTCAAACCTATCCTACATGTATCATGCTATGCAGGCATGATCAGCTGTTTGGAAGCCTCTTCTCTCCCCACACCTTCACTTTCAATCAATTTAGCCAGTTAAGAATATTGTACAGTAAAGTGTTTTAGTGTGCTGGTACAATATCTATCATCACTATACTCTTTTATTATTGGATCAGACCATTAATTCCCTCAGTGAAATGAAAAAATACAGATGCGCAATACTGTAACCAGGCTTATACTTAACATAAACAGTTCTGTAACAACACTATTTCTAAATAAGAAGGTGAAGGGGGAGAGGAGTGATACAGGGAAGAAGGGATAAAGGAGAGGGAGGGGTGATAAAGGAGAGGGAGAGGAGATAAAGGAGAGGGAGAGGTGAAGTGGAGGAGAATAGGGTTGAAGGGGAGGAGAATTGGGTGGAAGAGGGGAAACAACTTGAAGGGGAGGTGAATGGGGAGTATTAGAGGTGAAATAGTAGGGAGAGGTTCATTGATGTGTCTTGAACTGAAAGAACATATTAGAACGCACTGTATGAGCTTTCCATTTTCTCCTTGTTTTTGTACCTACTGTAGGATGATTATCTTTTGTGTCATTTTACCTCAAATTTGATGAATGGCTCTGATATTTCATTGTGGGACTACACCCTTCTCCCTCTGGTGTACCAATTTGTTGTATAGCCTCAGTGCTTACCTCTCTGGCACTACTGACCATGTAGTTGAAACACCACCAAACCAAACTGGTGCACACTGCACGAGGAAAATTTCTTTACAATATAAGCCGATAAAATTGACATACTGCACACAAATTGGAAAACCACTTTTTTGTAAAGTTGATTGAACATTTCTCGGACAATTGGGGATTTCCCATATTCTAAATGTTAAAGATTTTTGTATTTAATCATCTCCAGAAAAGTGCTAAACCATTTATCCAATCATTGTAACCCATCATACAGTAGTTTGGGGTTGGGAGCAAATACTATATTGCCCCCAAAATGTTACCAATGCAGACAATTGTCCATTTACTAACCTTGCCTGATTTTGTTCATAAGTCTGCCCGAAAATATACTATTTGGGAGGAAAGCCCCCATGCACCTACACTGTTCACCTTTGCAACCAATCATCATTGCACATCAAAGTTTTGTTTGTGTCAATCCTACTGTGTACTTGGCCAATAAAAATCAACCTAACAAGTTCTTTTTCGATGCCAGAAGATCAAATTGCTATAGGATGTGATTTCATAATGATTGATTTTCAAGCACTACCATTACATCCTTCACAAGTTTATCTGCTGGTACCTAGATTTTTGATTGTCAAAACCGGAAAGAAAAGTTCTTTCTTTTGAAGCTTGATTCTCAAGCAGGATTCCAATGATCGATTGATTGCATCTGGCATTCGCACAGGTTGTCACATTCCAGGATAAAATTTTAGGAACCCTGTTGTTAATATTTTTAAATGAATTATATCAGAAGAGATTCTTAAATATGAGTTTTGATAACAACATGAAGTTCACTGATTTGTGCAATGGGTCTGGAGGTATTACTGGGGAACTAAATGGAAAATCTAAGCTGGTTCGAAATGGAAGTTGCCATAGGACGGCCGAAGAGAAATCTGGTGGTGTTTTGTACTTTGGAGTGCAAGTTCCAAGGTAGAGTTATATTTGTGTTATTTTAATATCTTTGTAAAAGTATATGGACAGGTAATGGTTTTATATGCACCAGAAATAGCTTTAAATACTGAATAGAATGCTGTAGTCTTTAATTTACATCTTAAGCATGCAAAATTCGTAATGTATACAAAAGTTGTGGTGTTTGGAAGAGAACGTAGCTCAAAATCTTTTAGGTATTTTTTTGATTTCTGTTGTAAATTTTAGTCATTGAGAATCTTCAGACTGTTTTCTCCTGCTAAGTTTTGACTGAGGGTATGATGGAGATTCAATACCTCTTGGTCATGTTCAACTGCTTCCATTCAATTGATGTAGGATTGAAAAACAAACAAGTTAACATAAGGAAATTGATGGGTTTTCTGTTGTGTTGTCATGTGTGTAATTTATTTTAATAAAGACCTTCAAATTCCAAATGACGTTAAATGGTCAAGTTTTGATGAAACCTTTTTTGCTATTTTTATATTTCATAGCGTTTGTTCTTTTACTTAAACTCAAGTTGTTGTTAATTGTCCTACGCTTGCACAGTTTTGTTTTGAAATTACAATAAACCGGTTTGAACCGAAAACCGGTTTTAGCTGAAAAAACGCTCTTTACTGACAAACAGTTTTAACCACAAAAAAAAAGAAGGTTTTTAAACTGATCAAAATCAAAATCTAATCAATTTTTCATATTTTTTTACCAAAATGATGAACCCTGCATCTGACGGTGTACTGTGTTTTTGTCATTAGTTTGTCTAGATTTGTCTAAGTTTGTCTAAATTGATCTAAAATGATACAATTTTATCTAACTTTATTGAAATTTATCTTAATTTATCTAAATTTATCAAATTTATTTCAGATTCAAAAATTAATAATATATATTTGTAGTTCTGGAATAAATCTTTAGAAATCTTGATAAACCCCAAAACCAGTTTTTAATCTAATCAAAATCAAAATCTAATTAAATTGTATTTTTTTATGAACCAAAATGATGAACCCCTGCATCTGACCGTGTACTATTTTTTTGGTCTAAGTTTGTATAAATTGATACAAATTTATCTAACTTTATTTGAATTTATCTTAATTTATCTCAATTTATCCAAATTTATCCAAATTTATAAAAAAAAAAAATCAAAATTTAAAAAAAAAAATCCAGATTTATAAATTGGTAATATATTATATATTGATAATTCTGGAATAAATCTAGATAAATTTGAATAAAGTTAGATTAATATGAATAAATTTAGACACACTAAGACCAACCTAAAAAAACTTAGACAAAAAAACAACTACACCGTCAGATGTAAGAGTTTATTATTTTGGTTCCAGTTTAAAAGAAAAAAAAAGAAGCTTTTTGTCGGAACCAACCGAAACCCCAGTTTTAGTAAATGGGTTGTAGTTCGGAAACTAGGAAACCTTAACCTATCGATAAATCTTGAAATGTCTATAGACGTTTTAGAGAACAGACTGAATAATATCAATACTGAATTTGAGTTCCACTAGAATGTATTAAACCACAAACTAATATAGAGCACTATAGAAGTCTTTGAAATGAAAATAAATAAATTAAAAAATGTTCAATATTTCTGAATTTTATGGCTGACGATAGTGTCAGGATTTTCCAAAATGAAGGATTTGATTTGATTTGGGAGGATAGCTGAAAATGTTTATTCTTTAGATAGCTGGACAAATTATTCTTTAGATTTCTTGCCATGATTTCACTTATCAAAACTATTTAAAATTCAGTATAGCTATATTTCAATTTGTGGCAAATTATTGGATAACAAAAGCAAGGAAAGAGAAGAGTCTCTTTGATGAGTAATGATTAGTTCTATATTTAAATAAAATGAGAAAATTCCATTGTTTCATCAGGGATCATTGGTGTCAAAAAGTGTGGGAAGGGCACTAAATGCAAAAATCAGAGGGTGCTGCAAAATAGTGGCAAGGGAAAACAAAGAAATATAATTTTGTTTCTGTTCATAGCCGGGTTCTAGCTAGATAAGTTTGAGTGCCGACTCCAGTGACAATCCAGGGTGATCTTCTAGAACCCCTCCCACGAAGAACTGTTCAAATTTAGTCACTTCTATTGACAAATTGTCAACGAAAAAGGTTTTTTTTTTAATCGGAATGCTAGGATTTACAAAATATTTTGTATGTACAATGAGACTAGAAAATACAATGGATATTCAACTGTCAAAGTTCCCACCCCTCCATACCCCCTCCATACCCCCTCCATACCCCCTCCATACCCCCCATACCCACCTCCACACCCCTCCATATACCCACCTCCATACCCCTCCATACCCCCTCCATCCCTCCATACCCCCTCCACCCCCTCCCTCCACCCCCACCAAAAGAAGAAAAAAAGTACAAACATATGCCAGAAACTCTTCTCTTAATTCCCATTGTTATTCATCTTGCCCAAACTTTTTACTAATTTTATTTTCATCCCAGTATCATTCGAAGAAATTTACTAATTTTATTTTCATCCCATTATCATTCGAAGAAAGCCATACGGCACATGTTCCTATGAACTATGCAACAAGTTTTGTCAATATCAAATGCCCCACAAATCAAAAGAATATCGATCAGTCCGTTATAATGTTAAGTGCATATGGGGTTTTAACAAATGTGATTAGTTACTTACATTTGGACTGGTCTATAAAGCACGCCTTGGGCTCTGGGGAAGGGGGATGTAATATTTACTTTGTTAAAGTTTGTTTGTATGGTAAGTGATTGACTTGGCAAGCTGCCAGCAGTGATTCACAAGGATTAAAATGTGAACCTGAACTCTGTGGCATGTACGTACGTTTATGCAAAGAGCTTCGTGTATGGGTGATTTTATGATGATATGTACATTCAATTGCGTTAAATTCCTATAGTTCAGTTGTTTTAATCGGAATTTAATGTGCGTAACGTATGTTATGTTATGTGTGTAAATCAGCGGATGACATAAATAAAGCGAGAATAAAAGGAGATCTGTTTAAACACTTAATTAATTAATCGAAATGAACTTTTGAGTGCTGGGCGAAAGAGTGAATCTTAGAGCCAAGTGCTGGGCGAGAATTGTGAGTCCTGGGCGGGTCTGCCCAGCGCCGCCCACCGTAGCTAGAACCCTGGTGCATAGATAATATAATGATTTGCCTATAGTGTTGTAATAATCTAAATGCTAAAAATTGGGAGGGTATGGGCACGTGCTCCCCTGCCCTCTGCTCTATGAACCCTTACACAAAGAATCAAATCTATTGCTTGATACTTGTAGATTGGTCCGTAAAGGCTTGTTCTATTCTGATATCTCAGCAGTTTTTGCACAAAAATAATATATATATTACAGTTTGATACTTATAAATATGGTTTTCTCAGAATGTACAATATTCGGGTTGAAAGCTGTATCAGCTATATACAGTATGTACATATTTTTGGCATTTTGTGGCTGGCAAAAATTGTATTTTGATCACAGTATAGCAATTCTATTAAATGGGATCAATCATTTTAAGAAATTTTGACCATCACGTCCAATCCTCGCTACAAATTTTTTTACCCGCAAGAACCTCCATTGCTAGATGCAATTATGAAACCCACCACAGATACTTCAGTGATTTCATGCATCAGTAATCACACTCCCAATCATTTATATGCTCACAATAGAACTTATTGTGAAAAGCCAGGCATTGTGGATTTGGTTACTGCAGGACCAAGTCATGCGTGTAATGTGGGGCTGAGGATTCATTTGGACTTTTAAAAGGATGTTGTCATCAGTGAGTTATAAACACTCTTGTGAGCTTTAAATGATTGAACATCAATAACTTCGTACTTCCCTTGAATGTTACATCAGTTTACAAGTGGCCTGTTTGTTTGGTGTGCAGTTTAAGCCTTGGGGTTATATATTTTCTTTACAGCAGTGGCGATTTTCAAGCAGGTGGTGTGTACTGTACATTGTCTGCATCATAGGATAGGTAGCTTAGCTCTTGACTGACATTGGTTAGCAAACGGTCTTGTTGAGTAGTTTTAATTTGTGATGTACAGTTTGACTGGTTGGACAGCTCAAATACATGTGTCAAATCTTTACGTTATTCTTACATTTTGTCAAAATCTTAAGTCACTGAAAATGATAAGAACGTTTATTCTTGCTAGAATTTTATTGGGACTATGGTAAACCCTCAAAATACTTTGGGTCAGAATTTGTTGGACCTTTTAAAGGAATTATGATAGACATTTACAGAATACCAAGGTCACCCTGTCAGTATCACAACTTTAATTTGCAGATAATTGCATATTGATGCTATAAAATGGTCAACTTTTAATTGATATAACTGAAAGGTTTTGCTTCTGTCATGCTTTTTAGCTCAACCAACAAAAGTGTTGGGTTGTAGTTATGAAATCATACAGATTGCTCACTTTTTGTTCTTTAAATGAACACCCTTGGTCTTGAAATTTTGGCTCATGCTAAGCGTTGTCAACAAAGAACCGGTACCGTTTGAAGTACCGGTACTTCCTACGTGCATGAATAAGGTCAAAGAACTATTACTTTATTATGAGTTAGTGCTCAATGCTTCTCTGTAAGCCATCACATTATAGGGATCTACACTACATTGTAAACAAATTTGCTAGTACTAATGACATAAATATCCAGGAATGCAATATAAATAATGTATTCAACGTAATCACTGAAAATAAGCAAGGTACTTCGCAATAAGCACCCTTGGCTCGTACTATTATACATGAACACCATTACACGTAGGCTACCTTATTTCAGTGCGAGGGCTATACTCGCTTCATGTTGACAGATTTTGACTTGCTAACAAGATTTTTCTTTTCATTTTTTTTTTCTTTTCATAGGTTTCTGAAGCAAGATTGAAGTAAAAATATAATATCAAATGTTTTCTGTGTCCTTTTTTCCTTTACCTCTTTTACTTCTGAATTTACCTTCAGTGCCGAACACATACATAAATAGTGCAATGCAAATTATGAAATCCTGATCCCATGTAGGAGTACCAAAGGGCCCCACGGAAAAAATTGCACATTTATTTTTTATAGGCAAAAACAGTTCTATACAGCAGAAAAATAGAGGGTGCTTTTAGAATAGGAACACACATTACCTGGGTCCCATCATTTTCATTGCGAAATGTCCCATTGAAGAGAACGAAAAAAAAACAAGAAAAAAAATAACAAAGAACACAAAAAAAAGAAAGAAAAAAAATCACAACAACACAAGAAACTAGTTTTGATGAAAAAAGTGTTTTAAAGAACATTTCATGAAATCCTGCAAAATTAAAAAAAAAAGGCTGGGATTGCGAAGTAACAAACGTACCCCTGGTGGAATGCCCGTTTGAAAGTTGTAAACAGTATTTCCAGGTCTCTTAACACATGTGTAGTCCGGATTTGCATTGGGATTTCCCACCCTGTGACCCCAATCAATGATTCATCCACCTGGAAGGTTAAACATTTTGTAAATGTTTGTACGTACACAAACAATCTAGCCTTGGAAAATAGTGTCGAATCCCATTAACAATTAACAATCAACAGGATTTTACCTGTATTTGATTGGTTGAATGTTTGATCATAGATTGCTACACTTGGGAATGGGTTGATGAATTAATCTCCCAACATATGCCCAAATTTGAATGGTATTTATAGGAACCGTATTTGAGATGAAGTTACAGTGCAATGTATGACAGATTTGCACGGGGCTAGCTGGCACATAAAAACATTTTGTAGTTTATCTCTTGTTTCCCAATGACCCTAATTTAACCTCTTATGTTGTCCATGTATGGTGTTTATGTCTTTTACTGACCCTCTTTATTTCATTGATTGCCAACGTCATTTTTGACATGAATACTATTGCAATTGATAGCAAACTCCACCATATCCAGACCACCATTCCAACCAAACCTACCATCCACAATCTCTCCCGTATCCACAACGTCCACATTACCTACCTTAGATAGGTCACACCTACCTCACTCACTCCCACCTCCTTACTGGCTCCCCCACCCCTCTGTAACAATTGCCATTGCCCCCTCAACAGTTCACCACATCCTCCTTGCCTGCTCCCTGTACAACCTCCCCAGAGCTTCCTTCACCCCTCACAACTCCATAGCCTAGCTCTTCCAAAAAAAAACCTCCAGATAAAATTATCTCATTTGTTCATCATGCATGCTCCCTCTAAGACCATATTTAGTCCTCTCTCACCCCTTTATTGCACCCCTACACTTCCTCTTTTGATCCCAGCTTCCTGGCTATTAGCCCCTGTACTTCTCTCAAGACTCCTATTTTCTCTTCTGCCTACCTCTGGAATGATATAACCTCTCGGGCACAATTTGACCCTCGCTGTCGTGGTGCTTTTAAGCTCTCACTAAACAAACTAATGCAATCATTTAAAAAAAAGATTCAACGACGCTCCGTCACCATTTTTGCATGTATTTTCCCATTCACTTTGTGAGTCATCATAACTTTTTCGAAGCTAAATATTCCAAGTTTTTGGTTGAAATCTCCATCTTTTACGTTGAAATATTTTCGCAAGAACACCATGACTTTTATCTGATGATAATTTGGGATTTGTACCTCTCAGAAAATTAAGGGAAAGAAAAGTAAAAAAAAAAAGAAGAAAAAATAGTCCTTACAACTTAAGCTTCAAGATAGAATGCAGATATGTGGTGATAGGTATAGGTTGGGTTGGAATTTGTTGTGTGTGCATTTCATTGGTTATGTAAATGAGCGCAAGCCACTAGCCCTGTTCCCAGGTACTGTGAAGAATGTGCTGTGGGCTGCCCCGCAAGCTAGCTCTGTTCCCAGGTACCGTGATCATGTGAAGATGTATTGTGCTATGCATGGGGTAATATGAGCGGTATTAAAAGTCGGTAGGACTTCGTATCATGGCAGAAATGACTCTAAAACATTTGTTTCAGGAATTTACTCAAACTTCTAAACAACAGAGGCATTGTAAAATGAAGACTGAGATTTCAGTAGGTATTGAACAAACGTGCATTAGAATTAATTACCATGTATTTTGGGGTTAGAGATGGTACTTTTTGGTTCCGATGCGATAGCATCAGGAACCTTTGCAGTCATGATGGCGTATGTGTGTGTGTGTGTGTGTGTGTGTATGGGTGTGTGTGTATGTATGTATGTATGTATGTGATGGCCAGCTCGTAAATACAATATCTCAGGAAGGATACACTGGATTCATGTCATATTTGGTACACAAATAGCCCATGGTCCGTAGATATTTGCCCAATATTTTTTGATGGTGATGTCATGCATATTAATGAGTAGACTGGGCTTAATGTGAAAATCTTGAAATGTTCATATTTGAACAACAATGTCTGTTTTGTTTCATATTTGTTATAGATATGATGTTAGCTGGTGTGTACATGTTCATGATGTAAAAATATTGAATATTATTAATATGCATTGTGGGCGGGGCTTAATATGATTTTGCTAAAAAGAGCTTATAAACACGTTATCTCAAGAGCTAAACTGGATTCATGTTATGGTACACAGAGCCCATGGTCAATAGATGTGCCCTATTCTTTTTGATTGTGATGTCATGCATATTAATGAATAGGTGGGGCTTAATGTAAAAATCTGGAAATGTTTATAATTCAACAAACACATGTCTGTCTGTTTTGTTTCATATGTGGTATAATTATCATGTTAGCTTGTGTAGACATGTTCATGATGTAAAAATGTTGAAATTCATTAATATGCATAGTGGGCGAAATTTAATATGATTTTGCTGAAAAGAGCTTGTAAACAAGGTATCTCAAGAATAGTAAACTGGATTCCTGTCATATTTGGTGCACAGATAAGCCATGATCTGTAGATTTGCCCTATTGTTTTTGGTGGTGATATGCATATTAATGAGCTGGCGGGGCTTAATGTAAATATTGAAGTGTACATTTTTAAAGAATCGCATGTCTTTTTTTTAAATATTTAGTATAATTAGGATGTTAGCTGGTGTGTACATGTTCATGATGTACAAACGTTGAATTTCATTAATATACATGTACATAGTAGGCAGGGCTAAATACGATTTTGGCTAAAAAGAGCTTGTTAACGGTATTTCAAGAACAGTATACTGGATTCACGTCATGTGTGGTACACAGATAGCTCGTGGTTTGTAGATGTGCCCTATTGTTTTATATAGTGATGTCATGCAAATTAATGAGTAGGCGGGATCAATATAAAAATCTTGTTTTGTTTCATATTTGTTATTATAATGATGTTAGCTAGTGTGTATGTGTTCATTGTATTATAATGTTGAATTTCATTAATGTGCGTAGTGGGCGGGGCTTAATATGATTTTGTAAGCAAAAGTTGTAAACACAATATCTCCAAAACTATGAACTGGATTTACGTCATGTGTGATACACAGATAGCTTATGGTCTGCAAATTTGCCCGGTTTTTGGTGGTGGTTTCATGCATATTAATAAGTGGGCTGGTCTTAAAGGTAAATTTTTCAAACAGTGATAAATGAGCAACTGTATGTCCGTTTTGTGCAATAATGGGCATGATAATATTGTTGGTTATTGTGTACATGCATATGTTATCAACATTTGTCATTAATATGTATGATAGGCGTGGCTTAATGTGAAAGTGCTAAATGATGTAAACATACTGTATTTCATGAATGGTACATGTATATTAGATTTATGCCATATGTCATACACAGATGGGTTATGGTCTGAACATGTGTTCTAAAATTGTAATAGTGATGTCATGAATATTAATGAGATGGGGGAGGGGGTGTAGGGGGCTGCTTCCTGACAAATTCATGAATAAGGATAAATGAGCAAACACTTTTGCATCATACTTTCTATGATAATGTTGTTAATTATTGTGCAAATGTTGTCAACATTTTGATTGATCTGCATGGTGGATGTGGCTTATGAATAAATATTATGGAACAAATGTTTCATAATATGCATTGATATGACAGGTAATACAAATTTTGCAAATCAATCAGCTGATGAAAAAACATCGGAAGCACACAACATTTTGGTTCTGGTTTGAAGTACCGGTAGTAGTAACTCACTTTTTGGCTGTCAGTAATTGTGAATACTGGTACTGATGTACCAGTACTTTAGTGAATACCAGGGTAACTCACAACGCTACACATGCTAGATGTATTCATGCATATTAATCCTTTTATTTTTCTAAGAATACATCGATGTTATTTTTGAGTTGAAAAAAAGTGCAATTTTTTCAAACTTTTAGGGCAATTGTGGCGGGTCTCCATGGTGTCATGTTTCACATTCAGTAAGCACAGGCTCCCCTCAGGCTTTTTCTTTCATGATCAATTTGCCCATCATGCATGAATAGACATCAGGTTATTCCTTTTAGTGAATTACAGACCACTATGGTATATGATCAATTGCTTTTTTGAAACATGGAGATACTAAGTTTATATGTATTTGGGAATTCCTTGAAATCCTTCTCATATTGGTCACTGCATGTGGAAACAATGCAGGTGGGATATTTAAAGAATTACAACAGCATCTGAACCATATAACCTTTTGGTTTCTGGTTTCCTTATCAAAATCCTGATTATTTGTATAATTGAAATAATGATGAATTTAAGAATGTATTGTAATCCTGTAGATGTTATTCAGGCATTTTTGAATGAAAACATTCCTGGGACAGTGTTTCTGAAGTTAAATCGAGGGACATTTTGACATTGAGAGAGTGCTGTCTGTAAGGGTAAGAGGCTCACAAGGATAAGCAATAAAAGTAAATGAAATTGCTTGCAATTCATTTTAAAAAGCCTTTTGTGAACTGTATGAATTCAAATTTGTATGCAGTATTTTTTGCTCTGCTTGAAAAAGCAGAAATTTGAAGGTGAATGTTGAGTTATTTTTCAGTATAAACAGGAAAGTATCAGAAACTGGGGGAAGATCAAAAATTGGGACAGAAGGGGAAAATTCAACTTTACAGTCTACTATAGTATATGGTGTTATAGTCTATAGTCTGTTATAGTAACATGTTGATTGCTCAGTTAAGCCCATTGCTTTGTATATGGTTTTATTATAAATCGCTGCATTGTTTTCTGGAAACCTTCGGACATACTGAAGGATTTGGCCCTCCCACTCCTTGCTCTGCAGATAGAGGGTTTTTTTCTTCAAATTAAAGCATTACTTACAATTAATTTGAAATTAAAGCGTAGCTTACAATATGCTTTTTTGTTTTCCAGAATACAATCAGCAATGTTGTCCGGCATCTTCAGGACGTACGGGAGGTTTTGCTCCTCTCACCCGTGGGAGGTTATTGTAGGCACCTTGACAGTCACCATTTGTATGTTGTCCATGAACTATTTCACAGGGGTGCCACAGATCTGTGGATGGAACTATAGATGTGAAAATGATGTAAGTATTCAAAGCGGTAGCATGATTGTTGGCTTAATTAGTAAGAAAAAACGGGATAGTTTTGTGTAAATAAAATAATTTTAATATCGTTGATTTTTTACAGAGAAAATTGAAAGTTTAGAAGTGTCTTGAGGAATTTGTGGCAAAAAGTAAAGCTAGTTTGAAAAATATTGTAAACGATCTAATTCTGGTTCAAGGAAATATAAAATCCTGGAGGAAAATAGGTGCATTTTGTTGAAAGAGTTTTATTGAAAATTAGTTGGAAATGTTCTTATTCAAAAAACTATTAAGTTCTTTTGGCTCCTTAGATTTCAATTAACTTGGTCTTGATGTTGTCATGGATCTATCAAAAAAGCTAGGTTGGCTTTACAAGTTATATTATATCCATTTGATATTGTTGTACATAATGTGGATACATTGAAGAAATACTTTGATTAAACAGAACAAGGAAAAAAAAGAAGAAAAAAAAAGAAGAAATGTTTTACTTAAAATTCAATGCTTTTTGGATAGTTATTTATCATGCATTGTTGTCTTTAACCTTGAATGTCTTGAATTCATACTTGCCTTGCTCAGTAGTTCATTCCCCAAAGCACATGCTGATTGAGCTTACATAATTTCTTTCAATGTCGATTTTCTTCTCTCCCATTTCAGGACGTCATGTCGTCTGATGTCATCATAATGAGTCTTGCCAGAGCCTTAGCTGTTTTTTATGTTTATTTGCAATTTACTAAATTAAGGACCCTCGGATCAAAATATATATTAGGTAAGTAATTGTTATCTTATGTGTGTACTCAGTTGTAGTGAATATCAGTGTGCGCATGAGGATATTAGATTAAGGGACTCTTAAGCTTTGATAATGGTACAGTGGCAGATCTAGTTTTTCATTGGATGACCCTTTTGTAGAACAAGACTTTTTCTATGAACTTTTTTTTCGAGGGGTGGGGTGTCAAGAGCTTATATGGAATGCCAAATTGTATCAAATGTGTGAAAGGTCATCCCAATTTTCAGCTGGTCATTCAGTCCTGTATCAGGTCATGCCATACTCTAAAATGCTATTATGGTAATCATGTGAAAACCGTATCAATAGTTATTGAATAAAAACAGGTACTGTATGGTAATCCTTTAAGAATCGTTTTGCTTATCATGTGAAAAAAAAAAACCTTTCGACAATCATACGGTATCATATGATACTGTTTTGGTAATCACACAAAAAATATTTTGGTAATCTTATGTCCATGATTTTGGTAAATCATGTAAAAATTGTTTTGGTAATCATATGAAAACTGTTTTGGTATCATACACGTTTTGGCAATTATATAAACACCCTTGTGGTAAATCATGCAGAAACTGTTTTGGTAATCATATGAAAACCATTTTGGCAATCATAAAAACCATTTTGGTGATTATATGAAAATCGTTTTAGTAATCATATAGAAACCCTCTTGGTAATCATATGAAAATCGTTTTGGTAATCATACAGTATGAAAATCCTGGTAATAATACGAAAACCCCTGTGGTAATCATATGACAACCATTTTGGTAATCATATGAGTGGTAATTATATAAAAACCTTCATAGTAATCATATGAAAACCTGGTGTGACAAGTCAACTTGATAGGAACTCGTCTACATGTCACTGAAGAATGAATTTATGGATTTTCTACAGAATAAACAGGAAAAACCTGTTTTTCAGAGAATTTATGAGCACTGATTAAATATATTTTTAAAATGTATAGGCAGACCTTAAAATGATTTTCTCCCCTGAAGTTAATTTTTGGTCGTCCTAGACAGCTTGATGATGGGCTTCCTAATTCCTGTATATAAGAATGTTAAGAAGATTACAAAGAAATACATTATTATTCGAATCTGTTCTAGGTGTATTTTTTAGAGAGTATGCACAAAATGGCCGATCCCATGTAAGTTTATTGTAGCATTGTTGATTTGCGATTAATTATCCCCTCGCCAACGAAACATCTTTGCCATTCGTCCATCTGTCCGTCCACATCTATTGTACGTCCGGTCTCAGCTACTAGGGAACAAAAGATTGCTGCCCTACAAAAGGAATTCTAACCATTTTTATGAAAAGAAATTTATATAAAGGAGAACAAATGCATTCCAGACTTGAATAGCAGCAATTAATGGATTTGTTCTGGGATCAAAAAAAAAGTTGAATAATAGAACTGACGATTGAATTGAAATTATAATAAAGTGTCTTGGAAATAAATACTGAAAAAACAATACTTTTTTGCTAGAATAGAGTGGAAACATAAGACTTACAAGTTAATCTATAATGAATTTTCATTTTGATTTGGTAGATAGAACAGCCGTATTTGGTTTATAAGGAAAAAAGTTTAGCGTTTTAAGGCGGGGGTGGGGTGGGGTGGGGGAATTGTAGTGCAAGTAAGTGAGTGAAGGTTAGAATGATGAGTTGATTAAGAGTATATTTGGTAGAGGAGTGGATGGCAAAAGGTGGGTTGGAATGGATGATTTTAGGTGAATAGATGATTTTAGGTGAATGGATGATTTTAGGTCAATGAGGGATGGTAGGTGAATGGGGGATGGTAGGTGAATGGGGATGGTAGGTGAATGGGGGATGGTAGGTGAATGGGGGATGATAGGTGAATGGGGCATGTTGAGAAATAGAGGACGACAGGTGAGTGGAAGATGGTAGATGAAAAGAGGATGGCGGGGAGGGGGCTAGGTGAATGGGGCATGTTGAGTTTGATTGAAATGAGAGGATGGGAGTTAAAAGAAACTATGTTGGCTGGAAGATGGTAGAATGATTAGTAGATGTAGGAATTAGGATGCAGGTGGGATGGCATGGGAAAAAGGATGAGATGAAACGTGGGACAGAGTGGGATGGCATGTGGGACAGGGTGGCATGTGGTACAGTGTACCATAGAATGTGGATAGGATGTCATGGCATATAGGACAGGGTGGGATAGCATGTGGGACAGGGTGGCATGCCATGTGAAGCAAGGTAGTGTCATGGCATTTGTGACAGGCTGGGATGGCATGTGGGACAAGATGGGATGGCATGGGGACAGATTGTAATGACATGTGAGACAGGATGGCATGCTGTCTGGATTCAGGTGGGATGGGAAATGGTGGGATAGCATGTGGGATAGGATAAAATGGCCTGTAGGACAGGGTGGAATGGCATGTGGTACATAAAAGGATGGCATGTGGGACAGGGTAGGATGGTAGAGGGAGGGATGGGATGTGGAACAAGGTGGCATGGTATATGCTACAGGGAGGGATGGCATATGGTACAGGGTGGCATGGTATATGGGACAGGGTGGCAAGGCATATGGTGAGATGTCATCTTGATTGCAGGTGTGATGGCATATGGGTCATATTGTGGAGTGGTATCTGGATTTCATGTGTGATTTCCTGTAGGGAGGGATTTAGGATGGGACATACAGAACAGAGGGTGGGATGGCAGTTGTGACATAGGGTGGGAAGCATGTTATTAGCAGCGAGGGGATTTGTATCATTTGCGATGTCTGGTTAACTAATCATTTAATCTCCAACATTTGCAAGCATTTAGCGATTAATTGCAACAAGCTTCACCCAAAAATTTGTAAAAAAGAACGAAACTTTTTCAATCAAAATTAATGCAATCATATGCAAATTTCATCTTAAAATTAAGTGCTAAGCTGATAAAACTAGTTGCAAATGTGGGTTTAGATGACCTCCAAACAGGTTTAGAAATAATATATCAGCAAAAACTGTTGCCGATTTTTAACCTTTACTTGCTTTGCTGTAGTGTTACTTCCCTGGTATATGACATAGCTGTCACAAAATAATTTATGTACAGACCGTACCCCAGTAAGCTCAATTTAGTTTTTGAAGTGCACCAACAATTAGTTGAATTCATAGTTCTGGCCATGGTTCTAGCTCATACACTAGGCCGCCCACAGCATGTTTGCAATTAATCGTTTTAAAGTTTTACTAAACATTTTTTAAGAGTTGCCAGTGATTAGCGACCAATCGCTAATCGTTAACAGCACTATAACATTGACAGAAATAATGTTTTAATAAATTAGAAAATATATGTTCAAATGTTTTGTACAATGTGAAATATCTTCAAATGACTTATTATTTCTATCACATGCAATGAAGAAAAAGCCAGACTTTATGTCTCCTTTAGAGATTGATGCTAATTCCATTCTTTATATTAATATTTACAAAGAGGAGTAGGTACATCTTTCCTGTACTAGCTTTATCTAGGAAAGCTACAAAAAGCTTCAGACTCATTTTGTATTTCTAGTAAACCTTTATAATTATAAATTGTGTTCTTAGCTAATTTTAGCCACAAAAATAATTCTTTAATTCCTGTTAGGTTTCATTCGAAATATATTTATTTTCTTTTTTCAGGCATCGCTGGGTTATTTACCATATTTTCAAGTTTTCTGTTTTCAAGTGCAGTAATTCATCTGTTTGGGCTGGAACTTACCGGCCTCAAGTAAGTTTTTCTATAATTTATTAAATCAGATGCTACCGTTTCCACTGCACGTTGATGTTAAAATGAAGTCAATGAGTCAATTGCAAGAACCTTTATTCAAACCTACTTAAGCTTTTTGCAGAAGTAAATGCTAATCCCGTAACAATTATTTTGTAAGTTTTATTTTTGTATTCATTTCCCCTTTTGGTTTTGAAGTTGATTCAATGAATTATTTTTTGGTGTGTGCATGTATGTATGTGTGTGAGGGTGCATATGTGGGTGTGTGTATGTATGTATATGAGGTGTGCAGCATGTGTGTGTGTGTGTGTCTGTGACAGCAAGCTTGTTAATATAATATCTCAAGAACATTAAACTACATTCCTGTCATATTTGGCACTGATAATCCATGGTATGTAGATGTGCCTTATTGTTTTGGGTGGTGATGTCATGCATATTAATGAGTAGGCAGAGCTTAATGTAAAATCTTGAAATACTCATATTTTAAGAACCGCATGTCTGGTTTGTTTCTTATTTGGTTTGGTTATGATGTTAACTGGTGTGTACATGCTTGCTGTATATTAAAATCATTGAATTTCATTAACATTCATTGTGTGTGGGGCTTAATATAATTGTGCTGAAAAGAGCTTGTTAACACGATATCTCAAGAATGATAAACTACATTCCTGTCGTATTTGGAATGTTGATAGCCCATGTTCTGTAGATGTGCCCTATTGTTTTTGTTGGTGATGTCATGCATATTAATGAGTAGGTGGGGCTTTAGGTAAGAATCTTGAAATAGTCCAATTTTAACAACTACCTGTCTATTTTGATTCATACTTGGTATATTTATGTTTTTAGCTAGTGTATAGATTTATAGTTGAATATCATTAATATACGTAGTGGGTGGGGCTAAATATGATGATGCTGAAATGAGCTTGTAAACACAGTAACTCAAGGACAATACATTAGATACATCATAGGTCATATGTGGTACACAGATAACCCATATTTATGTTTGTGTGCCCTATTGTTTTTGGTGGTGATGTCATAGGCATATTGCTCAGTGAAAAAGTGATAAATTTATAGCAACCATATGTCTGTTTGCATCATACTTGCATATTCGTTGTCAGCTATGTTGTCAACAGGTTCTATCTCTAATATGTGTGCTCTAATGTGAAAATGTTCCTAAAAACTGTGGTACACAGATGAGTTATGGTCTGTATATGTGATCTATAGGTTTGGTAGTGATGTCATGTAAGTGGGATTTTCTGGAAAATTCTAAAACAGTGATAAACATGCAACTGTTTACATGGTTTGCATTATACAAGTGTTGTCAACAGGTTCTATTTTATTAGGCCTAATTTGCATGGTGGGCTTTGCTTATGAATATGTTATTTAGAATATATCATAGTATGCAATGCTTGTTAGTATAAAACTTGAAAATCAACTAACAATGAAAGAATGTATCGGAACCACTCAACATTTTGATTTTCTAGTTTGCTGTAGAATTGGTGCTTCTGTGTTTTAAGTCTGATAATGAGGAAGTCTTGCTTCTTGTATTGGTGGTAATTCTGATATTGATGTAAAAGTGAATCCACTTTCTGAATCAGTTCAATTGCCAGTACTGTTTATTCTAAGCTACTTCAGCCCTTTTGTGGAAATTAATGCTAATCTCTTTACCATCTATTTCTAAAATTTATTTTGTATTCATTTCCTCTTTTGGTTTTGGTCCTCGGTGTACTTTTATTCACTGGTACTTCACAATTACAGCAATCGGTTATGGACATGCATCTCTATATAACATTAGCTGTTAAGAAAGTAATTTAAAATACCCACTTCTTTTGATATTGGTCCTGATGTGACTTCAGTCACTGGTTCTTCACAATTACAGCAATCGGTATCAGTTATGCACATTTTTTTTGACATGACAACAAGAATAGCCTTGAATTTGTAAATTTCAATCCTCCACCAATCATTTGAATCTCCATATGACAATTCAAATTTAGCTAGAAAAACAGTTTTTTAGTGCCTAAAATTTAGAACATAATTAGAATTTAGAACAGAAAGACATATTTTCTAATAGTACTAATGTATTTTTTAAAATATGTCACAAAGGGAAAAAATAGGTTTTAAAGAAAATAATTTAGATCTTAAAAAAATAAGCCTTGATGATAAACAATATTGTTTGTAGAAATTGTAAAACTTATTAACAAAGTAAGTGTTGGTGTCTGGTAAGTGTCAGTGTCTGGTAAGTGTCAAGAATGAACATTGAGTAAATGTATCACTTTTGGAAGGATACTCATCTAGAAAATAAATCAACAAATGTAGTTGATGAAATTGTTTCAAGTTTTAGTTCCTCAAATTGTGAGTCGTAAATATGTAAAGAATTCAAAAGAAATCAAACAAATTTTGATATTCATCCTATCATCAGGCAGAAGTGTAGTGTACAGTGTCTATCAATGCCTGCAAGTGTAATATCCTGATGGTCACTTCACTCAAACCTTGGCATACACCCACCACTTGTTTTAAAATTGTTACAAAAAATTCCAAGTCAATTAGGACTACTGATTGGTCATAGGGTTTCGGTATTGACAAATTTGTACATAAATGCACCTTATAGCTTGGCTGAAAACTTTAACATTACAATAACCACATCGAGTGGTTTTGTGCAGAATTTTAAAGTAAATGAAAATGGAAGCACTTATCGTAATTTTTTTGGGAAATATTGGAATTTATCAGGAAGAAGAGAAGAATAGATTTTAGAGAAAATAAATCTTGTTTTAAGAAAATATAAGTATTGACATTGTAAACTGTGTCATTTGTCAAAATGTTAAAACTTGTTAACAAACATTTTGTTTTGTGTTAGCGCGAGTCATAGCTATACAAAGAATGGAAGCAAAAGAAGATTTTGACATTTATTCTGTCATGAAGCATGCACATGTTCAGCATGTCTGAAATGCCTGCAAGTAAATGGGTGGTTGCTTCACTCGAACCTTGGTCTAAACCCACCACTTATATTTATTTGGTTGTAACATTAATGAAAATTGTGTACTTGTTACGTTTGGTCATACTACATATTTAAATTGAAGTGTTGGTTGAATGAGATATTATGTGGGAAGACCTAAAATATCAATTGTTTTTAAAGCAATTTAAGGCAAGATCTGCGCTCAATTTTTATTTTCTAAAGTATAACTTCCACAGAAATGATACTTGGGTACAAGAATGATTAAATAAAAAAAAAAATTGTATTGTCCTTGACCTGATTTATGCATATTAATGAGGTCAATCAAAATGGCGGCCATCCAAAAAGGGCATTATTTTAAATTCATAAAACTCAAAACATATAAAAGGTAGGGACCTGAAATTTGCTACAGATATGCAGGAAACCTGTAAAAAGAACTTATGACTACAATGGTGTAAATACATATTCAAAAACATATATTCAAAAACTTCACATGACAAGTATACAGTATTTCCGTTACAAAATTCCATGCTAAAATGCACTTGCTTCATATACATTGCCTTCCTTTGCAGCTATTTCTTGTTCTGTTGCTTTCTTCTTCATAGATTTAGCCTTTATCTCTTCTTTGTGCTTATTTTTGATACATCGATCGTCACAGTTTTTAAAAAATTGTGGAGTATGAAATCCAGCTTTAATGCCCATTTTGGAAAAACTTTAAAACTTTAGCCGTGTCACCCTCATTGAAGGAAAGTATAGCTGTTTCTAATCTCTTTCTACCAGCAAATATTTCCTTTGGACACTTAGACCAAATAATACTCTGGAATGACTCATTAGTATTTTAGGTGCCACCATGAGCACAATTTTCCAACAGATCATGACTGGAGAGAGCTGTAAATACCGGCTTTATTGCATCCAACACAAACCCAAGCAAACTGTTCTTGTTGGCCTTTGCTATATCCCCCTTCATAGATGGACACCAATCTCCACATCTAGTCTCATGTGTCTTTCCCCTATGTTCAAAAATTACCCAAATGTCATTTTCCATATGACTAATATCTCCTCCACTGTTTCTGATGGCAGCACCATAGTGACCCTGAATGACATGAATAGCCTTTTGCATCAGCCTTCCAGGTCCTTTGTATTTTTTGGCACCATCCATAAACTCTATTCCTTTACTTTTGTTCACAACATCCTTCAATCTTTTGCCTATTCTCTTTTGAACATGTCCCACACATTCATATTCGATGATAACTTTGTCCTTTTAAATTGGGATGTTTGCTTCTGTGACAATACTAGACATAACTCTTGCTTTCACAGGTTCTGTAAATCTATTTCCCCAAAACTTTTTCCAACTTCAAAATTTTTTCAAAAATAGGCCACAAACTTTCACAATGAGAAACAGCTGATAAGAGGTCATTACTACTACATATGTACATAGACAAAACTTGCATGCCTATTGTGTGTAACTCATTCATGTTTGTCTAAGCAAGACAGGATGTGGATGGTCATTTACTTTGACCGGGATTTACTATTAAGACATTCCTGCTTTGATAAAAACTATTTGTTAGAAAAACTGTCTGATTGGATCCATGACATTTGATATTTCTATTACATGGGTATAGGTCCAGGAGAAGTCTTTATGAAAACAAAAGAGTCTCGTTCTCTGCATTTAAAGCTGTTGGTGTTTAAATGATGAAAATTGGTTTAGTATAACTGGAAATATTTAAATTGATAGATTATGGGTATAAATTTTAGTAGAATTCATGAAAATTGATATCTTTTTTAAAGCATATTTTCATTCTTTTGACCTCTTTTTCACTAAATTGTAGTTGGAATGGACTAACATGAATCATCATCTAAAAGCTAAGAAATTTATCTGTAAGATAATATAAAAAAAAAACTTACAATTTTTTTGAATTATTTTGGCATTTTTAGGGCAGGTTTAAGTTGTTTTGATTTGATGCTTTGTCTGGTTCCACTTTTAAAGTTATTTAAAAAAAAAAGGGTTTTTATGCATTATAGATAATGATAGAAACCTTTATGTCAAAAAGATTTATAAAATGTTCCTCAGCATTTAAAAAAACAATTTGGTACTTTGTCTTGAATTAGATATTTTAAGTTCTTGACAAGGATGTGTTTGAGAAACAACTATGTGTACGTTTGAAAAACAACTATGTGTACGTTTGAAAAACAACTATGTGTACGTTTGAGCATAATTTTCAGATTATTCAATAGCCTCATTTGATGAATCAGTTATGTTAGACTTTTAGCTACTGTTAAATAACATCAATCTTAGTACTGGTGATACAATAATATAGATCTATGGGTGATTCCGTGCATTTAGCGTGAGTTACAGTACCTGCACAGAGTCTCCCCTGAATTTCCCTGGGACCCTCCCAGAGTAATGCAGGGGAGATTCTGTGCATGTAATGTGAGTAATGGAGCACCGAAATGCCACTAGAAAGTATCAAGAGGAAAACATATGTGGTTGGAATATTTTTGACAAACATATGTTAGCAAGTTCAATTATAGCTTAAAATTTAAGCCTTTGTTCAGCTAACAGGTGGTACGACCCTGGAAGGTATCGCTGGCCCAGGAAGCCTTCTCACAATAGTTCACTTATCAAATGATCATGCATATACAGTGTGATAATTGTCATATAATTTTCCCCCTCCGTGGAACTCTTAACCACAAGAGCTTTCATGAACACACTTGCGAACCTAAAAACCAACCAGCATCTTGAAAGAGGAAGAGATATGAGTGAGTCAAATCGGAAGTGTTTGGCTCTGAAGTACCCCCTTGACTGTTAGTCTAGTGTATTGTGTATTTCAACATGAAAGTTGTTGAGGTTCCTGGATTTTGGAAATCTTTTGTAAGGAGTTCTTGTAAAATTCAAGGAATAATGATTTTTTTTTTTTTTTAACAAGTGCTTTCATACTCAACTAACATAGCTATAAAGAAACAATTTGTTAGCATAAGGAATTTTAAAGGTTTTCTTATTGTGATGTCATACAATTTTAATAAAATTGCCAAATTCATTATAGTAAGGCCTTTGAATTCAGCTTGTTATAAAATGGTCAATATACTGATTTTGAAGAAGTTTTTTGCGATTTTCATGGTTTATAGCATATTTTCGTGGTTTTTAGCTTATTTTGATAGTCTATAGCATATTTTTATGGTTTTTAGCATATTTTCATGGTTTTTAGCATATTTTTATAGTTTATAGCATATTTTCAGGGTTTTTAGCATATTTTCATAGTTTATAGCATATTTTTATGGTTTTTAGTATATTTTCATGGTTTATAGCATATTTTCATGGTTTATAGCATATTTTCATGGTTTATAGCATATTTTCTTCAAATAATGCTGAGATTGTTGCTACCTGTCCATGGGTACCTGTCCATGGGTACCTGTCCATGGGTACCTGTCCATGGGTACCTGTCCATGGGTACCTGTCCATGGGTACCTGTCCATGGGTACCTGTCCATGGGTACCTGTCCATGGGTACCTGTCCATGGGTACCTGTCCATGGGTACCTGTCCATGGGTACCTGTCCATGGGTACCTGTCCATGGGTACCTGTCCATGGGTACCTGTCCATGGGTACCTGTCCATGGGTACCTGTCCATGGGTACCTGTCCATGGGTACCTGTCCATGGGTACCTGTCCATGGGTACCTGTCCATGGGTACCTGTCCATGGGTACCTGTCCATGGGTACCTGTCCATGGGTACCTGTCCATGGGTACCTGTCCATGGGTACCTGTCCATGGGTACCTGTCCATGGGTACCTGTCCATGGGTACCTGTCCATGGGTACCTGTCCATGGGTACCTGTCCATGGGTACCTGTCCATGGGTACCTGTCCATGGGTACCTGTCCATGGGTACCTGTCCATGGGTACCTGTCCATGGGTACCTGTCCATGGGTACCTGTCCATGGGTACCTGTCCATGGGTACCTGTCCATGGGTACCTGTCCATGGGTACCTGTCCATGGGTACCTGTCCATGGGTACCTGTCCATGGGTACCTGTCCATGGGTACCTGTCCATGGGTACCTGTCCATGGGTACCTGTCCATGGGTACCTGTCCATGGGTCTTGAAGTATCCTTTTCGCATATGTTATTACTTCACCAACAAAGTTGTATTGAGGTTATGTTTCACCTGTGTTGTCAACTTGTTTGTGTGTTTGCCAAACATATCTCAAAAAATAATGAACAGATTATGATATTGCTGTGTGGAGTCAATAAGAAAGCAGTGATTAAAATTCGGGGGTACTGTGGAATAGGGGAAGGACAGAAATTGAGGGCTGGTGATGTTTTAGGCAGGTATTTGTAGTTATTATAGTCCAATGGAATGTTTTTGGCAATGATTTTAATGCCATGAAAGGAAATTTAGATCAATTATTTTGCCTTTAAACAATTGGGAAATCCAAACAGTTACAGAAAATGATGGAATGTGAGTAATGCCCGAATGGAACACAGAACAGGTAGCAAGATATTTGAGATCAAAAAGAATGATTTTGGGAAAGAAACTTGAGTTGTCCGAACAATTTCTGTGGTAGATTGTAGTGGGGATGGGGCTATGCAATAACGATATGAAAATGTAAAGCATAGTGTGATTTATTAGGGTGGCAGAGTTATATGCCCTGAATGCTTCCTACTTGACAAACTTGGCGATACAAAGTATGTCAATAAATTAATTGAATATGAATCCTTGAACAATCAAAGGAAGGTGCAACCCTATCTATTATTTTGTCCCTATACTCCATTTAGCAATTGCCTTGTTAATCAAGTTCTGAAGTAGTTGAGCTATACTAGTGGGTTTGTGAGTGGTAAAGTGAGCGGTTTATTAATCTGAATAAAGGGGACAATAAGTTGAAGTGTTTGAAGTTGTCCACAGACAATTAGATATGCGGTATAAAGGATAAAATATTTGTTCTCGACAACCATATTTGTCTCTTTATTCCTCCACAGTGAGGCCATGCCTTTCTTTCTTCTTCTCATCGATCTTTCCAAAGCCAGCTCACTTGCTAAGTTTGCGCTAAGTAGCACATCTCAAGGAGAGGTGTCTGAAAACATAGCCAAGGGTATGGCTATCTTGGGGCCCACCATCACCTTGGATGCTCTTGTAATGACACTGGTCATTGGAGTAGGAACATTGTCAGGTATGTTATAACCTGAAGTTATGGAAGTTTTTCTTCATTTTAGAGTTACAGACTTATACAAAAACATATCTTATTTCCAACATGTTCCGTTTAGCTGTCTCTGTGAAATAATAGGTGTAACATACAAGAATGATTTATTTTGTAATGAATATTTAAGACTATCTCTCGCTCTCTCAGATATTTATGAATGTTGATGTAGTCATTGTTAAGGTTTTTGACCACAATAGTATTTCCTTTGATGTAACTGATGTTAGAGAAAATCAGGGGTCAAAAAGAAAAAAAATTCCTACTCTTCCACAGAACAGTACTTTCTTAAAGAAAAGAAAATGTTCCAGATCAGATATCACTTTCCAACTGTTTTGCCAATAACAGGACAAATGACAATTTCCTTTCTTCAAAATGGGCTTTAATTTCTACTTCATTGGTTAATGTGTGCAAATATGTATGTCGGGTATTAGTTTTTACTTCAAGTTATACCTTACTTTCCATGCTATAAATATGCAATTTGGTCCTTGACCTGATGCTAACACACTTCTAATCAACCTTAGAAACATAGTTACCAGCCCAGCCCTGACCTCCATAATACCTCTAACATCCCTTACTCTTTTTCAGCGCGTTGTTTTCACAACATCGCTGGAACTGGTCAAAAATTTCTTTATAAAATGTTCAACTTTTTCTAACATTTTTCTTACTTTGCAGCTCCTACTATGCAGGTTTTTCTGCTGTTTGACTCTCGTCTACTCTTTTCAAATCTTCTGAGGTAAGACAAGGTGGCCATGGGACTGGGAAATATTCGGTACGACTTACAGGACTTTTCCCATTAAGCTTACACTTACTTTAGAGTCTTTTTACTTCCATCCGTACAAGACGGATTGCTAGAATGGAGACGTGGTTGGGAGCACAATCCATGTGATGCCATTGACAGTAACTTGGGCAGGTACTTGGCCTTTTTCACAGGCAGTATTTGGGGCATTTTTACATTTTACCGCTAAGCAAAGCAGTTTAAATACACGCCGACTTTACACTACTGTTGTGGTCCCTCTCTCTCAGACAAAAAGGAACAGAGTTAAGGAGTTTCTGGAATTCTTCCTCTCTTAAGGCCGTTCACCTCTGGGCTAAGAGAACATGATCACAGATCTTTCATCTGGCCTCAGTGGAACTCCCACAGGATGGGTGTTTTTCCCACAGGATGGTCGTGCTTCCCTCAGGTGACTAGAGTGATCTGGACTTCATTCGGCACCCCGGACGTAGGTCTGTCCACGTCCATGGATAATTGCAAGCTATTGATTCTCTGCATCCTTCCTACTGACCTGTGAGTTTTGGAGTCGCCGCATTCGCTTTCAAAGGGGACTCACTAGATGAGTTACGTTTTCCGTCTTTTACGTTGGTACGGAGAGTACCAAGCAGGGTAATGTATGACCGGTAGCACCCATTTGGCTTGTTTAGTCACGGGCTCCTAGATAGCCGTTGCAGTCATCCACTGTGGTTTTGGGGAGATAAACAAACCTTCTTTAGCTTCTTGCATCCCTGTGGTTCACACAAGTTGTCTAAGGCATACAGGGGAAGCTCCGCTCGAGCCACCCCCCACATACCCACTTGGAGAGTCGAAGCTTTAGTTAAGAGTTTTCTGCTTTCTGTGGACTCTACTAAGCGCAGAAGTGCTTTTTGTGCACCTCCCCCCCCCCCCTCTCTTGAGGTCATTGTCACCTTTCACACGGAGCCGGCACTCGTTCTGCCTTTTTCCGTACCTTCAGACCTACCACGGAACGGGTATGGTGCCCCGTCTGGCGTCTTTGGAGTTGGTTTAAAAGTATGCAGCCGATGTTCGGCGTTACAATTACATAATTCTTTTCGTTACTTTGTATTGTGTCGCGAAACACTTTCCTCTGGATCTTCCTAAATCAATCTCTTAAAGTGGTCGGCACTGTTCATGAAACAGCCAGGGTATGCACTTAGGTTCGAGGCATGGTCCCTTTCACAGGATAATTTGTACAGCCATTTGGAAAACGCAAGCTGCAGTTATTCCCTTGTATTTGCTTGACTTGTTTTACGAAGTTCGTGTTACCCCGCTAACTTTTGCTCTCGCGAAATTATGCGCTAACTAATTTTTTCCTTGGTTTGGGAATTCTTTAATTCCCTTTAGCTAACACACGTTTTTTCCCCAATCGTGCTTTTACTAGCCGTTTTCGTCTTGTGGACAAAGTTGGGAGTTTTCTTGCGTTATTTTAGACACTACTATGATGTTTATATCGTGTGCGATTGGCATATTTTCCCGAGTTTTTAACTCCGGCTCATGCGACATTTGCCTCAGTTACTGTTAACGGAAAGTGACATGTTTGTTTTGCCTGTAACTAGGAGTGGTTTACTGTTTTATAGTAATTCCTATTCAGAGGTTTTTTGTCCTTAAAGAGAATACGGATTCTAGTCCTTTAAGTAGGGTAAAATTATTGCGAGTATTAGGACCAGCCTTTTAAAAATTGGACTTCGACCTGAAGTCCCTGCCTTCTATTCCTCGGTTGCAATCTGATTGCATATTTATAGCATGGAAGGTAAGGTATAACTTGAAGTAAATTTACCCCGCTAAGCCTAGCGTGGATATTTATGAGAGTAGTACTTACCTTCCATGCGTCCCAGCCCGCCTCTCCTCTCGTTCAAGCCTCGGAATGTTAAGTGAAGGATCTTAGAGGTATTACCGAGGTCAGGGCTGGGCTGGTAACTATGTTTTTAAGGTCGATTAGAAGTGCGTTAGAATCAGGTCATGGACCAGATTGCATATTTATAGCATGGAAGGTAAGTATAACTCTCGTAAATATCCCCACTACGCTTAGCAGGGTAAATTTACATGATGTAGTATCCAGTTGTGTGCAATCGTATATGTGCAAGCAGCCATGATTAATTGTGCTGATAATTGCAGGCCAGGTGGGAAAACCTTTTTCTTACTGGAAGAAATTATTTTTATGAAAATTTTGTTTGACAATATATCTTTTTTTTTTTTTTAAAGCAGAAATCAAGTTATTGATCATTGTTGCCACATGCTTGTAAAAAACAGTAATGTTGGAAATTTCACTGTGCCTGCATAAAAAGCACTGTTCCTGCATAAAAAGCACTGTTCTCAGAACAGTCACTGTTCTCGGAACAGTGGGAAATTTGACCCTTGAATATGAAACACAATTTCATGTGAGGATTACTTCCAAGATTTTATAGTGAGCTTTCTGCACAAGTTATTCCCTTGAATCAAAGAATATATAGAATTTGTTTCTTTTTGCCCTCTCTCATGTAAGATAGCCATATCTGATCCATGAACTGATCCTTTAATGCAGCAATCAAATAGCATCTTCAAATACCCCCGTCAAGCTTACACCTTTTTCACCTTTTTTTTTTTTTTTTTTTTTTTTTTTTTTTAGGTGAAGATTCACCCACCTGCAATATTTATTAGGCAAAGATTCACCCGAGTCAAAACATTTTGGGGTCAAGAATCACCACAGCAAAAAGAATTGGGTCAAGATTCACCTCAGCCAATTGTTTTAGGTGAATTAAGATTCACCATAGAGGAAAAATGTTTTTTGGTGTTGATGCGATAGCATCAGGAACCTATGCAGTCATAATGGCGTGGGTGTATGTATGTATGTACATATCTCGGAACAGTGGGAAATTTGACCCTGTAATCTTGAGACAAGTAGCAAACTGCACACCATCAAACCCAAAATTGAGATCAACGTCCCCTTGCACAGTCGCAACCACAGGGAGGATGTTGTTATTACCCGCATCCGCCTCGGCCACACCTTTCCCACCCACTCTCACCTACTTTCCGGCTCCCTAGCTCCTCTCTGCCCTACATGCAACACCGATTAACTCCAGATTACACCTCTCCCCCTCCATCTCAATTTCCGATCTTTTCAAGAACAATCCTCTCAACTTCATCACCTTTCTCCGCAACAGCAATTTATTCCACCTGATCTAAACCTCCCTTTCCTTCCCTTCTCTGCCTTACCTTCAAAACCTTCCATTTATTACCTTAACTTCTGTCTCTTATTCACCTTCTCTCCCTCCTTCCCTCTATTCCCACCTTTCTTTCTTCTCTGTCCTAACTCAAGCGCTTTAGATTTTAACATCCTTTTGGCACATTTGACTGACTGTCGCGGTGCTGTTATACATCACAAACCAAACCATACCAACACTCAAAACCCTGAAATAAAAGTGAAATTTCATTGTGGCTTTTTGATTCAACACACTTTTTACACACTGAGTCAACATTGAGAGTTCTAACATTTAGGCCATACATTTTAAAAGTAACAGTACTACTAGACCCAAGTCAAGATTTCATTGGTATGAAATACCTCTCAACAAGCTTCAAAATTACCTCATGTCAATACAAATTGGGAACATTGGACTTCCATCTTTATTTTCTTGCAATAAAATTACCTCAAAAATAACCAAAAGTGCTGTCTGGAATCACATCATCAAGTATTAAAAGTTACGTGATTGGTTCATAAGATAGCGAAATTTGCAAGCTGTAAACATTCAGTCAACTATGCATTTAAGTTGTCACTGTATGTTCGTAGTGCAAATATGTTACAACACAATATATGCACAGGTACGTACAGGTCCTGGATTAGCTTTCAGCGGAATGCTATTTATGCAATCAATGTGCTGGTGAAAAAGAAGTGTCCTTAAAATACAGAAAATAGTTAGCACTTATTATTTTTTAGTTTGACTTTACTTACTTACGCCTTCTCACTCCTTGCCGGGATATAGGCCACGGATGAAACCCCTCTCGATATTGATTCAAAGTTAAAAAGTTTTGGACGCACTTTCATCATTAAAATTAGGATTTTCGACAAGGATTTACACAGGCGGCAATAGTATTTAGGCAAAGATTAACCTGATTAAGAAAAAAAATAGCGAAAGATTCACACCACCCAAAAATAATTTGGGTCAAGATTCACCGATGCTGCATATTTTTGACCTAAACATTTAACTTTGATTCTTGAACTAAACTTGAGGGGTATTTGAAAGTGATGTTTGACTGCTGCATAAGCTTCGGTATCACATTGCAAATATGAAAATTTGGGTCTCAACCTTTCTGTTCCTTTCTCCTTTGTAGGTATCAGGACACTGGAGGTGATGTGCTGCTTTGGGTGTTTGTCAGTCATCGCCAATTACTTTGTATTCATGACGTTCTTTCCAGCATGTTTGTCTCTGGTTTTAGAGGTGAGTTTGTGAGGACCATGTCAAGTAAACCACTTAGCATTGACATTTATAAAGTGTAAATTGATCAAACCTGATTGCTACCTGTGAAAATGGTATAGTTTACAGTATTATCAATGGACCATCTGGAAAGCAGTCATCTTAAAGTTGTTAGTATAATTGATTTATTAAAAAGTTGCTGATTGAAAGCACAGACTGCTTGTTATGCTACGGGTCCCGGGCTCATTCTACAGTTCATCTTCATTCACCAGTGCCACACAACTGATATATTAATTGGCCATGGACATCTCTTTTTAGCCATAGCTGCTGAGAGGATGTAAAATACCTCACCTACCTACCCACTTACAGGCTGTATTCATAATTACAATTTGTTTTTTTGCATGCATATTGTTTGGAAGCACCTTATATGCATTTATCACATCCAATGCAAAATCGCAGTATGAAGGACAAAGACGTATATAAAGGAAAGTTGTTCTTAGAAACTGTTCTTGCCTGTGATGAAGAAAGGGACTACACTGATACATCACATTCCTTTGATTCTGCTTATTTTGGATGTTTACTAGAAGTAATGTTAACAGTGCCCTTTATTCCACCTCTGGTTGGGGAAGACAATGGAACTAACATTTTATCTTTGCCTTTATGCTGCACAGGTTTCCAGTGACTTGAATGGCACAGGAGGTCTCCCTGTGTGGCAGCTGGGGCAGTTTGCCAAAGTTCTTGAAGAGGAGGAAGATAATAAACCAAATCCAATTGTGCAAAGAGTTAAAATGATAATGGTAAGATGGCACCTCAGAGCAAACTGTTTCAATTTTGAGTGGGAAAATAAATTAAGAATATTGAAACCTTTAATTACTGCATTACACACTGTTTTAATATCCAGCTTGTTTTTTTTTAAATCTCAAAGCAAAGTTCAGGTATTTTGTCAAACTTATTCGTACTACTTCGTTAAAAGTTAAATTCCTACTAGAGCTTTTAAGGCCCATCAGGCCAGTGTGCATCCCTGATTTTCTTGACGTAAGAGGATTAGAGCACATGACTCTCCCTGAATAGGATGCCAGTCCAGGTAAACTCACCAGCAGTGCTGGTACTCACTTTACAACTTTTAATTGGAGAAAGCAGAGTTGATTGTCTTGCTTTAGAACACAATGCTGGGTTCGTGGCAGAAATTGAACCTGGTGCCTTTTGCATAAGAGCATGACTTCTTGTTGAGTTGAGTGGGTTTCAAGGTGCTATACAAACAAACTTAAGCTGTATCACATGAAAACTGTAGCCAACAAAAATCAACTGTAAAAAACACCAAGCAAAGGCAAAGAGACATAAGTGGTCTAGCCACCATTGAATAAGTAGCCTCAAAAATACTAACTTGCAAAAAGTATAATGCATGTGGGATAGGATGGAATGGCCTGTAGGACAGGATGGTATGGCATGTGGTACATGGAATGATGGCATGTGGGATAGAGTAGGATGGCACATGGTACACAGTAAGGGATGGGGTGTGGGACAACGTGGCATGAGACAGGGAGGGATGTCATGTGGGACAGGGTGGCATGGTATATGGGACAGGGTGGCATGGCACATGGGACAGGGTGGCAAGGCATATGGTGGGATGTTGTCTTGATTGCAGGTGTGATGGCATATGGGTCCTATTGTGTAATGGTATCTGGATTTCATGTATGATTTTTCTGTAGGGAGGGATATAGGATGGGACATGCAGAACAGAGGGTGGGATTGCAGTTGTGACAGAGGGTGGAAAGCATGTTATTAGCAGCGAGGGAGATTTGTATTGTTTGGGATGTCTGGTTATGTAATTTGAACCAACTTTGTTTCATTCTTTTCATAGTATATACAATAAACACATTCTGTATGTACACAAATTATGGGTAGTAACATACTACAAACAATTCACATATTGATAGTGCTTGAATTATTTTGAACAGTTCATCTCCTAAGCCACTTTTGTAATTAAGGAATGTATATATCAATATCTTTGTTTCATTGTATGTATCATATTGTATACCTGTATATATCTGTACTTTGTATCAAAGTGTGCTTGAATAAATGTTTGAATCAAACGATCAGTTCATCTTCAAATTAAATATAGTGCTGAAAAGTGGGAGGAGAATTTTCATACTTCCCTAATGATTAGATTGTCCATGAATAAGAGGATATAGATATAGTAATCAAATAAAAAGACAGAGAAAGTAGCATAAAAAATGAGTTGAAAATTAAACCAGCTACATTTTAATTTATATGCATGAAGTATTATTCAGAAGTGCTTGAAATTGTACTAAGGTGATGTACATTGGTCTCTGAGTGAAATCATTTTTTTATATTTTTCCTTTGACAGTCCCTAGGTTTAGTGCTGGTACATGCTCATAGCCATTGGATAGATGGTAATGCCATGAAACATAAAATGGAAGGAGAAAACTTAAGCATCAGTCACTGGGACCCATCAAAAACCATTGAACCTGCAATGCCTTTGTGGCAGTTTTATTTATGGAGGTGAGTTTATAACTAAAAGATGATGATTAAATTAATCCTTGGTCACAGCTTGACAAGCTGGAGGTCCCGGGTTCACTCTCGATAGGTCTTTATTCACCAGTGCTTCACAACTGGTTTATGAAATGACCGTGGGCATCTCTATAGAACCATAGGTGTTGAGAAAGGGATGTAAAATGCCTACCATTGTAACAATCATGTTTATTTTTAAATCTTGCAGCATGGCTTAATATTTCATATTACATGATATTTCATTTTACTTACCTGTAGTTTTTTTTTTTTGCTTTCTTGGTAGAGAGGTTGTTTTTTATTTGTATAAGCACTTAGTTAAGCCTCACCTTGAGTATGCTATTCAGGCTGAAGAGTCCTTTTTATGAGAAAAATAAGTTCATTTTGGAGCAGGGTCAGCGAAGAGCCACTAGATTCATTCCCAAAGTAAGGAATCTCTCCTATGAATCTATGTTGCTAAGTTTTGATTTGATCACGCTTGAGTAGAGAAGAGTATGTGGCAATATAATTCAGGTTTTTAAGTTCCTATCTGGTAGTGATGCTTTGACTTCCTGTAATTTCTTGCATGTTTCATCTTATCCTTATTTAACACATGGTAACAGTTTGAAGTTGACCAAAGAGTTGATATTCTTGAGTTTAGGCTTTTGCAAAGGGTTGTTAATGAGTGGATTGGTTTGAGTGGGTGATTAGCTCCAATTCTGTTTGCAATTTCAAGTCAACATTGATAAGTTCTTCACTAACTTTGAGAGTCTTTGATTTGTTGTGGTGATGCTGTTTATTTGGGCTTTGTATGGGGTGACTGACCCTTCTTGACCCATCATCTTGTTGTGTTATGTGTGTACCTCTGTATGTAAATCTGATTGCATTCTCGCAGGTATTTTAATATGCCGTGCAGAATGTGTATAAAAAACAAAGAAATAAAAGTATAGGCTTGACTTAAATTCATGTTGTCTTTATTGAATGATGAATATAAAAGCCTGTTGTATGTATGTATATCTGTATAGTTACACATATTTAGTCACTCTTATTGGTATGGAATTAAAGGTATGTATCATATTTCACAAGCAAGATATTATCTTCCCATTTTTATTTGTATATCATATTTTTCACATCTTTGCAGAGTTACCCATCCCGATGTTGAGCAATTTGTCACAGGTTCAATAGCCGTCATTCTATTCCTCAAGTACATTCTGTGGGACACATCAGATGAGCTAGATATACATGATGTACCCTGTGGAAATGACATCAGTCATAACGGCCACGTCCCTGTAGATAATGGTGAGCCAATTGGGAACTTAAAGGAATATTCTCTTTAATTTTCATTTTCATGTATATGAATATCTCCATAACGATATTAAACAGAATATTAATGATACAAACATACAATTATTGCTTCACAATTTCCTTTCTTTTTGATTTCCCCAAATCATATGAGATCAACTTGTTTGACCTCTTTAAAAGGAATATTTTCATCATTTTCATTTTGATATGTATATGATAGAGGACTAATAAAGAAATATTTGGTGAAAAAAAGCATGTTGATATCTTATTCCAAACAGGAGTTGTTACATTCCAAAGATTTCACCATCATTGTGGAAAGAAATTAGAGTAGTATAACGTAAGATGTCATACTAGCAGATGCGAGATAATTTTTTTCATATGAATGAAAATGAAAATTCACAGCAATATTCTTTTAAAATATTGTTGTTGCTCTATTCAGATTTGCAGATATCTACAGAGGATGTGAAAGTGATTGAAGCCCCGTCCCCCATCTCAAGAGAGGTCCAAACAGATCCAGTTATGTTTGCGGAAGATGTCATATCTCCACCCAAAAAAGCTTTGTTCTCCTTGGGAGAAAGCAGTGACCGTGATTCAGAGAGTGGGAGTGACAGAGAGGAAATGGAATCAAAAAGAAGAAAATCAGTGGATGTTCAATCCAGAAGAGTTCAAGAAGACTTACCTCAGAGACCTTTAGATGAATGTGTTAAAATTCTCAATTCAGGGGTAATTTTTCACATTTTGGAATAGTGCTTGTATAAGTCAAAAGGGTGTGTTTGGAGTGCTATCAAATTTTAAATTAAAACAAACATTTTGATTCTTAAACTTGTGAATGTAGCATATTAGTTTTCAAGTTATTTTCTATCACAAAGCATAACATTTTGAATAAAGGTCTCTCAATTTTAGATAAGGTTATTTAGTTTTTTGAGTTATTGGTGATCCAAGGTTTAGAATTTGGGTAATTTCTTTAATTTTTAAACAAATAAAGGACTTTTACAAAAACATATTGGTGGAAAAACCATGTTGATATTTTATTCAATTAAGGAGTGTATTAAAAAGTGACATGCAGTGCAGTATACAATGTAATGTTATACTGGCAGATTCATGACAATGTTTTATGTATTTCTGTAAAAAGTTCTTTATTTAGAGTGCGAGGTATGTGAGCAAGGCATGTAAAATGCATGATATACCCCAATGTCAATAATTCAATACAAAAGTGTTTCCAATAATTTTGAAAGAGGTAATTAATTAATTTTCAAAGAAATACATAAAAACTGTGTTGGGTCTGCAATGTACACAGGACAATGCGAGGTCACTTTTTAACACACTGGTGAAATCTTTGAAATGCGATATCTCCTAAATGGAATAATATATCAACATGATTTTTTCACCAATTTGTTTTTAGTCCTCTATCATACATACATGAACAGTCTTGGGAATATTCCTTTAAATTTGTTCCTGAATTTTATGGGATGTCCTTGTTTTCATAATTTTCATTAGATTTTAAACTTCAGATTTTAGCTGATGTGGTCACTTGTTCTTAATTATTGATGAATAGTTAATTGACATCAATGTGTGATGTGTGATAATGCATGTATTGATATTGAGGATTTGTATATTATTTATGTTTTATTTATTTCAATAGGAGAGCCCAGACGAGCTGACAGACGAAGAAGTGAAACTGTTAGTCGTAAACAAACATATCCCATCATACAAACTGGAGGACATGCTTCAAGATGCAGTGAGAGGTATCAACATCAGACGCCAGATGCTCTCTGACAAATTAGCCAATAGTAGCGCTCTGGAGGAGCTTCCATACACCACATACGATTATTCATTTGTAAGTTTCACTCATTGTCTGCAATATTTAGTTAAAAATGGTGGGGAATAGATTAAATAGATATGACATGAAGTATTGTTATTAATTTTATGTATAAGGAACGTTTATTTAGTGCTTCACTATGCATGAATTGCACTGACGGGCAAGAATCCTCTAGTATTTGATCGATTAATGAGATTTCTGTATTATACATAAATTTCGGCTATGCTACATATAAATCAGTTTTCCAGAAATTGTTTATTTTAAATGATCTATAACTTGAATGATTTGGTTTTCATTAGGTGAATGGTGCTTGCTGTGAGAATGTTCTGGGATACATACCCGTGCCTGTAGGAGTGGCTGGCCCATTGTTACTGGATGGTGAGGAATTTCAGGTCCCCATGGCAACCACAGAAGGCTGCCTGGTGGCGAGCACCAATAGAGGTTGTCGAGCATTACATGTAAGTTATTTTGCCGTAATGATTATACAATTAAACATTTGATAAATGCATAGACATCTAATTTTTAAAGATATGTTAGCTGTCTGTAGACCTTCAAAATGTACAGTTAATGAAACATAAAAAATTAACCCTACTTTACCAAGGGTAAGAGGTGCAGTAGCTCAGTGGTTAAGGAGTCATGCTCATATGTGAAAGATACAGAGTTCAATTCCTGCCGTGCACACTGCATTGTTTCCTTGAGCAAGGCACTTTACTCTTCTTGCTTCAGTCCACTCAGCTGTGAAATGAGCACCTGCGATGATCTGGCATCCTGTCTAGGGGGAGTCATGTACTCTCATCCGTTTGCGCCATGGAAATTGGGGATCAGCACCAGGGATTAATGGCTCAAGTGGATTTAGCTACAGTCTTGGGACAAAACACATTGAAACACTTCGTGAAAATATGTGACGCTTTTTACGAACCTACTCTTCTATTGTGAATTATTTCACATTTAGAAAACATAAATGCTGGAATTTTGTGCTATTGCTTCTTCAATCACACTTCTTTCATTTATTGATATTTTAGAATTTTAAGGACATTCTTATAATATCATCGACGCCACCAGTATCCCCTTCCACTACCTCATTATCTTAATCATCTTTCCCTTCGTTTTTGTGTTTTTTTTCCTTCTGGAAATGATGTTAAAACAAAAATAAGTCTAACACAGAAAAGGGGGGGAAGGAGTTACAATTCTTAGAAAAATATTAAAGGAACATAACACTATAACATATGTACTTCTTATAATGCTGAATTGTTCCAACAGTTTTGTTCAAGATTGTACCTGCGAAGGGTGTCCAAAACACAGGTGTGTTTTTAGGGATTTTTTTAAAAAGAAGGCTTTTTCATAGATTTCTCTTCATTTTCTTCTGTACATAAAATGTTTTTAATTTTACTGAAAGCTAATGCTAAGAATGTGCAGTTTTCCATTCAAATATAAAAATATTATGCAAGCCATGTCACAAATTTGTATATCTGGTGTCAAATACTGCTATCTTTATGACGTTTTGCTTTTTGTGACTAATGACGATGTTGTTTTTGATAGAATATTTGAATTGAGAATATTTCCTTTCATTTGATACCACGTTTTAATTTTTCAGAGCAGGGAAAGTATGAATTTGTAAGTTTTGAAATTTTCTTCCTTTGTTGACCTTAAAAAACCATACACAAAGCAAACACTGTACGTACGCATAGGCTGCTTACACAACATGCGCTGTAAAGAAAGAAAATGACAAAATGGTACATGTAAACAAGTTACCTCTCGTTCCCTTTCAGCCGGTCCTGGAATTTCTTTGACCTCTTCTGGGCTTGGATTATGTCATTTATATTTGTCTTTATCCCTCTGTAACTCGTCAACCTAAATATTTCTCCAATTTCTAAAGAAAATCTCCTCGAAATTCGTCAGCTACACATATATCAAATGTTTGAATTTAGTGGAAATGCATCCACTCGTGCGCACATAGCAATCCCTACAGATTGCATACATGTTTACACCATACACCATTAAGAAGAACGTTCCATTTTAAACATGAGTACAGGATGTTTTTGGTTGCGATAATCTAAAATTCCAAAATGCACCAAATATTGCAACAAGTTTTACCAAAGATTAAAAAAGTTGAGGTAGGTATGAGCAAAATTTGAGTAGATTTGAACTATATGACTTATCTAATTTATATTTAGCAAAAATGAAATAAGAATTTATTTTGTAAGTATCGTTTTAATCTTTTTGAAGTAAAAAATAAAAAAAATTGGGTGATTTATTTACACAAAAAATGAAAATTATATGCATTTTAGGTTCCAAAGCGATAACATCAGGAACCTGTGGGGTCACGATGGCATGTGAGTGTACATAAGTGTGTGACGCTTAGCTTGTAAATACTTTGTTTTTGATAGTGATGTCATGCATATTAATGAGTAGGTGGGACTTTTGTAAAATTTTTGAAATGTTTATATTTTATCAATTGCATGTCTGTTTTGTTTCATATTTAGTATAATTATGTTAGCTGGTGTGTGTTTATGATGTAAAAACATTGAAATTCATTAATATGCATAGTGGGCGGGGCTTGATATGATTTTGCTGAAAAGAGCTTGTAAACACAGTATTTCAAGAACAAACTGGATTCATATCATGTTTGGTATACAGCTAGCTCATGGTCTGTAGATGTGCCCTATTGTTTTTGGTGGTGATGTCACGCATATAAATAAGTAGGCGGGGCTTATTGTAAAAAATCTTGAAATATTCATATTTTATCAATTTCTTGTGTTTAGTTTTATTTCATATTAAGTATAATTATGATGTTAGCTGGTGTGTGCATGTTCATCATGTAAAAACGTTAAATTTCAATAAATGCAAAGAGGGCGGGGCTTAATATGATTTTGCTGAAAAGAGTTTGCAAACACGGTATCTCAAGAATGGTTAACCGGTTTTATGTCATATTTGGTACAAAGATAGCCCATGTTCTGTAGATGTACCTTATTGTTTTTGGCAGTGATATCATGCATATAAATGAATAGGCAGGGCTAAGTGAGAAATAAGCGAGTGTATGTCCGCTTTGCTTCATATTCGGCATGAAAATATTGTTCATTATTGTGTATACGCTTATGTTATCAACAGATGTCATTAATATGCATGGTAGTCGTGGCTTAATGTGAAAGTGCTAAAGAATGTAAACATTATACTTTATCTCAAAAAAGGTATACCTTATTTATAAAATGTGGTACATACACAAATGGGTCATGGTCTGTACATATGTTCTAATGTTGTGGTAGTGATGTCATGAATAAATGAGTAGGCGGGCTTACTGACAAATTCTGGAAATAGGATAAATGAGCATCTGTTTTTACATCATACTTACTAGCCATGATAATGTTGTTAATCATTGTGCAAATGCTAATGTTGTCAACATTTTTATTGATCTGCATGGTGGGTGTGACTTATGAATAAATATCCTGAAACAAATATTTCATGATGTGCTATGACATCACAGGTAATACAAATTTTGCAAATCAATTAGCTTATGAGAAAACAACAAAAAAAAGCATCGGAACTACAAAACTTTTTGGTTCTAGTTTCTACAAAAACATTTCGATATGAACCCACACAAAAAAAGCAATATTTTGAAAGATAAAATAGAATACTTTGAAATGATACTAAATGTACCCCTATATGATTTTGGTATGGTCTCGAGATTATTTTATGAAATTGGATGTGCAAAAAATGCTAAATAATTCAGAATCTGAAAGAGTAGGTTGGGGTTAAAACTTACTCTCCTTTTTGATTTTTGATTTTGATTTTATAAAGACTAGCTTGATTTGGTCAAAAAGATGAGTGGAAACAAAACTGCAGGTCGTAGAAAGGTTAGGATAATACAGAAGGATAGGAGTGAGATGGGTGGTAAGCAATGGCGTGGTGGGTCATGTTTCACTGGGAAAGGGGGGAAGGGAAGTGCATTTTGGCGCCCCCCCAAAAAAAAAAACCCACAATGCTTATGAGTGCAAAACGTTGGGAACATAGATCTTAATTGCCATGGCATGTACCGTTTAGATGGCAGATAAATTCATTGAGTTCATTAGTTGACGATTTTATTCATGATTCCCCATATAGACACCCGTTGAGAGGGATTTCATCACATGACTTCTATTCAACTGGAAGTAATTTTGCAGGGAAAAGCATTTGCGCGTTGCACATTTCCGGCATCTGAACTTCATACAGCTCAGTCACATCACACGTAAAACAAATAGACTTGATCCTACTTGACGCGCTAGCACGCGCCGGTGATGAATACGTGCTGAGCATGTAAACACGCATTGGTCATATAAAACATGCTTTGGTTAAAATAAACTGGCCAGATGAATTAATTTTTTATAAAATGTTGTTTTAGAGACAAAATTATCTTCTTAGTACAGCAATCTTAAATCAGTGGTTTTTAATATGTCTATTAATACAAGATTTTAGCAAAATTATCTTACAACAATAATCTTACATAGCAACATGCAAAGGTATGTAAGTGTACTGCAGTGTTCTTTGGCCTACAAAATTGTGATGTTAACAAAAGTCATGTGACCTCATAACATTAGCTGAAACATCCTTATAGGGGCCCTAGGAACAATTTTTTTTTCCCAAACAGGATAGCAATGGCACACATTTCCTCTTGTCTGATTGACTTAAATTCTGAACCCTAACCTAATCTTAACTCAAATGAGTGCAATTGCAATCCTGTTTAAAAAAAAAAAATAGCCCTTAAAGTCCAGTGTTTTAAAATATGGGTGAAGCTCTGGTAGGGGACCCCAGTGTTTCACATGATTTTGATTGCAAAATATTGTGTCAAATCCAGGGTCTAAACCTTGCGTTTTTCCTAAATTTGGTAGCAGAAAATTCCTTAAAATTGTGTGAAGTCTATGGACGAATCCCCTGGAATGCTGGAAGCCCTGCATTTTTCATGATTTTGAGAGCAGAAAATTGCTTGATATTGTCAGGTTGAAGCCCTGTGTTAGGGGCCCAATGGGCTTGAAGTCCTGCCTTTCTTGTTATTTCGATAACAGAAAATTGCTTAAACTCATGTCAAAGCCCTGCCCTTTGACTGTTTGATTACAAAAAATTACTATCAATTGAGTCAAATTTAAGACCAAGCCCTGGTATAGGGGCCAATGGGGTAAAGCCCGCGGAAGCCCTCATCTTTCTTATCATTTGATAGCAGAAAATTGCTTTAAAACGAAATTGAATCAGATCTAGAGGTGAATTCTCCAGAAGCCCTGCATTTCTCGCTATTTTGATAGCAGAAAATTGCTTAATATTGAGTCAAATCCAGTTGTCTAGGGTCCAGTTTTGGGAGGCACCCAGGGGGCGAAGCCCTATGGAAGCTTAGTGTTTTTGGGCGTGATTTTGAGTTTCAGAAAATTGCTTTAAAATTGTGTCATTTTCCACAAGAAATTTAGTTAGAACAATGTTTCAAATTTAGGATCCCATTGACGACCACTCTTCTATCTTTAGTTGGGGTCTAGGGATAATTTTCATGTAAGAAGACTACAAGTTTTTTTGTGTAAATTTTACAGATTGCAGAAGTTGAGAATAAAAAGTATATAAAAGTGTATTCTCAGCACAATGTTTGCGCCCCTGTGAGCATTCGGCACCCTCTTAAAAATCTTCATCAAAGGGCAGTTGCATGGCCCCCTCTGCCACTACGCCACTGGTGGTAAGGAAAGTGCAGGTGGGATTAGGATACAGATATGCAAAAATTACTTAGACGGGTGTTGGTGGGGGCCTTGTTTGTAATATGTGTGCACAACATATTATCAGTGGCAAAGAGATTTTTATCATTTTACGATGCTTGAGGGGTTGTTAGTATTATGTGTGCATGACGTATTATCACTGGCAAAGGGATTTATTTTTGGTTACTTGCATTAGCAAAGGAACCTATGTATTCAACTTGGCGTGTGTGTGTGTGTCTGTGACACTTGCTTAGGTACGCTCTAACTCAAGATAGGAAAATCGATATGGAGTCACATTTGGTAGGTAGGTCCGCCATATTGTGAAGATGTGCCCTATTGTTTTTGGTGCCCGTAGGGGTCACCTGGGGTCAGATATCGGCCAAAAATGGAAAAACCTTTATTGACAATAACTCTTAGTGCCAAGATTCTGTACATTTGATATTTTGGGACAAGTTGTGTATGGAGTAGGGGAATATTTTCATACAAAATGGCCATGTGATTGAAGGTCAAGGTCAGGGTCAAAAACAATTTTTTGCTGGAAAAACTTTTAATGACAATAACTCTTAGTGCCAAAATTTTGTACATTTGATATTTTGGGACAAGTTGTGTATGGAGTAGGGAAATATTTTCATACAAAACGGCCATGTGATTGAAGGTCAAGGTCAGGGTCAAAAACAATTTTTTGTCAAAGTGCATAATATTGAATTTGGACTTGGACATTAAACTATGGACATTGGACTCGAATTTGACAATGATAATAACTCTTAGTGCCAAGATTCTGTACATTTGATATTTGAGACAAGTTGTGTATAGAGTAGGGGATTATTTTTTAACAAAACGGTCATGTGATTGAAGGTCAAGGTCAGGGTCAAAAACAATAATAAAATAATGAAAATAAGCTTGATGCCAAATAGTTATTGATTTGAAGAACAAATGATATAATTTATTTTTATGATTTACTTGAATTAAGTTTATTTGTTTTCCATTAAACACAGTTTTTGATAAGAATACATGGAATGGTGTAAATAGAAGTCCAGAGTCCATGCCATGATACCCTAAGAGCTGTTGAAAGACTAGTGTGGTTTCACATCAGCAAGGCCAGGAACTATCATTCTATTTTGCTATTACATAATACACTTTTATAACATTGACCTCGCTCTGTCTCATTGTGAAGTTACATTTAAAGTGTTATGGATATCTTTTGTGAGGTGGTATGAATGATGCATTCCAGTGGGTTGTATTATTGGTTTATATATATTCTTAAGAATAGAATTTCTGTCTAGCAGACCCCATCAGTGTGATATATTAAAAATACAAATTCCTGAAGTGTGATTAAATCTTGAATGCCACTGACATACTACAATCCAGGGTTCAATACTAAATGCACAAAGTATAAAGACCAATGAGCCTAAAAGCTATTTTAGTTTTGATGGCTGCTTATCATCTTTTATGTAAAAAAAAACAGACACCTGAGAAATATATAATTCACGCCACCTGTTGCATTAAAAAACAAGTCATAAAGATGTCAACAGAAAGTCATTGGTCCATGTTGCTGACCAGTTTTGTTTTCTTTGCCACCTGTATTTGTTTAGCTTAGAAAGGGAATTTACTGTGTCTTGTCTACCTCCATGTGTCTACAGACATTTTCTCCATGCAATAAAATGTAGAAGGTCACTTATGAGGCAAATACTAACCATGGAGATACACTATGTAATCAACCAAAGGTATGTGTAATGAACACATCCCTAAATCAACCAATTACACTGCACCTTGTTTAAACCAAGACTGTTAGAACACCAATCACGTTATCCACAAGTTTTACTCTTTTGCATATTAAAAATTGGCCAGTGGTGGTTAAGTGAAGAGTATCACAAGTTTTTTGGTATGTGATAGACCTTGATGAGCTGCAAAGAATGAGCCATTTCCCCACTTAAATAGCATGCCTGGTTCTGGAGTTACGTATGACCTCCATCTGCCCCAAAATTTCATTCTGTAGCAAGGAACCATAGTGCCCTTGGGCTCTTGTTATTGTTTTGTGATGCCTTTTTGGGTTCTGATGCTAATAGCATAAGGAAGTCATGCTGACATATGTATGTATGCATGGGAGTATGGGTGGGTGAATGTATGGGTGTACATATGTATGTGTGTATGTAGGTATGTGAAAGAAAGCTTGTAAAAGTGATATCTCAAGAACGATACACTGGATTTTATTTCATATGTGGTACATAGTCTGTAGATGTGTCCTATAGTTTTTGGTGGTGATGTCATGCATATTAATGAGTAGACTGGGCTTAATGTAAATGTTTAAAATGCTTATATTTTAAGAACCGCATGTCTGTTTTGTTTCATATTAGATATAATTATGATGTTAGCTAGTTTGCACATGTTCATGGTATTAAATCATTGAATTTCATAAATATGCATAGTGGATGGGGCTTAATATGATTTTGCTGAAAAGAGATTGTAAACATGGTCTTTCAAGAATGGTAAATTTGATTCATGTCATATTTGGTACACAGATAGCCTTTGATCTGTAGATGTGCCCTATTGTTTTTGTTGTTGATATCATGCATATTAATGAGTAGGCAGGGCTTAAAGTGAAATTATGTTAAGAAGCTTATTAACACGATATCTCAAGAACAGTATAGTGGAATTAGATCATATTTGGCTTATGGATGTATTGTGGTCTGTAGATTATTCCTATTGTCTTGGTGATGATGTCATGAATATTAATTAGTAGACGGGACTAAATGTAAAATCTTTGAACTGTTTGTATATCCCCAACCATATATATGTAAATTTGTTCAAAATTTAGTATGTAAATTATCTATGGTGCCTCTTTATGCCCTATGTGTTTTATGATCATACCGTACATATTTCTATACCTATTTATAGCACAAAATATCACTTAACTATTTCATCAATCCAATTGACATCCTAATCAACTTAGCTGTCATTTATTAACTCACCGGAAGTATTGTGATTACTGATTAAAGAGATACAGTATCTGTCATTGTTCATTACTGAAGTTGGAATTTAATCTTTAGACTAGAGTAATAAATACTTTCAAGTTCACGCATCTATAGATAGCTAGTTAGCTCAAGAAAACTCTGTTTAGTCTTTTATAACAGAGGACATTGGCTAGTACGTTCATCTTTTAAGGAATTTAAGAACAGTTTGCATAAGTGTATGTTCTGAAAATTATTGGTTTGTTTGCAAGCAGTTTGTGGGGGAAAATGTGTGTACAGTGGTATTTATTGATTTTCTTGTGTGCCAGTAGTGGTTTGTATTATTACTTTCATTTGTATACCACTGTTTGAAGATGAGTCAGTCCATCATGTTTGGATCCAATCACATGTTAATTTTTTGACATTTACTTCAAGTTATATCTTACCTTTCATACTATATGCATTCTGGTCTAATGACCTGATTCTAACGCACTTCTAACCAAACTAAAAACGTAGTTACCAATCCAGCTCTGACCTCCGTAATACATCTAACATCCCTCACTTCTTTTCAGCGCATTGTTATACACAACATTGCTGAAACTGGTTGAAAATTGTCTTTTAAATTTTCATCCCTTTTTCTAAATTTTCTTTCTTACAGCTCCAACCATAAAGATTTTCAAGCTGGTTTGCTTTTTTCTTCAAGTTTTCCAGTCACCTGAGGTAAGATGAGGTGGCCATGGAACCGGGAGGTATTCGGTCTGACTCACAGGACTTTTCCCCATTAAGCTTACACTTAAGTTAAAGTGTTTTTGCATCCTCTCGTACAAAACAGGTGACTAGAATAAGAGTTTCCCACTCCCATGGCAGGTGTTTTTAGTCCTTAAAGCTCCTGGTGTGCTACCGTTTGGGACCTCTTTCCCTTGGGTTGACGTGTTTTTCACCCTAGGACCCCGCCCTACTATGAGGATAGCCTAGCATTATACTGTGCATGTATATTACATGTTTGGATATCTTTAGTACAGGTTCTCATATGCATTAGGCCAACTTCTTGTTTCCATGTTGGCAGACGTGAGAGTCAACTTCAACTAGCTCCAAGGAACTACAGTTAGTACAAGAGAGCCTATATATTATTTTACTTTACCATTTATAGCGGGAGTGCATATATCTAGCATCTAATTAAGACAGAGTTTTTAGTTGATGAGCTTGATTAGTGGGGCGCTGGAGAGACCCAGGGGAGGGGGGGGGGTGTCTGCCTTGCGCCCCCTTTTCAACAGAATTCACCTCTTCTTTTTATTTCCACAGACATACGCTACCCCTGCACATGCAGGGATTTTACATTTCGTGCATTTTCCCGGGTTTGAACAATTTTCAAATATAAGTCTATCTGATTCATTTTTCTGATGTACTAGATTGCTGTGGCTTACCTCATACCATGTTTGACATCTTCCGCAGTTCCGTCTCGCCAACGTGAAGGTCGTAAGTACATTCTCTGTGGTTCCCCATGGAAGAACCTTTGTGTAAGTATATGATTATAAGCGCCGTAAGAGGCATTCCAAATTAAATATCTGCGCTCCCAATATAGTTTCTCCGAGTTTTCTACTTATGCCACGACCCACGGCTCGACGATACTGAGCCACGGAGGTCTTGAGGCAGTAGTTTACTTTGTTAACTTATACTGGCTTACCCCTTATGGCCCACAACTCGACGCAGAGTTGGTAGGACCATGGGCAGAGGTCTGTGGGACATAAGTTATTTCTGAAATATTGAGTAACTAAGTTGCATCTTAAAGTGACGTAACTTAAAATAAACCACACTATACTAGTGCCCAGGTCTCGATGATACTGAGTCGGTGGGGCGCAAGTAGTGGTGGGTGACTTCTTATAATACTGCTGTTGACCATGGTTCCGTGTAGGGACCAGTGGGGCCACAAGGGGCGGCGTCTTAAATAAGTTACAAGGTTTAACGGTCCCGTACGTGTCAGTGACACGGCTTTGCGAGTCCATTGCATGGCTTTATTAAACAGGTTCACGGGTCAGTACCACGGCTTTACGGGTCCATTGAACAGCCCTGTGGGATCCATACGGCTCTATAGCTAAACTTTACCGGTCTATTCGGCTCCGTTGTATGGGTTGTACGGAGCCATATGGTATCTTAGCTAAACTTCAAAGGTCCATATGGCTCCGGTGAACGGGTCCTTACGGCCCCGTTGAACATGTCCTTACGGCCCCACGCAGCCTACACTTGTTAACGTACAGCGTACGAAAACCCATACGTGTACCCACTAGCAGCACAACCGCGTGGTAGAGCGGTAGTAGATCAAAGTCTATAGGAAGTATAGCTTCTTTAGCCATTCAGTACTGAGTATGGCGGTAGTCCTCCACAGGTAGGTACCAGCTTCGTAGCTCGATGGTGAATAGAAGCAAACAAAGTAAACGGCTCGTATAGCATACGTAGTACGTTAATACTATCGTATATCCATACCGCCCCATTATAATTTTAACTGCCCTTAACAGGAATGTGTACTGAGTACGGCTGTAGTCCCTATCATAGACCCAGGCGGTTTCATCATACTGATAGCTATTCTGTTAGGGATGTGTACCGAGTATGGCAGTAGTCCCCCTCACATAGCCACTAGCTCCGTAGTGAATAGAAATAAACTGGGTGGGTGGCTCGTAGAACAAACGTAGCACATTGACACTATCGTAGATTTGTGTGGCTCTATGATACTTAACAGGGACGCATACTGAGTACGGCGGTAGTCCCCCTCACGTATCCACTAGCTTCGTAGCTTTGTGGTGAATTAAATTTAACTGAGTTAACAGCTCGTATAGCATATGCAGTGCATTAAGACTTTTGGGAATTCAACCCCATCGATTTAGTTAACGGCTCGTACAGCTTGCGTAGTACGCTAACACCCTTATAAAGTTACCTCCACATGAATTAGTTTTCTGGCGTAGGTGGCCGCTTGTTGGATGGTCACGTGATTGTGGTAGCTGTTTAGGACAACGGCATGTATAGTTTACGCTATATGTTCACGCCTTTATAAATCAGCTTCACACGGCTTGCAGCATGTTAATTAATGACCTGTACTGCATATGGTATCACTTTTCTCCACATTCGTAGCCATCGTCTCCGCAGTCCCAAGGTTGTAACAACCTTCTGAGCTTAACGGCCCATATAGCGTACAGCGTATGTTAACGCCATATCTAATTAACTTAACACAAGTTAAGACAATGATATGAGTAGCCAGCGGCAACGCGGTTTCACAGCTGCAACAGCCTGTTCTTAGTTGACGGCGCGTATACTTTGCACAGGACGTCAACATCTATTTACATTAACTTTATAAGGTCAATAGTCAACGTCTACCCTAATGGCCCGTATACCATACGCAAAACGAGACAGCAAAACATTTTCATGAAGTCTTTAACCAGACGAACCATAGCCACCGGCTCTGCAGTTCCACGGTTGCAACAACCAGTCCAACGTTTAATAACGGCCCGTATAGTTTGAGTTAACACTTTCGGAACAGTTGTAACAGCTTCTTCACATTAATGACCTGTATAGTATATGAAGAACAATATTAAGATTTTAAATATCTTAGCTAAGTTAATAGCTGGACAGGCCGCAGCCACCGGCCCCACGGTTGCAAGAACCTGTTCATCATAACAGCCCTTATTGCTTACAGTACACGTTTTAACATGGACTTTCTCTAGTTAATGGCCCGTACTGCGTACGGTGCTAGTTTATCTTTAAAGCCATAGCCAACTGCTTACGGCCCTGCGGTCTTGGGACTCAAAACCGTCTTATGGCTCGAAGCCTTACGCAGTTAGCCACCCTTATAGTATACGGCATACGTTAACGGCTTGCCACCTAACTCGTTAACCAGAGTTAATAGTACGAGTCAGACCCACAACATGGTGTTGTCTGTACACTTTTCAATTATGTAGGTCTCTAAATGTCTTGCGTCTACGGTGAGCACCTGAGCAAAGTAATCAGGAGACAGTTTTCCTCCTGACCGTTCACTTTGATCGGCTAATGACCCATTTTTCATACGCTGTTACTCTTACGTTAGACTTTAACAGCGCGAGGTTACATGGGCATTCACACCTGCCACGCTACTCCTTGGTCTTCGCGTAGCATCTCGGCAATTATCAGTTATTTTGAAGACAACGGCTTTCTCATGCTCTCCACAGCTGTAGCCATGGGCTCCACAGTTCCACTGTTGTAAGAGCTTTTCAGGGTTAATGGCCCATAGAGCATACAGCATACGTTAAACCTAAGTCAATTATAGCTTGTCGGACTTAATGGCCTAATAATATTTTACCCAATTATCACAGCGCTTTACTGCTGACATGGACAACCTAAGTAGGACATCCAGCATAGCCAGGCGCACCCCAGATACACCCAGGTGCAGCATTGGCAAGAGGTTGATTAACTCTGCCCAGGGTATACCCGCGAGTGGTGCTACGACAGCTGACCATATGATCCCCTGCACACTATGCAATGACTGAGACGTAGTGGCATGGCAAGACCACACGTGACTCAAGGGCGGCACTTAGAAAAAGTCACCTCGAGAACGGAGAAGGGAAGCACCGATTGTCAGTCCTTTTTCCCACCTCCTCCACCACACTCAACAGCACTCCACACGGGGCCTCCCTAGTGGGTTTCGCTTATGTCTGTCATTTTGCTCACTTCTGTCCTCCGGTTCTCTCCACAGCGGAGCAGGTCCCAGTATAGGGATCGAGAAAGAAGCAGGAAGCGCAAACAGAGAGGACAGTTTCAGTCCTTTTCTTTCTTCCCACTTTCTTCCTTCCCACGTGAGCTTAAGCATGGACGTAGGAAGAAGAATTAAAGTTTATCCATGGGGGGGATGTTTCCTACCTTCATGAACTCCTCATATCCATGCTTCTGTCTTGGGTCACACTGGCCGTGGAGAAGAGGCTGCTGTCTCCCACGCACCACCGGCCGGCAGCTACTGATGTGTTTTTTCAACGCTCCCCCTGACTACTGAGGAGTCTTTGACCCCCTTTTCTTGGGGAGGCCTTCTCCCAGACTCAGATCAGTCAGGGGCTCTAGGATAGCTGTAGCAGCCTTCCACCAAAGCTTTCCAGTTGGATCGACGGTCACAGACTCGCGACCACTGGTGAAATTAGCCAAAAGGAATCTTGTAAAGACCTTCCAAGATGCTTGCATCCCTGTGGGTCATGCAGGTTGTCTTAGATACACTGGTGGAAGTTCTGCTCGAGCCACACCCCACGAGCCCACTTACAAAGTTGACGCTTAAAAGAGTTTTCTGCTTTCCGCTGACTCCACTAAGCTCAGAGGTGCTATTTGTGCGCTTTCTTCCAAAGAAAATCATTTTCATCTTTTGCATGGAGCCGTACTCATACCACAGCTTTCCGCGCCTTCAGACTCACCAGAATATATGTTATAGTACCCTGTCTGGCGTCTTTAGAATTGCTTTAAAAAGTTTGCAGCCAATGCTCGGCATTACAAAAGCTTTCTTCATTTTGTTACGGAATTCTCGTACTGTGTCGCGAGATGCTTTCTTACAATGGATCGTCCGAAGCAATCTTTTAAAATGGTTAGCGTTGTTCATGGAACAGCCAGGGTTTGCACTTAGGTTAGAGGCATAACTCCTTTCACGGGATAGATTGTGCAGCCGTTTGGAAAACGCAGGTCGCATTTATTCCCTTGCATTTGCTTGACCTACTTTGTAAAGTTCGTGTTACCCGCTAACTTTTGCTTTTTAGCAAAATTGGACGCTAAAATTTTTTTTCCTCAGTTCAGGAATTCCTCAATTTGCATTAGCTGACACACATTTTGTTTCCTATCATGTAATTACTAACCAGTTCCATCTCGTGGCCGAACTCGGTGAGTTTGGTTGTGTTATCTTAGACACTGCTATAATGTTTATATTGTGTTCAAACGCTCTTTCGATTAACATGTTTTCTGAGTTACTAACTCAGGCTTATGCGGCAATTGCCTCGGTTATCGATAATGGGTAGTGACCTATTTGCTTTGACTTTAACTAGGTATTATTTACTATTGTTTAGTAATTCCTATTCAGAGGCTTTTCGTCCTTAGGATAAGGAATTTTTTCCTTTAAGTAGGATAAAATTGGTGCGAGTATTAGGACCAGCCCTTTGTAAGGGCTTCGACCTGAACTCCCTTTCGATCCTCAGTTTCAATCTGATTGCATATTTATAGCATGGTAGGTAAGATATAACTTGAAGTATTTACTCCGCCAAGCATAGCGGGGATATTTACAAGAGTTATACTTACCTTCCATGTGTCCCGGCCCGCCTCCCCTCTCGTTCAGGCCTCAGTGGAATGTAAATGAGGGATGTTAGATGTATTATGGAGGTCAGGGCTGGGTTGGTAACTATGTTTTAGTTCGGTTAGAAGTGCGTTAGAATCAGGTCATTGGACCAGATTGCATACTTATAGCATGGAAGGTAAGTATAACTCTTGTCAATTTCCCCGCTACGCTTAGCGGGGTAAACCTATGTGATTTCAAAAACAAATTCACCGTCTTCAAGTGACTCAAAACTCTGCTGCACGCCTTGTAACGCTCTCAAAGAAATCTTGTCACATTACCTTAATCCTAAAAGACTTGCATTGGCTCCCTGTGTCATATAGGATAATTTATAAAATACTGCTTATTGTTTACAAATCGTTGATTGGGTGTGCTCCAAATTATATCTCTGACCTTTTAAAATCATATATTCCTGCTCATGCTCTTCGATCCAGTGACAAATTACTTTTATGTGAACAAAAATCTAACCACTCATTGGGTGATAGGTCTTTTGGTATAGCTTCACGATGGTTGTGGAATCAATTACCCCTTCATGTCAGATCATCCAATTCTCTTGCTATTTTTAAAACAAATCTAAAAACACATCTCATGTCCAAAGCTTTGATTTAATATTGTTTTTGTGTATACGTATATGGGTGTATGTGCGTGTGTAGGCCCCTATGTATGTTTTTGTTGATTTTGTTATTGTTATTTCTTTGTTTTTCACATTGTACGGCACCTTGAGCACCTTCTGGGTGGATACGTGCGCATTATAAATCTTATTTATTATTATTATTGTTATTATTATTATTTGCATATGCATTTCTATGTCAATGAAGATGATATTAGTGTTGTGTGTATCAATGTGTAGACGATGCAGGTGGGATATGTAACGAATTACAACAGCATCAGAACCACATAACCTTTTGGTTTCTTCTTATTATGGAGATTTTCTGCCAAATAAAGTTTATTTGGTGGCTATAAATGTCTGATGCATTGTTTTCTCTGTATTTTCAGGCTTCTGGTGGTGTGAAGAGCATCGTCATCGGTGATGGTATGACCAGAGGTCCCGTGGTCAAACTGCCCTCTGCACAGGAGGCAAGGTAGGGCATTTAGTTTAAGAAAAAGTTTCTTACTTAATGTGGCGCAAAGGCCAACTTATCGATCTGTATTTGTAATGCATTTATTTATATCAGGGTTTTTGTTTAACTCTGTGTACTTTCCTCTTTCGTCATTTTATAATGTAGTATGCATTTTCAAAAAAATTTATAGACAGAAATGCAAATGAGGGAAGTCTGATGAATCAAATGCTTGGACAAGCAGGCCACCTTTACAAGAAAATAACAATTAAACGATCGATAACAAAAATACCTTACCTAATGAAATTGATTATTCATGCAAATGTGAACAGCACAAAAGACTTAACCCATATGATTTAATTACCTCCTGCCCCTTCATTTTCCCTGCCCAACCTCCCCCCTATCATGCATACCCTTTCCCCTCCACTTACATTGAGATGGCCTATATTTGGAGAAAAGAAAACATTTAACACAGGTTTTGTATCTGAAAATGCTTCTGCTCCCATGCATTTATGTTTTCCTAAGGTGTTTTTTTTTCTTCTTCTTTTAAATTGTACAACGTTTACATGTTTATACCAAAGCAAGCTTCTGTAACGAAAGAATATGAGAGATTAATATGTCTGTACATCATTTGGCTAGGCTCAATAAAAATGACTATCTACAGTTTTCACATAAGATGCAATTACATAGGACTAGCAAAAGCAAATAAACACAAGTGTGATCATAAATGGATCCATAACAGCTGACCACTTGAGAATGCAGTTGCCCTTTGAATAACAAAATGGCAAAATGGGGAACAAAAATTGCGCCTACGGGCTCGCTGCTGGCTTTGTAAATCTGATTGCTGTTACCCAGTACAGTTAGCAAACTGTATTTTGTTTATCCCCTTTGCTAAAACTCGAAAAATCCAGAAAAGTGACATAAATGGATTAAAGCTTGCAGCAAGCCTCGCGAACATCTGAATGTCGATGCATTGGTAATGCATGATTGTGGATTTGAGGTTTGTTTGACCCACCTAGTTACCACATTGCTATGGTGGGTGTTGTTTACTTCATAACTCAGAGACATTAATTTATGAGCGATTACTTTGTTCATTTTGGTATAGGTTTAGTTGCTCCTCACCATCAATTGTGATCCAGTAACTCTAATTTAGTGTTGCCGCCATTTTCTGTGACGACGGTAATGATCGTTTAACGTTCATGAAATAAGCATTACTGGTTGAATAAAAATACTGGCTATACATGCTTAGAATGGTGTGTTTGTATTGTTTTGTTTGTGTGAGTCAGTAATCAATTTTAAAAGCAAAAATTAGTTTGATTCACATTGACATTTGGGGAGATGATATCATGAATAAAATGATTTCATGTGCTTTACTTCAAGTTAAGTAAGGCGCCGTGTCGAAAGTAAGGCTGGCTGGTAGCTGGGCAGCTGGCCGCGGCCACGCCGATATAACACCAAACAATAGAGCTCATAGCAACCCACTTTATAATCTGCATGGCCGCCGACCTCAGTTATATACACTTGGACAACAATTTTGTGACACGCTTGACTGCCTACACAGGCCGACCAGCGCCGCGCGGCTTCACAAACATACTTGTTTTAATGTTATGAATAAAAAAAAAGATTAAAAGCCTGTCGATCACATCGGGTTTTACGTACATTGCCACTCTTGTATTGTTTTTTTGTTTTGTTTTTGTATTACGCACATGTGTTATTTCCCGCATTGTAATGAGAACATGAAAATAAAATTATATTATCATTCACGGATTTGTTTTCTTTTTAAGAGTATCCAGACAAATAAATTGATTTCTTTGTGTTTTGTCTTTTCTTTCTAATGGGGGAATCCTATTTTCCAATTCCTGATAGTAGGCCCTGAAACAACACAAGTTGCGTGAATTATACTACAAACTCGTACTTCTTTAAATCTAGGCTTATATGTCAATGTTCATAAACGAGAGCACTCAATTCTTTTAAAAACTAGGTTCCATTGACTACGTAAATTTTACCTATCTCACTCCCTTAGTATTGATGGCCCATGTTTCAAATGAATTGTATTTTATATCGTCCACTTATAACCACGCAATTTCATTAAAACTTTCTGAATGAAAACTATTCCTCGCATTAAAGTTGGCAAGGTGTACAGTAATCTGATGATAATTGCCAAAAAACCGCTCTTATTGTAATAGAAATTCCCAAGGGAGTCTCGCAATGTCTCAATCCTGGGCTAAAATGTAAATAATTCAGGAATATTCATACGCTTCGTAAGCCCTATCTGAGACTGTATACATCCCAATATAAATTTGTGTAATGAAAATAAATTCTACCTTTTGCGATGTGAATAACAGAATAATGTATTTTTAACATTCCCTTATAAAGTAACAGCCAATTCATCAAAAATTAGTTGTTTTAACGAACTTTCTGCACATTTACGGACAAATTATGTTTACTGCGTAATGTTCTTGTTTTTACAACCAGATTACGCATTGTAGAATCACCACACGTTGACATAATTAATGAGGAAACTGTTCGCTTCAAATACAATATATTCTTACGCTATGTTGTCCGACACCCTTCCCCCCTCCCCCTCCCATGTGTGAAAGGTTAACGTAGTACACGTGGTATGCTAACTTTTTGTATATACGAGCAAACAAATAATCATCTCTTGTTTTTCATGTAAATTGCAAACATTGGAATATTCATTACTACATAACAGCTCCAACAAGTTTAGAGAGCTGTTTCGGGGGGAAATAAAATGGCAAAATCATTGAACAAAACCACTTTAAAGTGCACTATTTTTTATACGATGCAGCATAATTCACCGCATTACTGCTCAAAGACAAGTTTGGCGCTGACCCAGATTTTATATAGCTAGAGAGCTACAGCTGAATTTACCAAGTCCCGCCTTCTAAACTGTTGGACGATTTGCAATATTATTTGTTGTCAAGATGTGAATGAAATATTGGGTTCACATCAATCAATAAAATGTCTTTCACCCTCGTCAACTCGTGTTACTTCTAAATAATATTGAAGAGTGTTTTGAAGAGATTGATTACATGAATATCAAATGCAATGTTTCAGTTGCCAGAAGTTTGGACAAAAATTATTTTCTTATACATTGCAGTTGTCATAGTAGTTGCGCGAAACTTTATGTGTTCAACCTGGGTGTTCAAATTAAGGCTGTTTTTTTTTTTTTTTTTTTAAATTATTGATCAACATCTTACAAGCCAATAGAACTATGATCTTTTAATATCTCATAGTATTTTTTTTTTTCTTTCTTTGGCACGATATAATTGACAGTCATATATAAAACCCATTTATAGCCATGTTGCTTCTTGTTTTATACCGTGTATACTCTTATTACGAATATATTATTCTTATTAAGAATATATTCATTCATCAATTGGACACGATTTTAAATGTTGTGCATCCTTAAAAGTAATGTTTGACTTGGATTTAATTTGTGCCGTGTATGATGTTGAAACACTCTTGTTTTGATTCACTTGATATGTTGATTAAATGGCCGCGGCCCGCCGAGGAGCAGCCGACGGGCACCTAAAACCAAATTGGCAGAAAACAAATGAACAAAAGAGTCGACTTTGTTTCATGGGGTTCGTATGTCTAGCAGACAGTTTACTGTTTAAACGGGTGGGGTGGGGATGTAATACAGAAACAGGTATTCCTACAAAGAAGGCCATACCCTACAAATGAGGGAGGGGGAGTGGGGGTAATGTTTATCATTGCACCTAACATGTATAAAATGGCCGCGGCCCGCCGAGGAGCAGCCGACGGGTACCTAAAACCAAGTTGGCAAACAACAAACAGTTGACTTTATTTCATGTCGAACAGACAGTTGAATTCTTGAACGGGTGGGGTGGGGATGTAACACAGAAACAAGTGTTGGTGCAATGAAGGTCAGACCCTACAAATGGGGAGACCAGAGGGGTGGGGGTAATGTGTACCATTGCACTTGATATGTTGATAAAATGGCAGCGGCCCGCCGAGAACTTTATTTCATGGGTTCATATGTCTAACAGAGAGTTGACTTCTTAAACGGGTGGGGGTGGAGTGGGGATGTAATACAGAAACAAGTGTTCCTGCAATGAAAGAAAATGTCTAGCTACTGTACGCCACTGGAGGTCTTGTTTTTATATCCTAAATATAATAATATCATATAATTTTCCGAATCATGATCCTTAACTTTCGGAAATGTGATTTTTTTTAATACCGGTCACTACTCATTTGGTGCAGCCATTAGAATTTTGCAACCATCTTTTTGACCCCCTGAAATGTCCGAAGCATTAACCTTTCTGCTCCACCCCTCCTCCCCCACCACGCTACTTAACCAACTTTTTCTAATCTATTTTAAATAGACACGTAAGATTTTCACTAAAAAAAAAAAACGCGCCTATAATGAACAATGGGCGAGTCCCGTAACCCTTCAACAAGATTCCTTGAAAGTCAGATAAAATAATACATTTATGTCAACATCGCTCTGAGAAAGAAAAAAAAACGTGTTCCGCATTAGGGTATTAAAGCAGTGGGGTCAGCAAAATGTACCAGGCACATTTTATTCCTAGTGGCCCTGCTGTAGCAGAGAAGTCGCTGTAGCAGAGAAGTCACTGCAAAGGGAGGAGGGGTGGGGAGGGGGAGGCGGAGGTAAAACGAAAGAGGGAGGAACAGGGGCGGTAGCTATAGCCTAACTTTTTTTAGGGGGATGAACACTTCCATTGGGGGTAAGCTTGTTTTTCTTTTTATTGGAGGGGGTGGCGGCTGGCAATTATCTGGGCACCCAGTGAGGGACAGAGAGTTTATTGAGATTTTATTTATAGCTGATGGTATGTATAATTACAGGAGAGATGTACATGCAACAGGGCAATGACACCTTTTTATCAAATGTGGAGGCTAATTTGAATTATGAAAATATTTTCCTTGTTCTTTATCTTATATTTTTTTTGTTTTGATTAAAAAATTTTTTTTTTTTTTTAATTAGTTTCAGTTTTGACCTCCATATAAAATGCTGATGTCATTAGCATTACATAAATCTTTAATCACTCGAACTAATGCCTTGAATTAATTGTTTTGGGGAAAATACAACAACCAGTAAAACCAACCGACGTATTTTCGATAGAATTTCGGGTGTATGCTGCATATTACTTTAATCACAATGCTTCTGTTATAATGAGTCCAAGGAATGTCCCTTCAGCGCACTGTACAGGCGTGTGCTATGGGCGGGACAGAAAGTTTCCAACCCGTGGTTTTCCAAGAAGAGATTCATAGCGTGGCTTGTTGGAAATAGTTTCGGCGTGGACAAAAAATGATTTCAACGCATGCTCACTGCACTTTTATTCGTGTAGTGTTCATGGGGATTCAATCTGCCTTTCTTGCATTACTTTTAAACAATATCTGAGAGTAGAAAAAAACGATGGAAAACAAAAGTATTTCTTCGACCCATATTACGTCTCGGACAACAGAAAATGGTTCTTCTGTGTAGTACCAGGGAAGAGGTTGAATATATTGTGTATTCCTTTAAAAAAGACACAAAATTGTTGGTAAGATTTATTTCAAATTTGTTCCCGTAAGTAGGTCAAAAGTTTGAAGCTAAAAGAACGTAAGTTCATAATACCTTTATTGCTGGACGTAATACTAGAAGAAATTACACGACACAATACAACATTTTATTCTACCTCGAACTTGAAATAAAACTCAACACCTACTGACTTCCTTTTTTATATAAGACTTTATTTCTTCTCAAACTCACCAGACAGAAAAACACAAGAGATATCGTATCGTGAATATTTATGTTTCACACTGATTATCATCATTCCAGATATGAGATGATGAAAACGGTGAATGTTTTTTTTTTCTTCTTTTTTTCAATTTTGTTATTTTCAATGTTGTTAATAGGTAGAATGGCATAGATTAAAGGAAGACAAACTTCCTTGAATGGCGTGCACAATATGCATTTACAAAACAGTTGTATCACACTACGTACGTATCTACTAACAATAGCTACTCTGTGCAGTGGGTTTTTATTGAGCTCTGAGCGCCGCGGCCTTAATTCTTTTGTTAGAATATCTTGCTTAGCAACTCAGCCAGGCCGCGGCGGGCTGGTCGGCGGCCGAACAGCGGCTGTCCGACCTACTTTTGACATGGCGCCTAAAAGTTAAGTCCTTTGTGGTTATCACCAATATCTTTCATGATTAACCAACTTTAGCATTTATGAAGGTAAAAACAGAGTGGTAACTCAACTGACATTAGAATCTGCTGTTTTTTTGTATTAATTTTACTTCTCGAAATATGCCTTCATTTTTTACTACAGTAAAGTCAAGTTATGGCTTGATGATCCTGACAATTTTGCCAAAGTAAGAGAGGCCTTCAATGCAACGAGCAGATTTGCCAGACTTAAATCCATCCATGCATGTGTTGCTGGCAGACATTTGTATATGAGATTCCAGTCGGCAACAGGAGACGCGATGGGCATGAATATGGTTTCAAAGGTTTGTGGCTTTTCTCACAAATTCAGGTACTGAAACTTGAAAGAGGAACACTCGTCCCAAAAAATCAATTGGAACGATACCAGTAAATCAGATACACTTTTGTGACATTACTTATGTGGTATTGATTGTTTCTCGGTATTTGTGTGAATTTTTTGACCAATCAGAAATGTTGAATTTTATTGAATATTAAACTCGCGTTCTGACGTTAACATGATAGCTAGACTTTAACTCAAGAAAGGTTTTCAGAGGTAGCTGTGGGTAGTGGTATGAATTCACGTCCAATAGAATTTAGTTATTACAATTCTTTGTTGAATTCTTTTTTCTTTGTACAATTCTTTGTTCAACCCTTGTGATGTATTGTAAAGCAAGACTTTATTAGCTTGTTATAGTCAACTTTGCTTAACCAAAACAGTACAATTTTGTTACATTCAATGAAGTAATTTCTATTGTTATACAAGTTACCCCAATAGTCATCAGTGATTGATATGATCAAAATGAATTGTACTTCTAGATATAAGCTAAACCATAGCATAGCTAATAGATACTCCAAAGTGTTGATATATTCATATCTATATTGAAAGTTTTTTCTATGTAGATAAAAGTGACTTTAAAAAACAAAATCAGCAAAATTTAGAATAATGTATGCGTTAGTTATCATAATTAATAATTGATTTGTATGTTGATGCCATTTACTCAGCACTCCGTCTATACTAAAAGCAGCATTGAAATCTTCACAAGTAGTCTTAAAATATTTTATGAATTAAATCACATGATTAGAAATGCAAACGCCTTTATCTTTTATTTCCTGTATTTTCTATCAGGGCACAGAAAAAGCGCTTTCAGCAATTCAAGAAATCTTTCCCTCCGTGGAGATTCTGAGCCTGAGTGGGAACTTCTGCACAGACAAGAAAGTTGCAGCGATCAACTGGATTGAAGGCAGAGGCAAGTCAGTGGTGTGCGAAGCAACCATCCCTGCCGCTATTATTACAAAGGTATTAGCAGACAATTCTGGATATTTCTTTTTAGAGATTTACAGAAATAGACTGTATATCTTTGAACTCCTAAATAGATCAGATATCAATACTGAAGCAAAAAATATTTTAATAAACAGGTAATTAATTTTCTGTGAAATACAGAACAATTGTCTTCGAAATGCAGCTATGACATCACACTGTTTTTGGTTCCCATGCTAATAGCATAAGGAACCTATGCAGTTATGCTGGCGTGTGTAGGTCTGTAACAGCAAGCTTTTAAGCACGATATCTCAAGAACGATAGTTTGGATTCATGTCATATGTGGTACACAGATAGCCCATGTTATGTATATGTGCCCTATTGTTTTTGGTATTGATGTCATGCATATTCATGAGTAAGCAGGGCTTAATGTAAAAATCTTGAAATGCTCATATTTTAACAACCGAATGTCTGTTTTGTTTCATATTTGTTATAATTATGATGCTAGCTAGTGTGCACATGTTCGTGGTTTAAAAACATTGAATTTCATTAATATACGGGAATTAATATGATTTTGCTGAAGAGAGCTTGCAAGCATGGTATCTCAAGAATGGTGACGTTGATTCATGTCACATTTGGTACACAGATAGCCCATGATATGTAGATGTTCCCTAATGTATTTGTTGGTGATGTCATGCATATTAATGAGTAGGCAGGCTTAAATAGAAATCTTGAAATGCTCATATTTTAACAAACACATGTCTGTTTTGTTTCATATTTGGTATAATTATGTTGTTATCTACAGTGTATGTATTCATTGTATAAAAACGTTCAATTTCATCAATATGAATTTGCTGAAAAGAGCTTGTAAGCATGGTATCTCACGAACGGTAAATTGAATTGATGTTATATCTAGTACACAGATCGCCCTTGGTCTGTAGATATGCCCTATTGTTTTTGGCTGTGAGGTCATGCATATTAATGAGTAGGCATGGCTTAATGTAAAAATCAAAATCTATGGTAAACACAATATCTAAAGAACGATAAACTGGAATCATGTCATGTGGTACACAAATAGCCCATGGTCCTTATATGTGTCCTTATTGATTTTGGTGGTGGTGTCATGCATATCAATGAGTAGGTGGGGCTTAGTGTAAAAATTGTCAAATGCTCATATTTTAATAACTTCATGTGTGTTTTGATTCATACTTGGTACATTTATATTGTTAGGTAGTGTATACATATTCATGGTATAAAATAGTTGAATATCATGAATATACATTATGGGTGGGACTTAAATGGTTTTGCTGAAAAGAGCTTGTAAATACAGTAACTCAAGGACAATACATTGGATAAGGTAATATGTGGTACACAGATAACACATTGTCTGCTTCTGTGCCCTATTGGTTGTGGTAGTGATGTCATGCATATTGCTTAAAGTGGGGGTGGGGAGGTTAATATAAAATTTGAAAAAATCTTGAAAAAATGTTGTCAACAGGTGTTATCTATTTTATTGATGTATTATGTACATGGTGGGCATGGCTTACGGATATGTTATTTTAGCATGTTTTGTTATATGCAATGCCAGTTAGTATAAAACTTTGAAAATCAACCAACAATGAAAGAATGCATTGGAATCACTAAACATTTTGGTTTTCTGGTTTAGACTTACTGTGCCAGTCACTTATCAACACACTGTAGGAATACCCCCAAGTTTGACAAAATATCAATAGTTTGTGCTCCATTATCCTTTCACATAAATACACATGAAAACAACACCGAAATATTTCGTTAAAGAAACTGTAAAATGGCCAGTTTTAAATGAATTTGGGTGATTTTTTGTTGCTGTATTCATAATATTCCACAGTCATGGGAATCATTGGACAATTAATTTGTAGTTAATGTATTAAAACAATAATGAAAATGTTATACTTATTCACTGTTAATTAGTTTTATTAATTGGTACTAGATTTTAAAATGAAATAGATTCTTTAAAAGTATTTTTTAAATTGTTTTTGCTTTAATGCTTTAAATTTGCAGATTTTCAAGCTTTATAGTTCAACTTAATTTTAAGAGTCATGATCCAAGATTTTGGATTTGTTGTGAATAAAGTTCTTAAATTTTCTTATTTCTATGGCTGCAAATTTAAAACAAATAGAGTTATCGCCTATTTTTCAAGAATATTTACACCTGGCTCAAGTAGAAATACAGCTAGTTTATCAAACGGCCATGAATATCTCCATAGCTGTTGAAAAAGGGATGTAAATACCCAATCTATATGCACCTACCTACCTCTATATGCACCTACCTACCTCTATATGCACCTACCTACCTCTACATGCACCTACCTACCTCTACATGCACCTACCTACCTCTACATGCACCTACCTCCCTCTACATGCACCTACCTACCTCCCTCTACATGCACCTTCCTCCCTCCCTCTACATGCACCTACCTCCCTCTACATGCACCTACCTCCCTCTATGTGCACCTACCTACCTCTACATGCACCTACCTCCCTCTACATGCACCTACCTCCCTCTACATGCACCTACCTCCCTCTACATGTACCACCTACCTCCCTCTACATGTACCTACCTACCTCCCTCTACATGCACCTACCTCCCTCTACATGCACCCACCTACCTCTACATGCACCTACCTACCTCTACATGCACCTACCTACCTCTACCTGCACCCACCTACCTCTACGTGCACCCACCTACCTCTACGTGCACCCACCTACCTCTACGTGCACCCACCTACCTCTACGTGCACCTACCTACCTCTACGTGCACCTACCTACCTCACGCACCTTCCTACCCCACGCACCTTCCACCCCACGCACCTACCTACCCCACGTGCACCTACCCACCTCTACATGCACCTACCTACCTCTACATGCACCTACCACCTCTACATGCACCAACCTACCTCTACATGCACCTACCTACCCCACATGCACCTACCTACCTCACGCACCACCTGCACCCACCCCACCTACCCACCCCCCACGTGCACCTACCTCCCCTCACGCACCCACCTACCCCCACGCACCTACCTCCCCCACGTGCACCACCTGCACCCCCACGCAACCCACCCACCCACCTCCACGCAACGCACCCACCTACCACCCCACGTGCACCCACCTCACGCACCTACCTCTATGTGCACCTACCTACCTACCTCTATGTGCACCTACCTCTACGTGCACCTACCCCACCTCCCACGCACCTACCCACCCCACGCACCCACCTACCCACCCCACGTGCACCCACCTCCACCCCACGTGCACCCACCCACCCCACGTGCACCCACCAACCCCACGTGCACCCACCACCCCCACGTGCACCCACCACCCCACGTGCACCACCTGCCCCCACGTGCACCCACCCACCCCACGTGCACCTACCCCTCGTGCACCACCTACCACGTGCACCCACCCACCACCCACGCACCCACCTACCACCCCATGTGCACCTACCCCCACGCACCACCCACCACCCCCACGTGCACCTACCTCTACGTGCACCTACCTACCTACCTCTATGTGCACCTACCTCTACGTGCACCTACCTACCTACCTCCACGCACCTACCCCACCCCACCCCACGCACCTACCCTACCCACCCCATGTGCACCACCTCACGCACCCACCACCCCCACCTCACGCACCTACCTACCCACCCCACGTGCACCCACCTACCCACCTCTACGTGCACCTACCTACCCACCTCTACGTGCACCTACCTACCCACCCCACGTGCACCTACCACCCCACCCACCCACCCCACCCACCACCACCCACCCCACGTGCACCTACCACCCACCCCGTGCACCACCCACCCACCCCACGTGCCACCCACCCACCGCCACGCACCCACCCACCGCCACGTGCACCCACCCACCGCTACGTGCACCCACCCACCGCCACGCACCCACCCACCGCTCGTGCACCCACCCACCGCTACGTGCACCCACCCACCGCCACGCACCCACCCACCGCCACGTGCACCCACCCACCGCCACGCACCCACCCACCGCCACGCACCCACCCACCGCCACGCACCCACCCACCGCCACGCACCCACCCACCGCCACGCGTGCACCCACCCACCGCCACGTGCACCCACCCACCGCCACGCACCCACCCACCGCCACGCGCACCCACCCACCGCCACGCACCCACCCACCGCCACGTGCACCCACCCACCGCCACGCACCCACCCACCGCCACGCACCCACCCACCGCCACGCACCCACCCACCGCCACGCACCCACCCACCGCCACGCGCACCCACCCACCGCCACGCACCCACCCACCGCCACGTGCACCCACCCACCGCCACGCACCCACCCACCGCCACGCACCCACCCACCGCCACGCACCCACCCACCGCCACGCACCCACCCACCGCCACGTGCACCCACCCACCGCCACGCACCCACCCACCGCCACGCACCCACCCACCGCCACGCACCCACCCACCGCCACGCGCACCCACCCACCGCCACGCACCCACCCACCGCCACGTGCACCCACCCACCGCCACGCACCCACCCACCGCCACGTGCACCCACCCACCGCCACGCACCCACCCACCGCCACCACCCACCACCCACCCACCGCACCCACCCACCCACCGCCACGCACCCACCCACCGCCACGCACCCACCCACCGCCACGCACCCACCCACCGCCACGCGCACCCACCCACCGCCACGCACCCACCCACCGCCACGTGCACCCACCCACCGCCACGCGTGCACCCACCCACCGCCACCCACCCACCGCCACGTGCACCCACCCACCGCCACGCGCACCCACCCACCGCCACGCACCCACCCACCGCCACGTGCACCCACCCACCGCCACGCACCCACCCACCGCTCGCACCCACCCACCGCACGCACCCACCCACCGCCACGCACCCACCCACCGCCACGCACCCACCCACCGCCACGTGCACCCACCCACCGCTCGCACCCACCCACCGCCACGTGCACCCACCCACCGCCACGCACACCCACCCACCGCCACGCACCCACCCACCCGCACCCACCCACCGCCACGCACCCACCCACCGCCACGTGCACCCACCCACCGCTACGTGCACCCACCCACCGCTACGTGCACCCACCCACCGCTACGTGCACCCACCCACCGCCACGCACCCACCCACCGCCACGCACCCACCCACCGCCACGCACCCACCCACCGCCACGCACCCACCCACCGCCACGCACCACCCACCGCCACGTGCACCACCCACCGCCACGTGCACCCACCCACCGCCACGCACCCACCCACCGCCACGTGCACCACCCACCGCCACGCACCACCCACCGCCACGCACCCACCCACCGCCACGTGCACCCACCCCACCGCCACCCACCGCTCGTGCACCACCCACCGCTACGTGCACCTACCCACCGCTACGTGCACCTACCCACCGCCACGCACCTACCCACCGCACCACCCACCGCCACGTGCACCTACCCACCGCCACGCACCTACCCACCGCCACGCACCTACCCACCGCCACGCACCTACCCACCGCACACGCACCTACCCACCGCCGTGCACCTACCCACCGCCTCGTGCACCTACCCACCGCTACGTGCACCTACCCACCGCTACGTGCACCTACCCACCGCTACGTGCACCTACCCACCGCTACGTGCACCTACCCACCGCTACGTGCACCTACCCACCGCTACGTGCACCTACCCACCGCTACGTGCACCTACCCACCGCTACGTGCACCTACCTACTTACATATTTGTAACATTTTATAGGTGCTGAAGACCAGTGCAGTTGCTCTAGTAGAGCTGAACATTAGTAAAAACCTTGTGGGGTCTGCCATGGCTGGAAGCATAGGCGGATTCAATGCTCATGCTGCCAACATCGTTACTGCAATCTACATAGCCACTGGTCAGGTGAGAATCATGACAATGTTTACTTCTGTATTATGTGAAATGAATTTGCATATCTGGTGTCAAAAACTGCTATCTTTATGACGTTTTGCTTTTTGTGACTAATGACAATGTTGATTTTGATAGAATTTTTGAATTGTTGAGAATATTTCCTTACATTTGATACCACGTTTTAATTTTTCAGAGTAGGGAAAGTATGAATTTGTAAGTTTTATAAATTTTTTCCCAAAGCACACACCAGAGTTTGCATTAGCAGCATGATTGCGAAAATCGCACAATCAGTTCTCACAATCCCACACAAAATTAGAAGCAATGCGGGATGGTCGCACACAGCTACCGGGAGCTGCTTGTTTAGACAAGTATACAAATCTGCGCTAAGCATTCAGTGATAACATTAGGCCTCCAGTTAAAGATATCAATATCTCTCTGTACCAAATATACCTAAAAAAATCAAGCTTCTTTGATTTGGACGCGTGTCACACGATATTCTTCACCAATTGCGTTGTCATTTTTGTAACAAAAGAATCCCAAGTCTTCGACCACATTGGATCAAAGTTTTTGAAGCAGTCAAAAAACTTCCAGGTTTAGCCTCATCCGGGAACTTGGAATGTTCTGAGTGATATATGAGGGGGCTATCAATAAACTATCTACAGTCAAGTTTCCTCAACATGGTAGCTGTTAGTATTAAGAACTCAGCCATGTACTATGATGGCCGTGTGCAGTTAAATGTATGGGAAATTGCGTAGATTGCCAGGAAGGGGAAGTGGTGTTTAGGGCATTGTTAAATAGTTATTAGGTATTAGGTGGCATATAAAAACAATTTTTAGCTCAACTATTCAAAGAATTTGTAGAAGCTATTCTACTCACGTTGGTGTCTATATCCACCTCGGGACTCACGTTGGCGTCTGTATCCACCTCGGCATTGGTTAAAGTTTTGGGGGAGCAAGGTCTATTTAAAAGTTGAATAATAATATAGAAATTGCTTAATGTCTGAAATAGAATTTGCAGTGTCATAGATGGTAACCAAAATAACATGATTAGGTTTGAAAAGAACTCAAAACTTTAAAAATATCTGGAATATTGTTTTAAAGATTTTTTAGTGGAAATTATTAGACTCCGTCTGAATTATTTAAGTTGACTGCTAAGGGAGGGGAGGGTGGAAGGCATCAGGGAGGGAGGGTGGAAGGCATCAGGGAGGGAGGTATGGATGACATTAGGGAGGGAGGGAGGGGGGAGGGATGGATGGCATCAAGGAGGAAGGGATGAATGGCATCAGAGAGGGAGGGAGGAGGGATGGATGGCATCAGGGAGTGAGAGAGGGATGGATAGCACCAGCGAGGGAGGGATGGATGGCATCAGAGAGGGAGGGATGGATGTCATCAGGGAGGGAGGGAGGAATGGTATCAGCAAGAGATGATGACATCAGGAGAGACTAAAGATGGCATTGGGAAAGGAGGGATGAGTAGCATCTGGGAGGTAGGGATGGATGGCATGTGGGGTAGGGATGGATAGCATCAGGGAGAGAGAGGGATGGATGGCATTGGTAAGGGATGGGTAGATGCATTGGGGAAGAAGAAAGGGGTGGATGGCATCAGGGGAGGGAGGGATGGATGGAGTTGGAGAGGGATGGATGGCATCGCAGAGGGAGGGAGTGATGGATGGTTGGCATCGGGAAGGGAGGGAAGGATGTTATCAGGGAGGAACGAATGGATGGCGTTGGAGGGAAATAGATGACTTTCAGGTGGATTTCATCAAACTATTGACATTTCATACTTTGCTACAGTAATTGTAGTGCCTATTAGATGTATGTCATCATTTGATAAATAAGCATTTTTCAAAAGTGAACGAATGAGATATCTTGTTTACAAGCAAAGCGTCACACCCGCACACACACCCATATCCACATACACACATACCCACATACTACTCCAACACCACTGCATAGGTTCCTGATGCTGATAACATTTGGCGAAAGGGCCTTTGCTTAGAAAGGTCCTTGGTTGTGGAATTCACTCCCAACTGAACTCAAATGTATTAATAATGTATCCCTGACCTCCTTCAGAACTTGGCTTAAAACTTTTTTGTGTAAAAAGACATTAATCTAATGTGCAGCTTGATCCATTGTATTTCTGTGTATGTTGTCATTTCTGTATTCTTATTTTTGTTTTAGTATCTAATTTTCTTGTATGTAAAGCGCTTTTGAATGTTTTTACAAAATTAGCACTACATAAATTTATGTATTATTATTATTATTATTATTATTATTGGCACCAATAATGAAAACAAAGAATTAGATACTGTAAGTGGATTTCCCTAAAACTTAGTTTGTTATCAAAATTTCTCTGACTGGAAGTTACGGGTTCGGTAATGCTTACTTTCTTCAAGTAGCGCACTCCCCCTGCAGCTTCGAATAGTGGAGCTCTAGACTAAACAAAATTGTTTCTTTTTTTTTGCACTAAAAAGCTTGGTTATGATAGCACAGCATGTTGCTAGATGTCAGGGGGTCTTATTTGGTATTTCAACATTTACCTGATTTTTTGCAAAACTCAGGTCAGAGGTCATGTTGAAACGTTTAAAGGATCAAAAAATTGGCCATTGAAATTTTTAGGTCACTAAACGTAAATGCACAGGCCTAAAATGTATGCATTTTACAGAAATAGATATAATTTCAGAAGAGTTTTACCTTTAAGTACAAAAAAAGTAAAACCTATTTTTGGCATCATCTGCATACATGTGGAAAATGGCTACCAAAATTCTAAAATCCCTACCCAAAAATGTTTGAAAGAGGGAATTTTCCTTTCTGAAAGAGAATTTCCCTTTCAAAAATCCAAAGCTAGTGCAAACCCTGGCACACCACTGTACGTTCGCATTGGCCTATACAACACACAGTAAAACTAAAACAACAACACAGTAGGCCTACACAGAACTTCTGAAGACTGAAGCAAGACGCTGTCAATCTTACCTGTTCTGTTACTCCTTGTACCTCTTCCCAGCTTGACTTGGTATCCATACCTCTAACATTTGGCATAAAAAACTTGCAGTTCTGTCGTAAATTTTCTCTTATCTTGGCTGTTTATGCACAGATACAATGCTTGAAAAAATGCAGATTTTGTGCATGATGCTTGGTTCGTGGCAAAGAATAGGGGGCTATTTGTTTCAATTGAAAGACTAAAACATTTTCTAAATCAAGATGAAAAAATTTCCAATTCAGATAATGGCCTGCAGAGCTATGAGTTAAAAAAAAAAGTACCAAAATGCACCAAAAATCATCAAATTTGACAAATTTTTCCCAAATTTTAATAAATAGGGTTAGGTATGAGCAAAATTCGATTAGATTTGACCCACGTTATTTGTCTAAATAATGGTAAAAAACGAAACGAAAATTATTTTTGCAAGTGTTTTAATGTTTTTGAAAGAAAAAAATCGTTTTGGTGATTTTTTGTTACAAAAAAGAAAAGTTATGTATATTTATCTGAAAAATTTAATATGACCCCCACACAAAACACAGTATTTTGAAAGATCTACTGTAGTACTTTCAAATGATACTACATGCACCCCTCTAGGATATTGGTATGGTCCTTGAATTTTTTTTGGAAATTGATACTTCCACACGTCTGCTTGGGAGTTGAAAGGTTAAGTAATGCTCTCCTAGATTGTTGGTACCGACATTATCTGAAGTCTCTATTCTTCCTACTCATGTGATGCAATCAAATTTCCCTCCCAAATGTGCAAAAGATATCAATGCACAACAAAGTAGAGTGAAATTCTCCCCTCTTCCCATGTATGGATACAATCAAGGTATCAGTTGTGCCTTCTGTACTCACCCACAGGACGTGGCGCAGAACATCGCCAGTTCTAGTTGTATCACCTTGATGGAGACGTCAGGTGTCCTCGGAAATGACCTCTACATCAGCTGCACCATGCCCTCTATTGAGCTGGGCACAGTGGGAGGGGGAACAATATTACCACCGCAAGCCGCTTGTCTGGAGGTAAGATTTTCTTATTTTGTGAGAATTCTTTTTTTATGAGAACTAACTAATGGATATTTTTCTCTAATTACTAGTCACCTTGGTCATATCTAGTATTTGATGTGCATCGCTAGTTTCTATATCTTTCCAATGAAGCTCTAAGTAGTTCTTTGTGCATAGAGCATCTACGAACGAAGACTAAAATCTGTCAATATTCCTATAGAAAATAGGTATCAAAGAGATTATGTACTCTTATTTTTTTGTAGATGTTAGGTGTAAGAGGGGCTTCAACAGACAAACCTGGTCATAATGCCTGTCAACTGGCCCAGATAGTGTGTGGAGC